>JAAWXA010000030.1:10655757-10770084 GCA_038090715.1 Florisuga fusca | reverse complement strand
GGGGGGGGTGGGGTGCGGGGGTACACAGGAGGCTGTTCCGAGGGATGTGGGGGTGCCCCGAGCGTCCCCCGAAGAGCAGGGAAATGCCCAGGAGAGTGTCCCGAGGGATAGGGGGATGCGGGGATATCCCTGGGGCGCAGGGGAGTGCCTGGGAGAGTGTTGGATGGGACAGGGGGATGCGGGGAACCCCAGAGGCTGTCTCGAGGGGTAGGAGGATGTTTCGGTGTCTGTCCCGCAGGGCAGAGAGATCTCAGCTTTCCGCAGCTTTCCTCCCCGTGCTGACTTGCTGCCCCTGGAGTCCCGTCCGCTGCCCTCAGACCGGCTCGATTGTTCGCGGGACTTTTCCGTGTGGGCAGTGTGTGAGACAGAGATGTCTGTCTTACCACACTCTCTCCACCTTTCTCTCCAGCCGCTTAGACTTTTTAACTACCCCCATCCTCGTTCCTCTGGTACCGGAGCACAAATCCTTGCTTTGCCGGAGATCAGACCCACCCCACATACCCCAATGTCCACGTGGAAGAACAATCCCCCTGGAAAACCGTGAAGCCACCGACATGGGTGTAAAATACATTTGCAGAATTGCAGCCAACATTTACACTAAGCACTGCACTGAATGCAGCACAGAAACAGACTTTTTTTCCTGCTCACTTGATCAAAAATACCCCTAGGCTGGCTGCAGAACCAGCTGGTAAAATATCTACAAGCACAACATGATGTTGCTCTCAGAATTTGCTCTTCTCTTTTCAGAGTACATAAAATGTGGATATAGCTATCAGCTTCATGCCTTGGCTGCCTAATTCTTAGGGCTTCATTATTTCATTGCCTGTGGGAACATCCTTTTAATTTGAAATGTTTGTCATAGATTATAGAATTTTTAAACAAACTTGCATATGAAACACTTGACTTAGATCTTTATTTTTTTCCCCCTTCTGTTTGGTGTGGACCTAGCTGAGGAATTAAACTTCAACTACTTGGAAATAAAGCTGGTGTATCCACAAATTATTCAATGAAAAGGGAAAAAAATTGCACTGAATAATAATCAGCCATCTGCAGAGCTGGCTGGCTAATAAAAATGTGTTTCCAAATAGTAAACAGGCCAAAATTAATAACAAATGTTATTTGCAGGGAATTAGTCTATTAGATCTTCTCCCAGCTTTATGACATTTTTCCTTTCTAAGCAAAGAAACTTCCCTCGAATGTATGGATTTCCAAATCCATACCCCCCCCAGCTGTACTGCAGCCAGATCACTTTATCTAAAAGGCGTGAGTGTAATTCCAGCTTGGTGTGTTTGGTGACTTCAGGATACTGTAACTTTCAGGTATTTCAGTGCTTTGACATGTAAGTAGCTGCCTGGTGTGATTCACAAAAGGCTCTAAGCAGGTTAGGCCCCTAACACCTCTAGGCAACTGCTTACATCATTAGGAACCCAAATGCCTTTATAAATCTGGGCTGTGATCCGCAGCTCATTGAAGTCAATGAAAAGGCTTTGCTGACATCAATGGGCTTTGGAGTGGGCCCTGTAGAAGGAGCATGATCAATGCAGAGTGGGTTGACTTCTTTATGCTGGTTATTATGATACTTTTTTCCTAGGCACTTAGAACAATGCTACATTTTCTCTTTGAATAAATGGTCATTTCAAGCAGAGAAAACAAGAAAAGAGAAGGGGAACCAGTGTGGCAGAGTGCAGGGGTACAATGTGTGTTTATCTGCTGTGATCCTATTGCTGGACCCACCTTGGCTGCTTTTTTTTTTTGCTGGAAATATTGCTAAGAATCTCAGTTTTCCTTTTAAAAGTTTCTAGTTACTAGAGAAAATGTGACCAGGGTCTGTTTAAGATGTTTCAGTGTCTAGAAAGCAATAAGCCAAATATATCTGGGTTTAAACCAGCCTTACGATATTTAAGGCAATCTTGTGATTTTTTTTCAGAACCTGACTCATCATTTCTGCCTGCTGGGGCTGAAGACACTGGTGGCTGCTGCAGCCAGCAAGGGAGGAAGGGATCTTACCTGGTAGAAAGGACAATACAGGGAATTAAATTAGTGACTACTGCCCCCCTCCCCATACCCTGTATTGCCTCAGACTCCACTGGCACAGCTGCAAATATGAGATTCCATAGAGGTTTATTAGCAAATTGGTTTTGTCCTTATTTTTATATGAGTTTATCTTGGTAATAAGACCATTTGGTGAACACTGAAAGCCAGAAATATTGAGTGGCTGTCGTCATGCCATCCAGTTCCAGGAATGGAGACCTATCCCTTATCTGTTGGAGCCCTAATGCAAAACTAACCCTTCTCAGGGATAACGTGGGTTTTTTTAATGACTTGGAGGTTTGGGGTGAAAGGTGCTTTCCATCTTACTCAGCCTCTTAAACAACTGACTTCACGTTCTCAGTGCAGCCTCCTTTTCTGCTGCATTCATCTATCTGCCTATTCCAAACCTTTCACTGTGCCCTGTCCCAGACACCAGTGGGGTCTGCCTTATGGGGCTAGGATCCCTGGGGTCTGGGGGACCCCCCTGTGCCCTGGTGGGCTGGCAGGGGGGAGGTGAGTCCCAGCTCCCAGGGCTGCATGTCATGGATGTCATGCCTGTGCCTCATGGCTCCCTGGCACCAGCTCCACTGCTGGCATGGGTGCAGCTCGGGGATGGTCCTGGCAGGCTCTGCCCTGTCCTCCTGTTTGCACTCCTTCCTTGTTCCTTTCTCCTTCTATCTATTCATTATTTGATTGCTTGCCCCCTTTCCTGCCTCTCCCCCAAGGAATACTCCACTGAACAAATCATGTCTGGTGCAACTTCTGAGAGCTAGCAGGGCAATTCTCCCCCCTCCATCACCAGCAGCAGCCCGTGAGCAAGGTTTCCTTTTCAAATGGACTGATTTGGGATGCTCTTCCTCTGGGCTCCCTTCATGGGGCACTGAGGAAATGTAGCTGCTTACAGGAGAGCTCGTTGGCAAAGGAGTCTGCAAAGGGCAGGGAGCTGTTGGAGCAAACCCAGAGGTGACCAGAAAGATGATCCGAGGGCCCGAGCAGCTCTGCTGTGGAGACAGGCTGGGAGAGTTGGAATTGTTCAGCCTGGAGAAGAGAAGGCTTTGGGGAAACCTCAGAGCATCTCCCAGTACTTGAAGGGGTCCAGGAAAGCTGGGGAGGGACTTGGACAATGACATGTGGTGAGAGGACGAAGGGGAACAGTATCAAACTGAAAGAGCAGAGATCTGGATTTGATCTAAGGAAGAAATTCTTCAATATGAGGATGGTGAGACACTGGTCCAGGTTGTCCAGAGCAGTAGTGGCTGCCCCATCCCTGGCAGGGTCCAAGGCCAGGTTGGATGGGGTTTGAAGCACCCTGGGCTGGTGGGAGACATCCCTACCCATGGCAGGGGGCTGGAACTGGATGATCTTTAAGGCCTCTTCCAACCCAAACCATTCTATGATTCTGTGATTCTAAGGCTTAAACTCAGCAAGACAAATCCTTTCTCACTTCAGCAAACAAGAGCTGAAGGTGTCACTTCCACCACCTGACGTTTCCAGGTGCTCCCCTCCACGCAGGAAAGTGGAAGGCTTGCAGCTCAGATGCCTCACACACGCACAGCCCACGCCAGCCCCAGAGGGACAGCTGTATTTTTTCCCCTTTCCCACTGACCCGTAGCAGAGATGGGATCAGGGGTTAAACTGGGAGTACGGAGGAAAAGGGACCGGGGAGCCCGAGGCTAGAGCAGCTTAACAAGGGACTGTAAGGTCTGAAGGCAAAGGGAACCACTGCCTGCCAGGAAGCTGCTGCTGAAGAAAACATCCCATTGTACAGGGGAGATGGGGTATGGGACAGAGGAGAGAGAAACAGATTGATAACCGAGGGGTGAAGTGACCCCGCATGGGCTCTTACAACAAAAGCCTCTTCATCTAAAAGGAACAGGAACAATGGCTAATGGGGCCAGGCCAGCAGCAGCCCAGGATCTGAGAGCCCGGAGCAGAGGGGGGAGTCAATGGCAGGTCCTGTTTTACCCAAATCCTCTATTGATCTCCGTAATCTCCTGGGCTTGCCCCACTTGAAACCACACGGAAAGTTCAAGGACTTTTTGCCTTTGGAGTGTAGGGAGCAGGACGGGCAGGCAGCGAGGTGTGGAGTGGGGAAGCCCAGAGAAGTGCCCTGGGGCAGGGCCAGGGTACCAAGGTACCAGGGTGCCAGGGTGCCAGGGTGCCAGGGCTGAGCTGCTGCTGTCACCTTGGCAGCTCAGGGATGTCCCCACACTGGCAGGAGAACCCTGGCTGCTGACATCAGGTGTTCTCTGGCTCAGAAGAAAGGAAAAAAAAAAGTTTTGAGAAGTCTTTTCAGCCTGCATTCACTTCACCTGGCAAAATGACTTTGTCTGTTGCAGAATATGCAATGCCTGCACCCAGGGAGCAAACAGACCTGTGAGCAGAAAGCAGATGAAATCTTAGTCCTGCATTGGCTGAGGCAGGAGGCAACAAACCTCTCTACCTGCTGTCTGGCCATGGCACTGTGTCCACCTTGTACCTGATACCTCCTGCCCAGCAGGGATGGAGAAGGGGCCAACTTGCTTAGAGAGCTGGCACAAGATGTGAGGACATCTGGGAGGCCTCGGATGGGGAGCATGAATTAATAAGAAATGGTAAGAGGAGGAGACTGACTGGGATTCAGAGCCCCACTGGGACCTCAGGGCTGCCAGCTGCTGCTCCAGGCAGGGTCCTGATTTCTGGACCTGCCCTTCCCAGTGCAACCATCATGCCCAGGGTGATGCCTCTGCAAGGAGGGGAAGGCTTGGCTGGGAGTGGGGCACTTGGGCACACACAGAATAATCTAGGGGACAAAAGGGCTGATGTTTAAATGGTCCCTGTCTGTCCCTCCCTGAAATAGACAGATTGATGATTTATCTGGAGGGTCCCTGCAGCTCACTGACAGCTCAGCCTCCCATGAAAGCAGCTGCATCAGTTTTTTCCAAAGACCACCATGGGCTACAGAGCCTCTGGGGCCATCAGGACTGCCCACACCTCTCCCTGGTTTCCTGAAGACACAGCTCCCTGTTGTGGTTCAGGTGGTGTGACAGGCTGGGGGGCACAGACCAGGCAGGGCACATTTGGCAGCCTTGGCACTTTGCTGAGATGCCCCTGGGCAAGTAACCACCCACCCCCTCTGCACGGGGGAGGCTTTGGCAGGCACATGCTCCTTGGCACCATGACAGTGTCTGAACCCCCCAGGGCACCCCCAGAGCAGGGAAGGAGCCGGGTGGGCTGGGAGCCTGAAGAGCAAGTGCATGGAAAGGTCTGGGTCCTCCACTGAGGGCTCTGGGTGTATCAGGTGGGGAAAGGCATTTTGCCATCCTGGGGTGACCCAAGTGGCAGCCACCCCTCCCTCCCCAGGCAGCCAGGAAGGGATGAATTCTCACAAGGGGATGGGAGGCAGAGAGGGGGAGACACTGCACAGACCACAGGAGCTGCAGTCCTGAAGTGAGTTGCTACACCCAAGTGCACTTTGGTACCAGCACCCCTTATCTATGCAAAAATTACTCTTGGAGTAACCCAGAGTCATGCACATCCTGAAAATAATGCTGTGCTGCTCTGCCTACGTGTCCATGCCTTCAGCCTGGGGTGCAGGCTGGGCTGTAGGACACCCCAGCCAGGGGGTTGTTAGCAAAGCCCTGAACACCCCCCCCAGCACTCCCAACCCTCCCCAGCCACCACAGGAAAATATCTACAAGAACTCTCCAAGGGAAACCCATAAACTGCTCCCTGGTACAGCTTCCTGAGGATCACACCAGACAGCTACATTAGCTGGAACATGAAGTAGTTACACTCCTGCTGCTCTTCCAGAGCTTTTGAAGCAGATACTTGTCTCTTTTATTACCTTTGTTTGTGTCTCGTTCTATTTGTGCACCTCATGCTTCACTCTGCTTGGTTGATACAGTTGTGCCTGGCTACAGGTTGGAACAACAATAAGTACCTTCCAGGCCTTTAGTGCTTTTTAAAAAAAAAAAAAAAAAAAAAAAAAAGCCAGACAATGAAAACAATTCAGGGAATATTAAACCCTAAATCTGCATTTATAGCTCTATATTAAACACGCAAGGAAGGCTGATTTCAAACTGTTGATAAAAATTATTTCTTTTCTGTTAAAAATGTGCTTGTGGGGAAAGTTTGGCATGTTTTGTGGAGAAGGACTGTCTTTGATGAAGATATCCTCAGCAAGCTATTCCCAGTTCAGGATGGACAGGACAGCCCAAGGACAGGACAAGGCTCCCCCTCCCCAGAGGCAGGAGCTGCCTCTGCTCACATTCTGCTTCCCTTTGCTGCTGACAAAGCCCTGGCTCTCTCCAAAACTTTAACCAGGGGGCTCTGAACTCTCTTTACATTGATTTAGTGAATATCAAACAATGCTTAAAGAACATCGAGGGATAAATCAGACTCCCAAAGGCCTGGGTGTAAAGCCCATGAGTTTCTCCCTTCACAGCAGGTTTTAAGGAATAAGTTGTCCTTTGAACAAGAATATGGGGTTTCCAAGGAAAAAATTATTTCCAGTTCCTTGGTAATAACCCCACTCCCCTAGGAGGGCTGGAAGCAACCCCTCCCCCCCAGTGAGTCCTGGAGCTGGGAGCCCTGTGGCTCTCCTGGGGTGTTGGTAACACCCAGAACCCCCCGAGCCCTCCATGCAGAGAGGGACCTCCAGCAAACCAACCTGAGAGCCAGCAGAGCCCAGGGGAATGGGGAGGGAAAGGCTTTGTCCCCCTGCCCAGGACACCCTGTGCTGCCACTGCTGCTCCGTCCTGGCTGAGCAGAGCTGGTGACAGATCCTCTTATTGGCTTTGCTGGGCTGAAGAGAGCACTTTAAAAGGAAGCAAAGCATTAGTTCCTGCTGGAAGGGGGAATGAGAGACACATATTCCTGCCTTGTATGGGAAATCTGGCCCACTTGCATCACCCCAGGAGTTTGGGCTGAATCCTGTATTCTCAGCATCCCATCCCCAGACAGCCCATGCTCCTGCTAGGCCAGGATAAAAAAACCCCTTCCAGCCCCCAGCAGTGGGTGAAGTCACTCCTGGGTAACTCCCTGAGGCTTCCAGATAGGGCTGGGCAATGGCTGAGCAGTGGTCACAGCCCCCCCAAAGCCAACAGAAAAATCCCAGGGGGTTTTTCCCAGAAGGGGGAACCTGTCCCTGTTGTGTGCTTGGCAGCTCATCAGCACCCACCAGTGGGGCTGTGCAGGGGTGTTGATGGGGATCCACACCCAGAGAGCAGCTCCTGGGGAAACCCATCATCCTGCTGCTGTGAAGGGTGGATGGAGCAGGGAGCAGCTCAGACCCAGCACCCCCAGAGAGTGCCCAGCTGGGGGGCAGGAGCATCCCAGGCACTGGGGGGTTTGGAAGCAACTCCAAGGCTGAGCTTTTGACAGCTCAGTGTTGTTTCAGGCACTGAGTGTGTAATTACTGAGCTGCACTGGCAGGCATCAGCTCAGCTGTTAGAAAACATCTTGAGGGAACACCTTTCCCTCCAGAGAGCTGTGTGAGAGGTTCAGCTTGAAGAAATGGTGGGGCTGGGGGGAGGTCAGACATGTCCACCTGGACAAGCCTGGGGAAATATGGTCACCTGCTCAAGGTAGGAAGAGGGCTGAGATGAGCTCAGCTCATTCTGAACATGTTGGTAGCCAGCAACTGCTCATCTTGACCTCTACATCTGCCAGTTCTAACCAGATCTGCCATTTCTCAGCCCCTCAAATCCTCCAGCTCCTGCTTCCCACTCTCTCTACTCCCTCCTTGGCCTCCATATTCCCACCATGAGTCCTTCCCTCCTTCCTGGGAGCTGCTAGAGGCATCTACAGTAATATTCCAGGAGGGTTCAGTCAGCACTGAAGCTGGGAAAAGCTCACCCTTGAGGTTCCTCTTAATTTTGTGAGCTTGCGTTCCAGCTCAGAGGCATCCAGGTAGATAAAGAAGGGAAAAATTAAGCTTAGGATCCAGTGTGTATGGGAGCAGAGGGATGCTCTTGCATCCCCACATAGGACAGCAGACAGAGGTATGGGCATGCATATGGTGGGGGGACACCTGGACGTTTGCAACATGCCAGGTCTATGCATCTGCATGTCACATGTATTTTGCACTGAGGGCTGCAGGTTTTCACAGGTCTCTCTGCACGGATGTCCACAGAAAAAGGGTCTCAGACACCTTTTGAAGGCAAATCTATGTCTGGATGGGCATCCCATGCTGAGTGCCCGCAGTAATTCAGTGGTTACAAAGCCACGATGACAAAAGGCAGAAGATACAGAGCATTGTCATGCATCAGTGTCACGTTCCACATCCCACCAGCCCTGTTACCCCATGGGTGGTGGGGAGGGGTTGGGGGTGGGGGGATTCCCTGTGCTCCTTCCAGCCTTGGGGCAGCTGGAGCATCACGGGTTGTGCCTTTGGCTTCCCTGTTGCTTTGTGCCAGTGGCTTTTTTTTTATTTTATTTTTTTTTCTCTTTCCCTCTGCTAATATCAACAAAACCTGCCAGGGCACCTCATCACCGGGGCTCCCTGAGAGCAATAGCAACATGCTTGGAGCATGCAGTCAGCTTTTCCAGCCAGTCCACCCGGACGACGTAAACTGTCCAAGCACCGTCAGAAACCACTTTATAAACTCAGGATGGGGAGGAGGTGATTGATGGCTCCACACTGGACATGACACAGCTTCTACACTTCCCTGTATTTATAATATTTGTGTCTTGCCCCTACCTCAAAGCTTGACAGGGCTAGTCCCATTCACTCAGAGATATGAATTTGGCACAGCCTGACATAAACTCCATCGCTTCGGGCCACCAAGGGAGAACCATTGTTATAAACTTTCTTCCCCTGTACCCTGCTTGGCCCCTTTTTTCCCCCCTTCCAGTCACATTACTTCTTTACAAGCCAACAAGAACAGAACCAAATGTTTCACATCTGTTCTTGCAGTCCAGCCATTTGCATGAGAATGGGGGTCAGGGTTTCAATGAGCACAGCTCACTGGCCAGCACTGGGATGGAGCTGGCCACCACCTCCTGCTTCTGCCAGATGTCCAGGCACTGCACAAAAGAGAGATGGACCTGTAGTGTTAACAAAACACCTTCTTTCAGGGTCTAATAGTTCTAGAGAGATGTCAGGTGATTTTTCTTTCTGGATGGTGTCGTGGAGTTGGTCCTCACCCTCGGGTCAGCCCTTTGGAGCCCCCTCTTTAAGGGGTTGGGTGATTGAGGTCTTGTTTTCCAACATCACCTTCACCAAGGGAAAGTGACACATCTCCCAGGCTTAAGGCAGAAATAGGCTTTGATTACTCAATCAGAAATGGTAATTTAAATAGTAGATTATATCCAGGGATACGGCACCACTGGGAAAGGTACTGAAAAAAAAAAACATGCCTGTGTTTCACAGTGAGTTTCCATTTAAAAAAAAGCCAACAACATCTCCACTAGTCTGCTCTGTCTCCCTCTCTGTTTGCTGCTGTTCTTAGTAACACCCCAAGCCATGGGCTTTTCCCAGGAAAACCAATGTGTAAAGAAAAGGTTTTCAGGCACCGTGGTCTGCAGGGCCCACTGTGGTTCTGACCTCCAGGCAGCTCTGTACAAACCCAACAAGAGCACTTCAGCCTGGGCATGGGGGACATTTGTGCATCTAAAAAGCTTCAGAACTGGAATGATTCTCCAAGATGAAGGTTATTCCAGGTGGCAGCTATTTGGTACAGCCTGCTGGGTCTCTGCACGAGGCTGCTCTGCATCAGGATAAGCTGATATCCATGTGCTGGCATCTGAGCCCTGCCTCTGCCGTCCACAGTCCTTCCCATGAGCTGGGAATCACCCCGTAGGGATAACTGGGAAAGGCAGGGTGGCCCCACAGAAGCAGGCATCTGCTGGGGTCATGATCCCCAGCTGCAACATCCTCCTTTGGTCCTGTCCAAGCATTTAACTGTGTTTTGGAGGATTCCCAACCACAAAGACAACACAGATTGTGTTATTGATCCAGCTCCCTGCAGTCAATAGCTGCAGCCACCCACAGCAGGGTCCTCCCAGGCAGGAAGGGCTGAGCAGCATTGCTGAGGGCTGGGCTGGGGTGCAGAGGAATAGCAAAGCCTCAGGAGCTGCAAGGTGCCACAAGTCCCTGGCTAAGGCTCAGCCCCCTCAGGGTGGGGTGGATGTGGTCAACCCACCCCGACTTCCAGCCATGGCTGTGAGAGAGCTCCAGTCCTGCCCTTGGAGCTGGCTGTGCTCTCCAGGCTGGGGGACAGAGCTTTCTGTCCTGACCTGGATGCAAAGAGGAATGAAAACTGTCCACTGAGAGAGCAGAGGCATTTTGGAAGGGGATTGCTGGTGTGTGGCACCTGTGGCCAGTGTCAGGACCTTCCCTTCGTGTCCCTCAGCTGTGCCCCTCACACCCCAGCTGGGCCACTGCCACCCCACACACTGACCTTTAGGGTCTGAGTGTTTTTTCAGGCTGCTGCCTGATGGGCCAAGGGTCTGGAATGTACCAGGGGAATCCCTTTGAAGCTGACACTTCTCAGTGACCTACGTTTTCTGCCTTTCTTTGGGGAGATGTGTTCAGAAAGGCTCATCAGTGCTGCCAGTGCCTTGGACTGTCCTCAGCTCCCGTGCAAAATCTTGCCAGCTCCCTGGGCTCATGTGCACACTCAGCTGGGCATGAATAATAGCATCAGGCCCAGGGTGTGGGACAGTCAGTGCTTGGTCTGTTTTGTATCCTTGTGGCTGGACCCCCTCAGTGTATTTGTCAGGCACAGGCAGGTGTATGGCTGAAAAAAGCAAGTTCCTGAGGCATCTAGAAGGTGACTATGGAAAAGACAGGAACATGGGCATTTCCAGTTGTGTCTTAGAGCCTGGGGCAAGAGCTTTTGCTGTTTGATCTCTGTGATCCTAAGTGGCAATTCAGAATCTGTTTGGTCACGTTGCAGTTTGGGCATTGGGAGAGAGGAGGCTGCGGGTGATGATTCTGCACCTCCCCCTGTAGAGTGCCTGGAAACACCCTGGGCACCCAGCTCCCTGGCCAAGAAAACAGCTCCATCCCCTCACCTGCCCCTGTCCTTCCTCTTTCAGACGATCTGTCCTTCAGAAATTCTCTTTGTCTTGGAATTAGCAGAAGCAGCTACGAGACTCATCTGCTCCATACTCATGGTGATGCCTCCTGGTACCTAAACTGCCCCGTCCTGAACATCAGTGAGAGGAGAGACAGAAGTCTGGGAAGCTGTTGAATATCATGCTAAGTCCTGTATTTCCATTTTTAAAACCCAGCTGAGGTGGTTCCTTGTCACTGGCTGGCCACAGGAAGAGGAGGTGCAGTATGTACTTGTGAGCACAAGAGGGAGAGCAAGGAAGAAGAGTGGGCAAGGAGAGGGACGAAGGAAATGGACTTGATACCTGTTTGTAAACTGGGTCAAGATTAATAACAGTTTGGGTAGTCTTGGGTCCATGCCCGATTTTATAGGTTTTGCAAAGGCCTAGAAAGAAAAGATGATTCCTGCCTGGAAGAAGGAGCAGTCGATGATTTACAGAGTCTTCACCCATGCCAGGAGCCCGATTTCCACCCTCACAAACCCAACCACATGGGCAAGGATTTGCAGGCTCTGGACTTGGCAGGTTAAATCAAGGCTCTGGTTTAATCCTACTTATGACAGTCAAGACAAGTCTCACCCACAAGTAAAAAAAAAAGTAAACTGGCTTGCGAAGTGACTATTATTATTATTATTTCACTGATTTATATTTTATCTGCTTTGCTGTGCCATTCCCCCTTATTTCTGTATTCAAGCAGACCTGAAAAGAATTTCTACAATGGTTTAACTGATTAAAAAAAGAAAAAAGAAGGATACCAAAGAGAAGAAAAATTGAATGCTGGGGTTGGTATTTTACAAGACTGGGTCAAGGTTTGCTCCCTGGACACAAGATGCTTTAGAGTAACTGAGCAGAAAGTCAAAATCCTGTAGGAAAGGGAGGAATGGGGAACCACAACCAGTGTCTGGCAGTGGCAGGGGCTGGTGTTGGGCAGGGAGAGGCAGGACCACCCTGGCAGAGCCCCAGTCCCAGGGCAGCATTCAGCTGGCATGGCTGGCCTGAGGAGAGGCCTTGAGAGCTATTTAGCAACACAGAATTGGGACTTGAAGCAGAATTAATTGAACTCAAATTGCATCCTCCTAGCAATCCGCTAATCTGCTCCAGCAGGAGGATAATGACATCTCAAGAAACCAGCTTCAAAAATTGAAACTCGCCGAGTTTTAATAAATGGGCTGCTTAAAAAGAGGATTAATATTTGTATATAAAATATTGCTGTACCAAGACTTCGGTTCATGTGGGAGTCTTCTGCCTCAAAATGGAAGGGGGATCTCAGGAGAATTTGTGAACAACATGGACTTGCACACAGACACACACAGACATGATTACACACCCAAAAGCACACAGAACCAAGCTGCTGTCATGTCCCCAAATTACTTTTCTTAAACCATGTTTATTAGTCCCAGGCAGTTCTTAGCACACAGGAACTTTAATAAAAGCTCCTTTCAAGCAAAGACCTCAAAATGCTCTGCAAACAGCAACAAATCAAGTGTCACATCATCCCTGGTGACACAGGGACAGCACTGCAGCCTCTGGGAAATAAGTGGTGTGTGGCAAATACACAGCAGAACCAGGAACAGAAGCCAGAAGCCCTTCTGAGTCCTGCACTGTCTCCCACTTCATTTCATTTCTCCCATTTTCTGACATCTCCATCACTGAGAGACAGTTGAGGAAACTGGGATTTTTGTTCTGATTGCAGTGGCAGCCCCTTGGGAAAACACCCTGAATCCACACACAGCACAGTGGGATTTCAGGACTGCTGCTCAATCCAACAGCAAACAGCTGGGATTGCTTGAAAATATTCCCCTGCCCTCCTGGCTCCGTGGCTCCTGTTTGGGTGCTGTTGTCTGGAAACACCCAGTCCCTTAATGCCAAGTGACTCCCTTTCACATCTGCCTGCACCCCCGAGCAGCTCCATCTCCCCAGGTATCCTCATCCCCTACTGTTGCTCCCTTTGCTTAGGCTTCCAGGTTAATTTGATAAGACAGAGAAGAATCTTGCCACAAAGTCTTATCCATCACCCTCAATTCCCATATTATTATTAGCAGGGGTACCCAAAGCAAAGCAAACAGACCACAGCAGGTTGTTCTCTCTGTTGCTGTCAATAGTGGTGTTGTTGCTGCCCACCCAATTAGATGCATTTGTTGGTGCTCAGGAATAAGCTCAGAGCTGGTGCTGAGGTCTCTGGCTTTCCCTGGGTGGCTCACAGACCTCTATGAAATATTTATGAATGGTCTTGGATGACATCTGTTTGCTATTTTGCTGGTGATGTTCCCTGGGAGCAGCCAGCCTGGAGAGCACATGCTGGGGCTGACAGCACAGGCATCAGGTGAGCCCTTGCTGGTGGATCAATGGGAAAAAAACCAAACCCAAACCCAGGGTTCAGCCACTCCACCCCAGAGCAGATCCCAGTCTGTGTGTTGGAACATGGCTCTGGGTTGGTCTAATCATGTGTGGCAGGAGAAACATCTCCCAGTGCTGAGTCTGGAGCTCAGCAAGCAGCACTGGGGACACCAGGGCTCCAGCCCAGGGCTGGTTTCCTCACACCAGTTTGCTTCTGACTAGCTGGAAGGAGCACATGGATGATGCTGGAACAAGGATCAAGAGGAATGACCAACAAAGAGGTCCCCATCTGGCTCCCCTGGAAGCCAGGGAACCTCTTGGTTAAAGACCTCCCTGAAGCACCTCTCCATGGCCCCTTTTCTTCCCAGGACACTGCTGTTAAAGCTGTTCTTCCCCTCACCTCTGAGCTCTATTTATTCACGTATGAGTTTTAGGCTTTAACTGGCCCAGGAAGTCGTGTGGGTTCTGTCTCTGCATGTGGAGGCTTCACCTGGAAACTCCTTGGTGATTCCCCTGGGGCTTTTGTGTTTTGAGCATCCCACCCCTGTGAGATCTTCAAGTGTCAGTCAAAAAGTCAGGAAAAGGGAAAAATCAAAGATGACCAAAGGAGAAAACCTTTCCAGAAAAGCCATTTGGGCATTTTCCAGGACTGACAGGAAGGACTCACCACCTCCTCCTGCCCCCCAGCCATTCCACTGAGCTGCTTTCATTAAACCCAGCACAGACACCTCTCCACGTCTGCTCTCCAGCCAGGAACTTCCTCCTGGTGACTTTGCCCATGGTGAAGGGTGCCACTCTGAACACTTTTTTCTACCTGAATTATACAAGGACGAAAGATAAGTGGAAAGAATTTTCCACCGAAGGACAAGAGTAAAATGTATGAAAAATGCCTGTCTCTGGACCATCTGGCTGCTGATAATACAATATTAATAACCACAGCCAATTAAGCTGGGCCTCCCTTGGGGAGCAGGGTTTCAGTTGGGCAATGTCACAAGAATTGATGTAATCCAAGTTCTGATGTCACCAATAGCAGCTGCCTGGGGAGGTGTCCAGGCACATTCCCAGCTCTCCTGGGAGAGCCACTGCCACAGGCAGAGGTTTTGCAAGGATCCCTGGAAACAGGGATGTTCCAGATGATCTGCAGGTGCTTTGGGAACCCAAGCCCAGTCAAAATCCTCATCTCTCAAGAAAGCCTAGAGGGGGAAAAGAATACCCACCAAAAGGTGGTGGTGGGCACTCTGGGAATAAAAACTACATGAATAGTCAACAGAAGGAAACAAAAGAGAAAGTCAGTTCAGGTGAGTACACCAGACTCTGCTGAAACACCTACTGCAGGAGGCTGAGGAGCTGTCAAAAAGGAAAAAAAAAAGTTGCTTACGTTGAAAATATATTGTGTGGTTCATTTAACAATGGCTGAAGCAACTTAGAGCCATCAGCAGGATCAGAGTGAGGGATTTGCTCTGTTTGGTGAGACAAACCAGCCATGATGTTGGATGTCTCTGCCTGCAGAAGTTCAAATTCTGGGGCTTCTTCTAAAACTCCCTCTGGCCTGCCAAGAGCCTGGACACATCCCGTGAGGGGACAAAAGTTTCTTTCCTGACACCCCAGGCAATCTGCTCCAGCTCTGCTGGTACTCCAGAGCATGAGATTGGATTAGGCTTTTCTGAGCTTGCCTAGCTCTGAATGTAGTGTTGCCAATTTGTATGATTTTCTGCCAAGCCTTGTGATATTTGGGATTTTTCTTAGAGCGTCAGTTCCTGGAATAAAGTGATTACAGAAGAACCTCATCGTTGCCTTCATTATAAAAGTACATTCCTGTCCCACATTGTTACCAGAAGGGTGGAAACAGAGAAAGAACATGTGAGGGAGAGGCAAAGATTCCTCTTCCAACACCCAATTCTGGGGACTTGTGTTCAAGTCCCTGCATGGTTTTTACACAGCAATCCCTGATCTGCATCTGCAACAGTCCTGGGCAATTTTTCCTTGGAATTGGAGACAAATTTCCTAAATATCTGGTGCATTCAAAGGGAAACCTCATTTCTGGAGCAATAACAGAAGATCATCAGAATGACCCTGCTGGTCCTGAGCCTGTCCAGTGTCCTGTCCCACTTTGCCAGGATGCTCTTGCAGCCTCAGTGACCTCGGGGCTTTCACCTCAGACCATCTCCTGCAAGGACCAGGAGGGCAATGACAGACACAGCTGTGCTCAGCAGACCAGGGGACAATCCCCCAGCTGCTGGGTGCTCTTTGCTGTGGCTCTTCCCACCCAGAGGTGACCTCAGTGTTCTCCAGTGAGGGTGATCTCCACGTGGTTATGGAGATGCTGAACCACTCGAGAGGAACCATAGAAACCAAGCAGCCTCTATCACTGCAGCTTCAGTGTGCTTTCCCTTCATTCTGAATCATTTGGATTAGTTTCAGGGGCCACCAAGTTAGTGAGCTGAAGTATTTCAGCTGATTGCTGCCAGGCTGCTTCTCCTGGCCCTGCCACAAGCAGCAAATGGACAACGGCAACCACAGAATCCCTTTTAAAGATGATACTTGTTATTTTTCTGTCAATTACAAGGTTATAGATCGGGCTAGAAGGTGTCAAATACGTTGTAATATCTAGGCATACTTGGCTCCCACATTTATTGGGGCTGTTTGTAGCAACATGGAATATGTGCTCAGTGTGGAACTATGTGGCACGCACATAAACCCAGCACAGATGTGCAGGGAAGCACCAGGGAAGCTGGCCTGGCCCATGCTGTGGGGACTGAGTGTTCCTGCCTGCAGCCAGGGCAGCAGGAGAGGGGAAGGAATGGCAGGAAAAGAGATAAACTCATACCTGCTGGGCTTGCTCCACTCAGCTGCATCTTATTTTTACGTCGTGTTTTCTTTTGAGGTCTCGAAAGCCCATTGCACAATATTGTAAAAATGTCATAAAGTATTTTATTGCATCGTGCAACTGAAATGCTGCCAAGAGCCTTAACCCCTGAGCTGCCTCCTGCCTGTGGATGCCCAGCATGTCACTGAGCAGGGATCAGCTCCTTTGGCTTGTGCCTGAACCTTGAGGAGGATGGGAGGGGTTTCGGGGCTCAGAGGTGAGAGTAGCCAGATCAGCAGCCAGGCACTTAGCCTCTCAGACTGATGTTAGCTGATTCAGAGCCTTCCCATACCTGTCTGGGGATTTCAGCTTGATTAGAAGCATGATTGATCCTGATGCTTTCACTCCTCACCTTCCCCCCAGTGCCACTCCCGTGAATACCAATGGAAAGGTGACTGCTGGTCTGCAGGTACCTGGGTGCATCCCACTCTCTTGGTTCATGTTGAAGCCATCAATCAGACATAAAAAGACTTTTGGAAGCATCTGGAGTCCAATCCCAAAGGTATGGAAGGTGGAGAGGAAATTTGCTAGTGAGGAGGTGGTGGCATTGGTGTTTTTCAGACTGGCAGTGGAAGTTCTGAGCTCAGTGGTGACATGGAAGTGATATTAAACCTTTCCCTTATACCAGTTCCTCAAATCAGAGAGCAAAATGGACAAGTCCAACATGAGACAGGAAGCCCCAGAGAGAAAAGCTGCCCCCTGGGAGCAGAGTCCAGCTCTGAATAAGGTTGGCTTTTCCTTCAGTCCCTTGCCCTGTGCTGCCCAGCCATGTATCAAAAAAAAAAAAGAAAAAAAATTATCACCGGGTAACAGTATCCCTGCCCCAACAGACACTGCTATTGACCTGGGAAATGTTTCACATCAGCTGGAAAATTCCAACAAGCTGGGGAGGCCACGGACCCTCCTGCAGATGTTGGGTCTGTGCTTGCCAGCAACCAGATCTTGGCCTGAGTTTGTTATAAAGAGAGTGAAAATTAGCCAGCTGTTCTCAGTGGAGATTTCCATCCCCTTTCTCCCCCCCTTTAATGAACCAAATAACAGCTCCATGAAAGGCTCAGGCAGAACTTATTCAGACCCAGGGGAAATTCACCCTGCTCAGAGGTATAGATACCAATTAATTCTCACTTAAAGCCTATTTTGAGTGGTACTTCATGGGTGTAAATCTTACTGCTGCTGTAAGGTGAATTTTCAACCTAGTTGTAGCCCTGAAGGGCAAAATCCAAACTCTCCTTTCCTTGTTCCCAGCAACACAGTACAAGCAATACCACACTTTCTGGTCTTTCTGGGCTGTGATACTGAGTCTTAGGAGAACCATTTATTTGTTGTAATTAATCTCAGGACAACCCTTGATTTCCAGACTGTTGCTGTTGTGATGGACAAAGTGAAATTTGGGCATTTTTGGGTTGTCTCAAGTCCAAATTTGTGGATCTTGGGGTGTTTCGAGTCCATATTTGGGGACTTTGATTGCATTGAGTCCAAATTTGGGGGTTTTGGGTGCTCACTTGGGGGTCAAAGCAGTTCCCCCTTTTTTCTGAGGGCACACAATACTCTGAGCTGTCAGGGTCTCATTATACACTTGGTCAAAAAGTTGTCTCTGGCAGTTTCCTTGGGTGCCACCCCCTCCCAGCTCCTGGCCAGCCTGTGGTGCCTCATGTCCCACAGAAACACTGCTGGGATCTCAAAAAGGGGCCTCCTAACACAAATTTCCCTTTGGTTTGTGCTCAGTCTCCCATCCCAGGAGCCAGAGAGCTGGCTGAGATGTGCTGGGGAGGAATGTGGGGATCTGCTTATTTGCTTCTCTATCTAAACAAAATGATTTCCCATAAACACGGAGGAGGAAACCCCACTTGGCTGAGCCCCTTGGAAGAAGTGTCTTCACTGGGAATGTTTATATGTTGCCTCTGAAACCTAAACTAACTTCAGCTGAGGCTTTGAGCAGAAACTGCCCCACTTGAGAGCAGTGCCAGGGCTCTGGGATGGCACCAAGCTGGGCAGGAGTGTGGAGCTGCTTGAGGGCAGGAAGGGTGTAGGGAGGGATCAGGTCAAGCTGGATCAATGGGCTGAGGCCAATTGTATGAGATTCAACAAGGCCAAGTGTCAGGTCCTGCACTTGGGTCATAACAACTCCATGGAATGCTCCAGGCTTGGGCAGAGTGTCTGGAATTGAAAAGGAATTGAAAGGAGCTGCAGGTGGGGGTTGACAGTGGCTGAGTATGAGCCCAGGTGGCCAGGAAGGCCAAGAGCATCCTGGCTGGGATCAGCAGGACCAGGGCAGGGATCAAGAGTGCCATTGATACTCTTCAGCCTCTTCTAAAATCTATTTTTTTCTCCTGAGGAAAGAGAACAGGAAGACAACTGAGGTTTTCCAGTCTCACACCATGGGCACCCACTAACCTTCTGTCCACCCTGACTGGTGCACAGGACTGTGCCCACTCAAGTCCCACCACACGGATGGCTCCATCAGCAAAGCTGCAGCTCCCAGATGGATCCTACACTGCAGGGAGTGGTTTGATTGCACAAGTAAGCATGGCTGGACCAGAATAGCTCAGGAGGAGAACTCTGCTTGTACTCCCCCACCATTTCTGCTAGGCTGAATACAGACATCACCCTCTGAGCTGGGAGGCTGGGTTCCTCTCAGCAACAAGGGGATGGACATCCCAACTTTAATACCCTTCTCCTGCTATGTCCTTCACACAAGTGCTAGAAGGATTTTTCCAGTAAGTTTCCCACATCAGAGCTCAATGTGTTGCTTCGATCAGTGTAGAAATCATCATGGATTTCAATCAGCTCCTCAGGACTCGTTTATCCTCTTAGCTGAGCCAGAACAGGATATCTGAAACACATTTGCCCATCTCCAGTATTTTAGTATTTTAAGAAAAATTTAACTTCCCATGCTAACAGCTCCACTCCTGGCCCTGTCAAAATTGCTGGGAAACAGCACTCTGCAATTACAAGGACAAGAGGTCCCTGCTGGGTGTAGGAGCAGTTAGGGCAGCTCCTACACGTGCTGCAGAGCAGCAGCTGAATGGGATAACAAATGGGGTAAAGACCCTCAGGCTGGCATCCTGCAGCATCCCCGTGCCCCTCTGCAGACACAGCCTGCTGGTGTGATTCCAGGTGTGCACATGAAGTAAGAGTGGGTGATAGAAAGATGTTCTAAGTTCTAGCAGGAAGAGGCTCAAACCCATCTATAACACTGAGAATGAGCAGAGGGATGTGCTCAGTGTGCCTGGGGTGCTGTGCAGTCTCAGGAGGGGATTACAGGTGTCTCCACATTCCAGAAGCAACACGAGCTGGCACGGGGTTGGGATGCACCATGCACTGATGCATCCTGGTGCTGCATTAATCCACTTGTAACCACCACAAGAAGGCACTTTTGGGTATCACTGCCAGCTCTTTGGAGCCTTTTTTAGCTGCACAAGGCTCAGGAACACGCACATGTTCAAGAGCAGTGGTTAAAAATCCACCTCATCCAGAGGAGTGTGAAGTCTGTGATGCAGAAGTAAGGACAATGGGACAGGGAGGGACCACGAGGTTTGGTCCCTGTGCCATACAGGGAACACATTGTACAGCCCCTGCAGCAGTAACACCACCAAAGCAGATACAATCAGGAGCTATTTACTCTCTTGCAGGTGGGCTGTGGTACAGCATGTCCTGGCACATCCCACAGAAACACACAGGCACGTCCTCCTGAGAGCACATCTGCTCCCAGAAAAAAAAAAAAAACCTCTGCAGACACTGAACCAGCCACAGACACTTCTGCACATGGTAGAATGCACAGGGACAGCAGCTTCCAAAGGTGAGCAAGAAGAAAGCAAAGCAGCCACAGAAGAGCATAAGCTCCTCCACACCACACCTGGATGGAGCGAGATGCTGTGCTCAGTGCCAGAGTTCCCATTTCCTTTTTTTCTGAGCTTATTTATGAAACCTGGGGCTAAAAGCAGGATGCACAGCAGAGCCCACAGAGGTGAAACCAGATGGTGGCAGCTAACGTAGGCCAACAGCAAAGAGCAACACAGAAACATGAACTAACCCATGTTTTTAGGAATTCATCCCAGATTCACACAGGCACAAAAGGGATGGAGTTTCAAGGGAGGCTAAAGCAAAAAGAACAGCTTTTTGGGGTCTCTTGCTGTTCACTTCTATGAAATGACAGCGTTTGACATCATTCAGCTCTTTATTTCCTCTCTGGAGGTGCTGCCACATGGAAGCAGAGCTGCTCAGGAAGCTTTTCTGAGGCAGGAATGAAAACCTGCTCACTGGTTAAAACGTGGCTGCACTTTGCTCTCCCTCTGTCTCGGTCCCTGCCCACGCTGATGCTGTGCCAAGACAAAACCTGACTCCTCTTTCCTAAAGAATTGCATCTCCTCTTCAGCCCAGCCCCGTGTTACTGGTGAGCAGTTTCCATCTTCCATCATGTAAAGTGAAATGATTAAAAGAGAATTACTGGAATTCCCTACATCTCCATCAGAGATCAGGCTTGGCCATTCGGAAAATAAGTAATGAACATCATTTGTTAATGTCACTGTTAAACGATGAAATTTTTTTTATGTTTAACATGCCAGGCCTATTTTCTCTTCATTTCCATGTTTGTTTTTCAACCTGCTAATTTAATTAAATCTCTGCTGTTGAGGAGCCATTAAAGGTGACCAGCCATGCAAGGTACCTGCTGTGGTGCACCAGATAATTAAAGTGAATGGGATGGAGCCTGGGGGAGAGAGGAGAGAGTCCCTGCACTGCACCAGGACAGCACCTGGATTTATGGGGTTATGCCTCTGCAGAAGGATGCTTAAACACACAGTACCCCAGTTCCCTCCTGGTCCTAGGGAAATGCTCTGAAAATGCACACTGGATGATTTTGGCCTTAAATACATTTCCTTGCAGATTTTTGTTTAATATGGAAGATCATCAAGCATCTCACTAGATGCTAAGGGTACAGCATAGCTGGAGGAAAAGCATCTCTAAGGAACCAGAAATGTAAATGCTTCAGAAATCCACTCCATGCACAGGTAGGGAAAAGAGCAGGGAGGGAAGGGGAGGCATCTGACATAGCACCTGAGTACCCTTCTCCTCTGCTCCTGAGCAGGTATTTCAATTACCTGCAGCTTCAAGACCTGGTGTTAGCAAAAATACAACAGTGCTGGGCTCCCCAAACCAACCTCAGCACCCTCACATTTTATTCTTTGCAAAGTGACACATTCACCTTGCAGGCAGCACCTGAGACTCTGCAATCCACACCCATGAGCTCTGAATTTGCCTTTCAGAAGGAATTCAGTCCATGACACAGCACCACGGGTCAGGGCTTGGGGGGGGATCTCCTTTTAAAGTCCTGCAAGAGACCACAAGATACCAGCCTGACAGGGTCCTCCAGCATGGACCACATCCTGGGCACTCCAGCAAGGCTGCAAAGTGTCAGAGCCTGTTTGTAGAAGGGCAGGCAAAGTAGGAGACCTGTGTGTGTGCCATGGAAAAAGAAAAACAGGTCAATCCCCTCCCGATGGAAAGGGATGTGGCTGTGCTGGTGTCAGGGCAATGCACCCTCTCTGCACCAGTGCTGGGTTTGGCCAAGATGCCTCAGGAAGTGAAGAGGGATCCCAAACACAAATGTAAATAGATGCTTTAAAAAAGTACTGGAATATATACAAGCTCCAGCAGGAATGCAGGGAGCAGCTGCTGGTTTTCTCCTTGGCCCTCTGCTGAACGTACACGTGCACATTTTGTTGGTTGTAAATGTTTAGAGAAAACAGTTACAATCAGGCTGTTTGAGGACCATTTCCCATCAGCTGGGCACTCGTGTGAGAATGGTGCTGGTGGGGACCTGCAGGGTGACAGCCCAGCCTAACAAAGTCTTTATCCTAGAGGCACAGCTCCTCTGCTCTTACATGCTGGCATTTCAGGATAGGCTAGAAAGAGAAAGCACAAAGATCCACGGCTGCTTCTCTAGCTGCAGAAAACAATGTGTGATGAACTGATTATAACCCCCACTCCCTATCCCCCCTGTGCTGCTCTTGCAGGGAGGAGGTTTAGGAATCAGCAGTGAAGTACCTTGGGCTCAGGGAGAAGGGGACGGTGAGGGGAAGGTATTTAAGAGCTGGTTTTCTCTCTCCCTTGGTAGCTGAACAAGAGAAGAGGTGGGCTGAAAGCAAAATCTCTGGGTCCAAGCAGCCTTGGATGTTGCTGCAAAACCCCTCTGCTCTTTCCTGCCCTTACATCCTTCTCATCCATCCAAGGATTACAGCCAGCTTAGGAGAACAGAGCAGTTAAAGGCAGTGAGACAAAGAAAATGGCTTGGTCTCCCTGAAGGTAATGGAGAAAGGTAGGAACATCTGTAGCCCTGTCTTAGACTCCTGTCTCCCCACATTGCCTTGTGTACCTCACTGAGACATCCAGGGTGCCTGAAGGTGGATGAGATCATCCCAGATGAGAGGTAGTTGAAGATGGGAATTTGGGACAAAAGGAAAAATGAGAGAAGGGGGGGAAAGCCACCAAGAGGTGTTGCAGAGCTTGTCAGAAAAGCTGTGCAAGCCTCCCTGTGTCCCACGCAGAGGAGCAGCAGACAGCTCACAGAGACCTCATCTCTCCTGGAGTTCTCCTCCAGCTGGGACAAACTCAGGCAAGGCAGAAAACAAACATGTCCTAATTGCAAGTGGCAGCTCCTGCTGAGGGTGGTCTCCAGGCACAGGAGTGTGACTTTGGGAAAACAACCACTGCATGGTGGGCAGCAGGGCTGAGGGCTGCTGTGTCCCTGGCTTCCATCCTGCTGCTGGGTGATCAGGGCTTCCTGGGGGAAAGGAGGCACTGGGCTGGGCAGCACTCAGCCTTCAATCAGCATTAAAGGTGCACAACTGGCTCCTGGAGAGCAAAACCCCTGTCTCTCCCACCAGCCCTCCCAGGAAAGTTTTGGTGCTGGGCCAGGGCATTGCAATTGTTGTTTTGATGGATGCTGATTCAAAACAAGCCCTGAGACAGTAATGAGGCTTGTTCAAATTGCCTGGGACTCCATTTGTGCTCTTCTCAATTAATGCTTTCAAAGGAAGAATGCAAATTATTTCCCAGACTGGGGGACAAGGAGGGGGTGGGGATGGAGCTGGTGTTGAGAGAGGGTGACTGCTTCATCAAAGGCAAGGGTGAAACTCCAGCTCTTTGCATCCAGCCCAGCTTTGCCTCTGGGACAGTGAAACAGTTTA
This sequence comes from Florisuga fusca, assembly GCA_038090715.1. NCBI lineage: Eukaryota > Metazoa > Chordata > Aves > Apodiformes > Trochilidae > Florisuga > Florisuga fusca. The sequence continues at coordinate 10,746,624 of JAAWXA010000030.1, read as the reverse complement.
ATGTCAACAAGTGAGTTCATAGTTAATAAACTTGAGCTGAGTGTCATTAATGAGGAGAGCCATGGCAAATTCTCCCCCCATGCCACATCCATGAACACGGAGCTGTGTTCATCAGTCGTTAACTGGAGGCACCAAGTGCTGCTCCCTGCCTTGTACTTCTCTTCCACTGCCTCCACGGGGACAATTAGGTGACATCTCATGGCACTCTGATGCCCTGGATGTATCAGCAGAGGGGCTGACTGCTCTTGGTACAGAAGTGGGTCATGGGAGAAATTTTTCTGTGGTTAGACAGGGTCTGAAATACACCAAACTGGGGTTTCTCCTGCTGGGGCTCAGTCTGTGCATTCCCACTGGGGGTTACACAGATGGGTGCCCATCAGCCACCTCCTCTCAACCGTGTCACCATTCACTTACTGTCCCCTGCAGCCACAGCAAAAGGACACTTCTCACTCCTTCCCTTTCCCCTGGGGGTGAAATTCCTGGTGTAGTTTGGAAGTGACACTTCTGCCAAGGCAGACAGCACAAACTTCTCTGTCACACAAGAAAACACCTGAAATTGGTTTTGCACATTTTACCTCTTTTATCACTGGTTTTTTTCTGATGAAACATGTCCCCTTTCTCCCATTTTTACTAATTTTGGGTCTTTCTCCCAGTCTCCTTTCCCCACTCCCTCCTTGTTGACCCAAGAGACCCCCCAACCCCAGTGGGACCTGGAGCAGGAGTGCTGGATGCTCTGGCACATCTGCCTCACAGAGGGGCACAGCTAACTTCAGAGCTTTAACACTTAAAGAAAGGACATTCTGGGGGAGTCTGGGTCCCCATGTTTTTATTTTCCCTGGGCTGCAGGGTGTCAGCATGGGAAATCAGTATTGGGAGGAAAGAATAAGAAGCACCATTTTGTTTCTGGATAAAAGATAAAGCAGCATAAATGAATCTCAACCTGCTCAGTTCTTAGAACCCATCCCCTCTGAAGGAAAAATAAACAATTCTGGATTTTTTAAGTTTGTGCCCAGTCCTTTCCCTCAGAAATGTTCCCTGCACTCTGTGCTTGATGGTCATTTTCTAACTGAGCAACTGCTTTTAATTTTTTTTTTTCCCCCTCCAAATGAAAGCTCAGTTCTGTTGGATAATTTAACTTCTTATAAAATATTGAGAATTAAGACCTAATGGAAAAAAAAATAAAGTAAATATTTTATGGCCTTGAAAAGCTCCCAAACTCCAGCATGGAAAGCTGTCAGATACTGCTGTGTTTCTTTAGGAAAAAAAAAAAAAAAAAAAGTTTACTGCCTGGAAAAACTCATAACTAATTTATTTATGTTCCCAGTGGCCAGGGGCATCAGACTGTGATGAGGGGAGAGGCATTGGGCAGTTGTTTTGGGGATTTTTTTGAAAAGCAAAAAGAGTGAGCTTTGCCCCTTTAATAATACCAAATGCTGATCTCTATTTATTGACACTTTTTCTACACAAGCCACTTATAAAACCCCAGATCCTGTGAAATCTCAGCTCTGGTCAGTGAGATGCTCAAAGGGGCTCAGGCTCTTCAAAGGAGAAAGCTGAGCCCTGGCAAAGGGCTCAGAGAGGTGGTGAAGGGCTGGGAATGGTTGGAAAACCCCCGAGTCCCTGCTGGGGACAGGGCGTGAAGGTCACAGCCTTGGGTTCCCCAGGGAAATGCCTGCAGCTCAGTGGGGTGAATCCATCCATGTGCATTTGAACATAAAGATTTAGGGATATTTTCCTGCTTGAACTGGTTAAGGCTGCTATGGGGTTTTCCACCAGGTTTTTAAAAAATGCAGAAAATGGAGCTTTTGTGAAAATCCCCTTCCTGCACCACTTCTGGGCTGACACCAGCCCTGCCCTTCCCTGGTCCTGGCTACAGGATGGGCAAGGGAGCAGGTCCAAGAGGTGATGGTGTCAGGGAGAGGTCAAGACAAGTTTAAGAAGTGCTGCAGTTCAGATCAGCCCATTTTTCTTTCTAGGTAATCAATGAGCTTCCCTCCACAGCTCACAGGAACCCATTTCCCAGGAGGGAGACTGTAACTGCACAGGGAGCATCCTCCAACAGGGTCCTTCATGGGTCCCTAATAGCAGCTAGGAAACCCCAGGAGAGGAAAAGGGAAGGATATTCCTATTATCTGCAGGCATGTCCAGGAGACAGAATTGCACTTTTTTTTTTTTTTAATTATTATTTTGAATCTTTATCCAGAGAGGGTTGGTTTTAAAGGAGAAAACTGTTCGGCTCATTATCCTTTAATTATTGAAGTGAATGATAACATGGAGATGATATTCCAGTCCATTAGGCAACCTTAGATTTCCTAAAGCAGTATCTCTAAGGCTGGCAGGAATATTTTTAAATTTATTCTGTCATCTACAGACAGAGTACTGTGTCATTAAGGAAAGGACTTTTCAAAAGCAAGACACTTTATCCCCTATTTTGCTCTGCTTAGTAATGACCTCTCTGTGCCTCCCACCTCTGAGCTGCTGGTTCCTGTTTTAGTTGGGTTTTTAATTTGAAAAAAGTGACCAGTCTGGTGTTTGAGAGGACTGTCTGCTCCAGTAGTGATCAGATCCCATCTCTCCAGAAAAGTGGCACACTGAAAACCAAGCAGGAGAGAAGGATAGAGAAAGTTTCATGGTGGTGAGAAATTGCTCAATTAAAAAAAAAATAAATAGGAGAAACAGAAAAATGTTTTTGGTAAAAAATAACTGATAGTACGAAAACGTCCTAGATGAAGAATAGGATTGCTCTACAATCAGGAAGAGGGCTTTGACATCAGCCATGCTTCTCTTTCCATAGACCCATTTTTTTTCTTGCAAAAAGTGCCCAGAATGGGTCTCGGACTGCCCTTCCCCTGCTGCTCGCTGAGGGTGGGAGCTGTGCAGATGCAGAGCCATGTCCCTTGGTGCCAGGACCAGCACCCCAGCACCTCCTTACTGCCCCCCTGGGAAACAGCACTTCTAAGAACCATTATCCTGAGGTTTTCTAAGAAGTTTTCCAGGGAAAGGGAAGAGTTTCAGCCACTTACTTCACAACTCTTCTGCCAGGCTGCAGAGATCCCAGTAATGCTGTCAGCTTTTTCTTCCTGCAGTGCAATAGCACCAGGTCCCTGATCTCCTGCATCACCTCCTTGCTGCCAAGGAATCATTCCCTGCCCCTTTCCCCTGGACTGAACACCTGATCTGCCTCAGCTCAGGTCCTTCCTGCACTCACATTGCTCTGCTCACCCCCAGCTCCTAGCTTGCCTCTGTTATTTTTGACAATACCAGGCACAAAGTGGGACACAGTGCTCTAAACAAGACCTCAAACATGTTAAGAAAGCAAAGAAATTCTCTTCGTACACCCCCCAAATGAGAGCTGACTGAAAGCTGGCATGGCACTGCAGTATCAGCCCATCTTCACCTTGCAATCCACTTTTATGCCTTAATGTTCCTCAGCCAGTTCATTCTGATGTGGTGCTTGTCCATGTGTATTCTTCCTGAAGGTGCCATTTTACTTTCACTGTTACACTGCCAGCCTCCTCATCAGCTACTGGGCTTGTTAAGATTGGTTTTGCTCTGATAAGGTGTTTGCAACCAAGTGTATATCCAAATTACATCTTTCAGACAGTGATTTCCTCCAGACAGCACTGTCCTAAGTTATGAGAGCATCAATCCAAACACTGTCAAAAGCCTCCTTACTCAGAGCCATCACATGCATCACTTGGCTCCTATTCCAAGGGAGGAAAGGAAACTAATTTGACATCTCAGCACACACTGAGGTAAAACTGAGGGGTATTTTTAGTATGAGTGGTGGTGTTGGGTTGCTTTAGAGGATTTTAGCACAGAGCACGACTCTTTAAGTAGATCTGCTCCACAGGACTCCAAATGTTGGGATAACTCAACAGACTGTTGATACACCAATGAGTTTGTCTGTCAAAGATAAGATCTAAACGTCTTAAATAAAGCAAGAAGTTCTTGGCAAAATTCAGCTGGCTTCAGAGTCTGTCAGACTCAAAGACCAAAAACTTTTCAACAAACTCTTCAGCTGCTCTACAGTTTACCTCGGTCCTCTCCATTTATCTCCAAAATCCAAACAGTTTGATACTGATCTCATGTGAAAGCTAACAGAGTTTACATCTTTTTGTTCTGAGAGACTTGAGTTCATCAATCGTGGTGCTGTTTTTCAGACCCTTTTTTTCCTAAGTGGCTTCAATAATAGAGTTGAGTTATGGACACAATGCTACCACGTTCCTTGGTACCTCCAGGTGACCATTGCTGCTGTGTGGCCTTGCTTCTCTTTCTTTCCACTTTTACCAAAATGACACATCCTGCTTATTTCTGTTCACTGCATCTTACATCATTATTCTCAAGTTGCAGATGCATTTGTGAGATTACTTTTTTTTCCATGTGTAGTCTGAACCAAATTCACTTGAAGCAAGTTGTTTTATGTCTTTGGAAACCCATGAAAGATTCCTGAAAGGCAGACTCGTCCCTTATTAACTGTATAACTGACAGAGCAAAAATAAAAACTTGTTCTTAACAACTCTGATGGGTGATTGGAGATTGGAAACTTAGGAGTGTTGTCTCTCAACAATTATTTTCAATTAACAAGTTTGCCTTTTGCTGAAGACAACCAAGGTGCAAAAGGCTCCTGGAGCTGAGTCTAACACTGTGCCTGAGAAACTTCACTCAAAGAATAAAGGTTGTTTCTTTGCAAAGACACAATGCAGAGTCCCAGGGATTTTGTTTCTATCAACAGTAAATCATGTGTTTCAATCTTAACAAGCACTTTTACAAAGTAAATTCTTAAAACAGATGATGGACCAGCTCCAAAAGCTGTGAAAGGACCCTTAGTTTCTCTTGTGCTAGCAAACCACTGTAAAAATATATACAGAGTTGAGACAAAGTTGACAATTTTTCCTAACAAGTAAAGAAAACACACTGCACTCAAATCCAGCAACAAGACATGCAGAAGTTTCATAAAGGTTTTGGATCTGATCCAGAGCTGGTAAATTAAAATATTTTAAACACACTTCTTCCCATAAGGACGTACAGACTTTTAAGATCTATTTTTTGCATCACTAAATTAGGCTGATGAGAGTTTCACAATTCTTTCCCATGAAGGAGAACTGAGAGCTCGTTCCCCAGAATACCTGTTGAAATGCTGCAGGCTCCAAATTTGGGTGCAAAAGACTTCTGGAACTGACCTTCTTTTCAAAAGAAGCGGGAGAGGCTTCTTGTGAATCTTTCAAACAATGTCAGTCTGTCACTTTTCGGATTCTTTAATTTTTTCCAGCTGTAAATCAATCATCTTATTAACTCTTCTCTAATGTCTCCCACCAAGTTATCTGGGGCTGGCAGCTTGACAAGCCATTTTTGCAGAGCTGTGAGAATAAAGTTTCTCTTGTGCATTGCTGTGATGTCATGAGCACTCACTCCTGGCTTTCCCTGATCCTCTTTCACAAAAGCCTCCTTCTTTGCTGGGAGCAATTATTCAGCTATTAAAGCACATTACGTTAGGTTTCTTATTTTAAGAGTGATATCACTCCTTGCTTTAATGTCCAGCCCGTGGAGCAATTTGCACTAACTTCCCCTGACACCCTGTTGGTGCTCCAGTCCTCAGGTTCTGTTCCTGCCTGCATAAAGCTGCCATTGATGGGGTCTACACACGGAGAAGGCAGAGAGGCTGTGACTGATTTAAACAGAGAAATATGCAATGTTATGTACTCACTCCTATGAAACATTACCAGCACCACCACTGAGCCCTGCCTGGCAAATCATTAAACCTCTCCTCCATGCCTCTTCATCTTGGCTTCTTAAGAGGATGAAGCTCATGAGCTTCATGTATGTGGGTGCACGAATGCCTGGCACCATCCCCTACGCCAGACCAGCCCCAGACATTGCTGCTCCAGCTCCTACCAGTCCTGCAAAACTTGGTGGCCAGGTTGGAGAGCAGAACATGCAAAGAGGACCTCAACCCTCCTAGAAGAGAGCTTCTGGGGAAGAGATGCTTCAGAGAAAGGTTCACTTGAAACCTGCACCTCTTTTTGAACCGAGCCACAATGCATAGTGCTTTGGTGATCTGCTCTGGGCCTCTCCCCAGCCCATTGCAATCCAAATAGCATTCAGGGAACTTTCATCCAGAGGGAACCAGAAGAAAGTGAACCCTGGGCTTGTGAGGACATGGGAGCCCAGCCACTGAGGAACCAGGGGAGGGCAGAGCCTGCTGGGGTCCATCCATCTCCACAGAAAACCAAACGTCCTGAGCCCTGGTGCTCTGAGGATGAGCTGCTGCCATCCCCTCCCCTTTGCTACACTCATCCTTCCTCCTTCCTTGGAAACTCAGTTTCCTTCTCCCATTTAACCCATAAGTCACTGGTTTTCAACTCTCCATCCAAATCCCCCTTCTTCTCTCCCTATTTCTGGCAGAGGTGACCACAGCTCCTGGAGCCCAGGCTGGGTACCCCAAGACTGTGTGCACAGGGCTCTGCTCAGGCTGATGCCTGCAGCTCAGACACCTTCTGTTCCCCCAGTTCAAAACCAGGATGTCTCTGGCCTCTGACTTCCACCCAGGAAATCCTGATTTCAGCTAATCCCTTCTGTCCCTGATTTCAGAGTAGTGCAGGGAAAGGACTGATGCAGGTGAGCTCCCTGGTGTCCCAGCCCATAGATCTTCCTAGCAAGATGGGAAGGTAGGGCAACCCAAAACTCTTCTAGAGCATCATAGTGGGACTGACACCACTGGGACTGGCTGCCACCAAGCCAGATGTAAGTCTGCACATCCATGTGTACCCCCTCCTCCTGGCAGGAGGATGCTGCCAGCAGCTGTGTCCCTGGGATCACTGCTCCACCTCACGTGCAAGGTGTGGAGCCCAGAGGCCACTGAAGGACTTTCTACTGATAAATGTCTGTCTGGGGCAGCAAGCAGTGCTTCAGGTTAAAAAACCAGTGAAGGCTTAAAATTTTTCATGGCCTGCTGAAAACTTCAAATGAATACAGATGTAGTGATGGTTTGTTTCTGTATTTATCATGGCACAACCAGGGAGAGAGTGCTCACCATGCAATCCAGCTTCCCAGCCTCTCTCAAAAGCCTGAGCTTTTGATCTGAGCTAATATCAGCCTGATTTTTTCCTTACTATCTTGGCTTATCTTAATTAAGAGCTAAGGAAGGTGTTACTGCTATTAACACCAAAATGCAAAATTATTGATGTTCGTGAGTATGCCAAATAAAGGTGTCAGCATCTGAAGACTACACTGACATTTTGAGTTACAGCAGGCTGAAAACAGCAGGAGAGAAATAAGAACTTTTGGGGGAATTAAAAAAAAAAAAGGAGATTCATCCAGACCTAAACCATTTGGGGTGAATTTCTCTCTGGAGATCCCTTTTCCCTCCACTACCAGCTGAGGGAACTGAAACAACCAACTGTCTCCATTGGTCTCTGCTAAGCTGCACAGACCAGTCCAGGTCCCAGTAACTCAGTTTGACATGAGCAGGGGGTTTGCTGAGGATCTTGGCATGAAGCAGAACAGTGGAGAGAAAGCCTTGAATTTAAGGGTAATCCCTCAAGTATTCAAGCAAGAAGAAAATGCATTAGGTACTATTAAACACTTGGACAATAGAGGGGCATCCAGTGAGAAGGACTACACAGAAAAACCAGCCAGCCCAGACTGGATGGGAAATGGAGCAGAAGCAGCTGAAAGGATGATGAAAGCTGAGCAGGAATTAGTTGTGGTTACAAGTAAAAGAAGCTTGAAGAAAAATCACAAGGAGGGAAAAGCTGTCATAGGGGAAAAAGTGGCAAAGAAAACCTTGACAAGCTGCAATATGGGTTGGAAGGAAACTCATGGGACAAGATGTTCCAAAGCAGCTCTGGAATAACAAGATCACAGAGCATAACCTGGATGCTGGAGCAATCACATGGCAAGGGAAATCCCAGTAAAAAAACTTCAGTCTGTCCTAGTTTTGATGGGAACACTAATGACCACACGTGGTCAGGAATTTGCATCTGATCTCCAGAAAGGAAACGGAATGAAATGGAGTGATGCATCATTGATAGTGACTTTGTCTTTGGTCAAAAAAATCCAGAGGGTTCTCTGAGGTTTCCATCTGCATAATGCATCCTAAAGCATCCTACAGCATTATCTGCATTATCTGCTGTAGGATGGTGCTGCATGAGGGCTGGGGGACTCTGCCTTCTGACACCACTGGAATAATCAAGACCCTTTGCAAAACACATCTCTTTAATAACCATGTGACTCACTTAATGAAGGCCCTGCAAATTTGCATAAATTTTCATTTAAGAATCCCATCAAGGAAGAGAAAAGCCTCCTGCCAGACTGGTTCCAGACCTGCCAGCCCAGAGCAAAAAAAAAAAAAAAAAAAAAAAAAGATGAGGAGGGGGAGAAAAACTCGCAACTAAAAAGGGACAAATGTGCTTCAGATGAAATTTTATGGGATTCCTCTGGACAGTACAGTAAAAACCAATAGTCATTCAGAAAACAAAACCAAAACAAAAAAACAACTAACAAACTGGCAAAAGGGAAAAGCTGAATAGGGGAAAAATTGCATGAGATGGGTTATTTTAATCACCATCAGGGGCTAGTGTGGTTCAGATATGCTCCTCCTAGCCTGTACTAATGTCAGCACACATTTCCTTAGCACTGGTGTAGGACTCCTGCACACCTGCTGCCCTGGCAGCAGCATCAGCTCTTAAAGCAAAACATTCAATATTTCTTAAACCTCCCTCTTCATGCTTCCAGCATCTCTATAATCAGCAGAGCCTGACACAAAGTGTTTGCAGTTCACCTGTGGCAAATCCCTTGCAAAGAGCAGAACTGCTCCGTGTAGGTATAATGGGAAGTTCCCCCTGATCCCTGTGGTCAGAGAGCCTGGATTGCTGGATATCCAGAAGTCAGGAACACCACAGCCCACACCAGGAGAGCAGCAAGTCAGCACCAAAATTTGTAATGTGCTGACTCAGTTGTTAAAGTCAGCAAGTCTGTGTATGAAGTGTGTTGATGACTGGAGGACATCAGGATCCTCACTGGGAGCTAAAATATCTCTTGCCAGCTGCAATGTTCAGCAGTTCTGAAAATCTGGACCACAATCTCCAAAGGTTTTTTTCACTTGCTTTAACACACAGGTACACCACAGGCAAGGGGGAGCAGGAGAAGGCAAGTGGTAGTCACAGGGTGCCACATCAGCTAAGTTTTTCCATCAGGTAAAAAGAAGTAAAATCGTGTATTTAAATGAAATACTTTCTCTCGATGTTCCGAGAAATCCGGGTAGTAATTCATGGGGTGAATGAAGGTTTCTGTACACTGTTTGCAGAGCATTGCTTGTCTTGGAGAGGCAGCACTCATAAATCTATGGCCCATGCCATTGCAAAAATTATCTCAGCTAATTTCAGGCCCAAACTAATTAATCAGCACTTGTTGCCATATTAATTAGCCAAAAGTGACCTCAGATGTATTTGGCCTTTTCCAGCTATTTAGCCCTAATGGGAGAGTATGCACCTGGGGCAAAACTCAGGAGTAAATAGATGTGAAGCCAGCTTCCAGCTGGGTAAATACATCCCAGACTTCCCAGTTCCTGGGCTTGTGAAATAAACTGTGCCCCAACCTTGCCTCTTTGGCCTTGTGGAACATCTACAGCTCTCTGGGCTTTTGCAACGTGATATTTATGCAGCAGGAGCCTTGGAAAACTTTACAGCTTGGTCTTGGCCACTTGTGTCAGGTTATTGCTGCAATATTTCCAGCTGGGAAGACTGGTGCTGTTGGCAATAAACCAAATGTGCCAGGCACCCAAAATTCCCTGCACAAAGGGGAGGTGAGGGCTGCTCACCCACTGCCTGCAGCAAATTCCTGAGCCTGGTGCCAGCAGGAGGGAGGTCCCTGCTCCCTGTAGCCCTCTGGGCTCACTCCTTGCATTAAACCAATGCTCCAGGTTCAGCCCTTTCTCACCAGTTTGTTCTCCAGTTGCAAGATCACAAGAAAAAAGGCCCAAGGTGGTGAAGAGGGGAAAGCATTGACACATCACTGCTTGAAAGAGCATTGACACGTTCACAGCCAGGTCCTGGTGGTTTTCTGAAATTAGATGATCCTTCCCTTTTTCAGACCGGAATTAAGGAATTTGGCTTTCCACTTCAGAAAGCTCCTTCAAGATTAGGATGTGAATCTGCAGTATGTGATCTAGCTTGAGCTTAATCATTGGTTAAGACAAAGCATTGAGAACTCACAAAGCTATCCAGGTCAACTCCTGTTATTCTCTACAGGTCAGTATTCAGTATAGGTCTATTATTATAGATCCTTTTATTCAGTTTTGTGACTCTGAAGAATCTCAAGAACTTTGCAAGTCTCTGACAAGAAACATGAGTATCCCTATTCCACAGGCAAGCTCAGTATCACCACAAGAAGCTGGAAGCAGGCTAATAACATACAAATACAAACCCTCTTTTCAATCAGAGCCCATTTTGGGGCTCCCAAGGGCTGCGCAACCATCCCCCAGTGCCTCCCTCTAACAAAGGTATTAAGCTGGAGCACCTTCAGCTGCTGCTCCCATTCTCCTTTTGTGCAAGCAAGTGTGGCAACTTTCTGGTCTAAAGAAAGTCTCTGGGTTTGGAAGTGATTTTTTAATCTACTGCAATGTTTTTCCTTCTACAGAAGTTACAATTCCCACTCTGAGCTCTTTCAGCAGAGCAATAGTTTTCCTGTTTTCCCCGAGTCTCTAACTCCTACCAACTTGCTGTAAGAACCATTTTAACTGAATCATCCCCAGCTGAAATTCCTTGTTGTTGCTCTTAAACAGCCACCAGCGTTTCAAAAAGCTGCTTGAAACCCACAAATCTCTCGAGTCACTTCCAAGGAACTTTGATGAATCATGGTTTGTATCATATCACACCATTCAGCAAGACATGGGCTGGAACAAAGATATTAACAGGCATGACCAAGCTTTAAAACATCCAAGTGAGAAATAACAGTCAAATACTGTGAGGGTTACAGCTGGGAACTTGGGAAGCCATAGGTGAGCAGCATATGACTGCTACTTAAAGGCTGTTTCATTTTCTTCAGCTCTTTTGAGACTGCGAAGAATGAAACACTCAGTGTAGAAAAGGGAATTATTTTCCAAAATTGAAGTCTTGCATCTTAGAGTGAGCTTATCTCTGGAACATGACCTTATTATGCATAATAGCTCAAAATAAGAACAAATCATGTTGGTCTCCCTTGGGATCATGTCAGAGCATGTTATGTTTTGAACTGCAGCTAGTTTGAAATCTGTCACTAAGGCGTCCGAAGGAATTCTTCAAGGACTTCTTCAAATGTGGTGAATTTAAAAGCAACATTACTTTCAACTACTTTACTCCTCTAGCCTGCTCCAGCTCATTATTTTGGCACCACAAGATGCAAAGAAAAAGCTTCTTGCATTTCACATATTTTTCTAAATAGATGGAAATGCCCTGCTGCTTTTGGAAAGGATGATTATCTTGTTTATGAATTAAAATATAAAAATGCTACCTTAAACTGCCTTGGAGACCCTAATCCCTCTAATGTTAATGGCTGAAGTGGGGAATGAGCACAATGGCACCTGCCCCAAATCATCCCACAAGCCCCCAAGTGATGTGCTGAGCCTCAGACCTGGTGTCTGGGGCAGGGGCTGTGGGAAAGGAGCCCCTGGAGAAGCTGTACTCCTGGCTCTGTCTGATCCAGCACGTTACCAGAGCATCCCTGGGAGACTGCGAGAGTCAGGCAGGTCAGGAGGAGCCCTCCTCTTCCTCTGCTCCCTGTCTTACCTTGCTCACATGTATTACACCTTGGTGCCTTTCACTGCAGCTTAGTAAAGATGCATTATACATAAGCAGCTACTGGTTGGTGTTGTTAACATGGGGTAGGGTTACTCGGGAGCAGCAGGCAGAGCTGAAAGCTAAAATTGATCCCAGCCTTTGTTATCTGACCACTTAACAGAGCTCAAACTGTCCTGTGGCAGCTTTGTTGGGGGGGAAGGAGCTGCCCTGGTGTGTCCCTGGAGGCTCTGATACCCTTTCATTGTCTTCACAGAAGTCTTTTTTACTGAGAAGCACCACCACATCTTTCCACGCAATGAGTTAAGGTTGAAATTTAAATTCTAGGTCAACAGGAACCTGTTTGCTTAATGGCAAGTTGTTGGTTCAATATTGATAGAGAGAGAGAAAGCAGAAAAAATAACCTGACAATGATGCTCAAGTGAGGTCACTGGGAGCAAATCTGGTCAGGCTCTGCTGCAAACTAAACATGAGCAATTGTTTCAGTCTGAAACAGTGCTAAATGCCTAAAAGACATTTCAAGGTTACTTCTTCTCCCAATCGACAAGCTGAATGCAGCTCTAGACTAAAAGGGAGGTATGAACACACCCTTTGGAGGCAGGGGTTTGGGGGAGGAGACGATTCTTTTGCCCTGGAGTTGGAAGTGCCCTCACTAAAAGGTGGTTTCCTCGGCTGTGGGGTGCAAAAGTGCTGCTAAAATAAAGTGAGAAAAAAAAAATTCCCTCCAAAGGAAACATTACAATGAAAAGGCAGGCTTTATGCACACAGATTTTCCTAGGTCTGTTCATGGTCATAAGATAAAGTTTGAAAATATTTCCCCTCAAAGCTTCAACCCAAAAGGGGAATAAAACAAAGCCAAAGACACAGCTGTATTTTCTACTATCTCAACATTTAGGTAGATTGACACATGAGTTTTGAACACTCCAGGCTGGCAATATTAATAAATCTACTTCCATTGTCAGCTTTTCAATGTCAGGCTCATTGAAGCAAGGACTGGAACAGAGTGATTCTCTTTCCCAAACACATGCCCTAACCACCAGGCTGGAGATGCAGCCGGATGCTCACTTTCTAGCTGAGTGAATACCAAACCAGCCCCTGCCAGAGAAATGCTGCAGCAGGAGGGACCGAGGGGTCCCCCTTCCTCATACAGTGATAAAAAAACCCTCTCCTAGAGACTGGAGCTCAAATCCCCTAGCATTTGGGCAAATGAGCATTAATTACTGATTTAATGTCGGGAAAAAGGCTGTAGCAGCCGTAACTTAAACCTTCAATTACTAAAGCATGAAAACAAAAGGTTGTATTGCAGGTTGCAGCAAACCATAATTTTCTGGGTTTTCACTTTGGAGAGGGGAAAAAAGCAAACAGGCAAACAAATTACCCCAGGCTAATCACAGACATTAAAAATACCACTTCTACTCTCCAGCTGGAAAATAGAGTATTTGTAGAGCCCATTTTCAGAGTCATCAGAGGACTAATGAAAAATACAAAAGCAAAAGCTGTAACTGGTAGCATCTTGAAGATCTACTGCAAGATCCAGAGAAGCTGGGCCAGCAAAAATGGACCTTTTGTGGAGCCTGCCTGCCAGACTTCCACACCCACATCTGCCCTACAGCTTCTACAACATCTTGAGAAATTGCCAGAGTTGGAAGGATGGCATCAGAGGAGAAAAGCACCTTTCTAGGTGTAGGTATTCCTCCATACCCAAGTGCATTCTCCAAAGCCCAATAGGCATGAATTGAACATATTGCCCACCAGTACTAGTGAAAACACACTGCATGATGTGTAACTCCTGCCCTGAGAGTCAAAGTTAAATCAGAATTGGGTGCAAAGATCATCCATACCCATAGGAAATCAGACTGCAGTTTCTGGACCTGGTCTTTAAAACAAGAAGAACTGAGTGGAAACCCAGACCCCAACCAGCTTCTCATCCCCTGCCTCTCCCTGGAGGACTTCTGTCCCCTCAGCTTCTGCAGGAAGGAAGGGGAGCACCAGGGGAGCATTCCCCCCCCTCTTCATGTATTTAAGTTTTGAGGGTTTAACAGGAGTCTGACTCAAGGGAAAAGTTCTGTCAGCCCCAAACAAGGGGTTTGATCCTTTCCCTGCCAGATGCTGAGGTGCTTCCTGCCAACACCATGGGGAAAACCACCCCAGGTGGACAACACAGGGGAGGTCTGAAATGACCCCATTTAACCCATTTCCCCGTTTCTTTCAGGCTCTGGAGAGCCAACAGCCCAAATGCTGAGCTCCAAAACAGTTTCCCACCCCTGTGCAGCACACATCATGCCACAAACCCACCTTCCCTCCTCTGAAATACACAAACCAGATTTCACCCTCAGCACAAAGGTGACTTCAATCCACAGTGCCCACGTGGAGGCACACGGAGCAGCTCCCTGGGTTTGGGTGCTAGCAGGAGAGAGGTGTGCATGTGCCAAGCACATCAACCCTCCCAAAAAACCCAAAGTGAGCAGGAGCAGGCAGGGACACAGGCAGTTAACTCTTCAGTGCACACTGCTGCAGGTACCTGCAGGACCAAATGCCTCACATCCCCCCTGGTCTCCACCTCCCTTCAGCACCCCTGGCTGCAGGTGCCCTGCTCAGGCTGCAGGATGGGCAGAGGCATTTTAATGATTTAAACCTACATTATTTCCACTTGCTTTTCCACTCATCATGCAGTTGGCCCACCCAGACCTGTGGCAAACACCCCCACCTGCATCCCCACAGTCCTGAGCTGATGCTTGGCCCGGGGGTGGCTTTCTGAACGATCTGTGTCCAGGGAGAACACACCACAAGGAAGCCAGGTCATTCTGCACCTCAGAGCCAGGCTCCAGCCTGATCCCCAGCCCAGAGGAACCCTGCTTCATACTCATTGCCATCTTTGGGCTATTTTAAGCCCATGCAACTGCTGCCCATCCCGTATTGTGCTGCAAAGTGAGTATGAATGATGAGAGCTGATTATGTCAAGCTGTGCAGTGCTGTACAGGGAAAGCAGCCTCAGCTGCTCCCCTTCCTGCCCCCTCTGCAAGATGAAATATTCCATTTTCATCCCTCTTAATTAAAGTGGGTAGCACACTTACGAGGGGAAGCAAGAGGTTATGCTCAGCAAACAATGGTCCCCTCAATTCAAAGAAAACCTCCCTAGGAAACCTAGAGCAGGAGAGTCAAGTGGTTTGATTTGTCCTCTGCTCCCTTTTATCCAGACTTGATTCTGCTTCCAGGAGACAAGTCACTTCTTTTTGCTGCTCCTTGTTCTAGCTTACACCCACTCACCCCCTGCAGAAGGCCAAACCTTGCCCAGAGCACACACCTTGGTGCAGTCAAATAGCTGCCTGGTAAATGCTTTCTGGAACTGTCCCAGCCAGGCAGGAGCCTGAAGCAAACAACGTGTCTGACAGGTAACTGACCACAGTTGAAGGAGGTTTCTGTGCACTAAGAAGGAACTACGGAATATGCAAAGTTTTTATGGTAAAAGTATTCATATTCCAGAGTCCCCTTTGAAGTGAGAGCTGTGTACTCCTTCCCTCTTACCTGCGGGTGCTTAATAACAACTTTGAGTTATTAGATGAGAAAGAATTTTTAACTTCTAACCTGCTCTTCCCCAGTGTTGCAACCCTCTTGCACAAGCTGGCAGGGTTGCTTTTCAACTGCTTCCTTCAGTCAGATCATCTGTATCAGATCATCTTTCATTTAAACAAAATAATAGGTTTCTAGCCAGGCGGAACAGAAAAGCCAAGCTGCACAGGCTCAAAAGACAAGAGGTAAACTCAAATCTCACGTTATCAGTTTCCCAAGAATAACATGAATTTAAGATGTTTTGTGTTTTTTTTCCCCTGGCTCACAGTTCTCAGTCACTGGAAGTGGCAGCACTGCTGCTCCTTTAGTCCATTCATTCATTTGCTGCAGCCACTGAAAAGTGGAAAACCCAAGCCCCAAAACTGCTTCATGGGTCCTTCCTAAGCAGCTGGAAGCAGGGTGGAAGTGATGATTGGGTCTGTCCCTAACCCCTTCCAGAAGGATGAACTTTGTCCATCTCCCACCAGCTCTTACAGAACCAGTGGCTAAGCCCTGCTGGGACCAGCTTGTACCCACATCACCCCCATTTCCCCACAGCCCTCGGGTCCCCTCTCCAGCACCCACACCACAGCTGCTGGGGACCCTGTGGCTCTTCCCTGGGAGCTGCTGGGAGAGTGAGGCTGAGGCTGATGAGCAAAGCAGCTGCCCACACCAACCTTCTGTCCCCATCCCAAGGGGCCCTCTGGAAGATGCCCAGAGATGCCCGAGGCTTTGGAGAAGCTCTTTGTCATCCTGGGAGGCAGCAGGGACCATGCTGTTTGGCAGCAGCCACCAACCCCACCAAAACCTCCCCAGCCCTTGTGGCAACAGCACCTTTCCTTGGACACGAGGTCACTGGAGCAACAACTGGAGTAAAGATGCAAAAATTGCATTAAAAAGCGGGAAGAACATATCAAATCAGTTTAGACCATCACCAAGAAGAAAGCAGACAAAATTAATGGAATTTTGCTGCATTTCACACAACAGACAATTCAATGGCAGATGTCAAGTGTATTTATGATGGAAGAAAAAAGTCCAGACACTTTCTGGGGGTCTTGGTAAGATCTCTGTGATTTGCCTGAGAGAAACTCTTCCTGCCAGGTTCCTCTTTCCAGGTCTCATTTCCATCTTCCCTGAACCAGCCCAGGCTGCCAGAGGAGGACACTCACAAACATCCTCCACTGCTTCTCACCCTCTGCTCTCTGCTGTACCATGAGCAAAACAATCTTTGCTGTCACTCCTCAGCAAGGGGCTCTCTGCAGCAATGACCATTTCCTGCTGAGCCTCTACAGCACCTGCAGTCCTTTGGTGCATGTGGTAACTCACAGCCCTCCACTCTTGGACAACCAGTTTGGTATTTTCAAGGGAAAACATTTCTTAAAAGCAAAATAAAAAGCATTACAACTGACTGAAACTAATAGCAAACTCACTTTGATTGGGTTGTCTTGTAATAAAATCAGGAAAAAAAAAACCAAACATCAAACCACTTTGTCCTTGATAAGGTCAAATAAAAAATTTCCAGCATTTTGTTTGGGAACAAAGCTGTTTCAGAAGATAACCATATTTAATAACTGCAAAGGGGGAAACCCAAACAGTCAAGCATTGCATTCTGAGACAAATGAAGTATTTTCCTGGTCCCCAGAAAAAAACCCTTAAAATGTAGATACATATTTACAGTTTTCTTGTGGGAAGCAAATTCATTTAACTCAGAATGAACCTTATCTTGGAAGAGGGTTTTCCCTTGAAATGAAGAGTCAGCTATTTGCACAGTGCCCATCTCCAGCATTTGCTCCACGTGGGGCTGTTTCTGCTCACAAAGGTTTGATAAGCTACAAATTGGCAGAAAGCAACTAAAGCAGGCAGAGGTGGACTCAGCTGACAGAACCAGGGAAGCCAACCAGAACTTCATCAGCAGACAGAGAAAGGAGAGATGGTGTCAGGACAGTGGCACAGGGGCCCAAATCCCATTTTTCCTGGGAAGAAGCAGCCAGCAAGAGACCATCTTGAGTGCCAATGCTGACTGGCTTGGAACTGCCTGGTCTGGGCTGCCTGCTGCTCCTGGGGATGAGGAGCTGGATGGATCCAAGGGGAAAACCTTCTCCTGCCTCCTCCCCAGTACTGCTGGAGAACAGTTGCCTCTGCAGCAAATTAGGGATGGGGTCGAGGAGTGATTGATCTCTCTTCCTGGAGGAGCAGACTTCCAGGTCACCTCCCTTACCTTGGGGCTGGCAGTTCATTGTTATGCTAACAGCACAAAAGCCCCGAATCTCACTCTTTCAAACTGTAATCCTTTATTACCCACTGTCAGAAGTACCCTGGGCCAGTTTCAGTCTCTTCCACCTGCTCCCTCCACTTCCAGCTCTGCCTGGAAAATGCTGAGGAAAAGCCCAGCTTGAGGGATGAGTCCCTTCCTTTTGTCTCTACTGGGGCAAACTGGGTGTTCTGGTGGTGACAGCACTGGGTGGGCTCTTTAGTTATACGAGTTGCTAGCTGATGTCCAAACCTGTGATATTTTTCTGCATACACAGAGTGCTCCCTCCCACACACCCCATCTAGAGGTTTTACCTCCCCCCCGGGGCTCAGAAAATTGATGAGGGTGCAGTGAATGGGGAGGGTCTCCTGGGGCCAATTAGCAGAGATTTGGGCAGCATCCAGACACTGCTGGGGCATCACTGAAAAGGCTCTGCCTTGAATTTACAGCCTTATCTTCTCAGTGCTCCCATTGCCTACAAATAGGCGTGCACACAGTCGACACAGGGGGACTTTGATCCCAAAATAGATTTTTGTTTAGCCAGACAGCAGGGCTTGGGCACCAGTGGTGGCAACTTGCATGCCTGTTTGCATCCAAATACATTTCAAGGGGTAAAAGGAGCCCCAGAATCGTGGCTGGAATGCAAACAAAGCACCCAGACCACTTCTGGGACAAAGATGGGGTGCTGCAGATGCCCTGAAAGCTCTGTGCCAGGAGTGCCACCGACTGCATCCTGGCCTTGCTGGGAGACATTTTGCATTTCTGTGCACACAGAGACAGGCAGCACTGACTCAGCCTCCTCATTCCCTGTGATCTGGGCTCTGGAGCAGGGTGCAGGGAGGTTTGCCCCTTCAAGGGCACAGTGGTAGGGAGAGTATTCAGGTACCTGCTCTTTCCTCTGGGAAGAAGGGGATGCTCTTACCTGAAACCTGGTTGATAGAAAAGAACAAGCTGGAAGTGTTAGCAGACTGCCTACAGGAAAGTCTGATTATGCCCCATGTGCTGCCCAAAACTTCCCTGGAAAACCAGACAATTTTTTTACCCCCTCTGTTTTTCCACTTTGAAGTTATGTTCAGGAGCTTCTTGTAACTCCAGAGCACAGAAACATGAGGCTTTAAAGGTGATGGTATGTTTTCATGAGGCCAGGAGGGAAACATTTCAGTTTCAGCTCACAGTTTGCTGTCTAGACACATACTTGACCAAAAAAGGGACACTTTTCTTTCAACGTAATCCTTAGCACATCTTAAAGAGTACTGAGCACAACTATTTCAAGATCTTTTCAAGCATCACACCGAAACAGCCCTTCTGCCCCCTGCAAGTTTCAGAGCAGAAACTTTGGGGACACCCCCAGAACCTTCTCTCAGCCCAGGCACATCCCCCTCCCACCCTGCCAGCTCAGCAGCAATAAAGGATGGATACAAAGACTGAAGCTCAGAGAAACACTCCCAACCTCAGCCAGCTTCAAACCCAGGCTGTGCATGCACAATCAGACATAAAGAACATCTGAGTTCCCCACCATGGCCAGGGAAAACACTGCACTCCTCAGAGAGCACTTCCCAGGGAGAAGGCAGAAAGGGACAGTTTACATGCAGCATAATCCATTGAGCAGGAATCCTACTGCAAACATCCACTTCAGCTGTCCAAAGGCATCCCCACCTCTCTGCACCTTGCCCTTTTGATTTCTGCTTGCGTGGGTTTCACATGATGGGGCAGGATTTTATCAGCTGGGGGACCCTGCTCAGATCAAGAGCTCAGCCTCAAAGAAGTGAACACATCAGCTTGGGACAAGCATTTATTCCATGAAGAATGAAGCAACTGATGTGGTTCCAATTCTGCTCCGGGTGGAGGAAGCACTAATCCCATTATCAGTCATCTGCAAGAAACTGGCTCACCAGCCTGAACACGGGCCCAGGTAACCCAGGAGCTGTCAGGTGGCAGACAGGCACCCCGGGAGCAGAGGTTTAAAGCTGCCAGACAGGTCTGAGGTTCTCTTGATCTAACCTGGCCAAGGACACACCTGCTTCTTGCAGAGGTCCTGAAGCTTCCCTTCCCTTTACACCCGCCCCAGGCTTCAGCTGCAGCATCCAACCCTCTGTGTGTGGGACATCTCAGGAAGTTAAATATCAGGGGTTAAACACCACCTCTAAAGAAACGCCAAGTGCCAGTTTAACAGCAGAACACCAGGAACTCCAGCTCCAAGATGCTGAGAAACTGCTGCAGCCCCATGCCCAGAGCACCCCTGCAGGCACTGGGCAGTGATGTGCTCAGCTGCATCTGGCAGCTGCTGGTCTTTTTCCATTACACACACCACAGACAGGGACATGTCCCCAGGCACCCTTGGTGGTCCCACAATGATGTGAGTGTTCCTGTGTTAGGAATCACTGCACTTCTGCAATGGTTATTACTCACAACTTCCTGACCCACTCTCCCAACTGCAGCTCCACCTTCCTGGGTTTTCTTGGCTGGGAATTGCTTTGCATTTTGGGTTTAGAACCTTGACAGAATCCACACTGCAGACCAGTTCAGTGCTGGTGTTATTTCTACCAAACTTAACATAAATGCTGTCAGAAAGGCAGAGAATAGCACAAGTGACTCCGCATCTTTCCTCCTGGCCTTAACAGCAGCTTCATGGCCCCAAATATACAGAATTCCTCTCTGGGATGGGGATGCTTGGATGGTTCTTGGAGCAGAGACCATGCAGAGCTGAGGCAGAGCAATAACCAGGTCCCTGTGTCATGACAGGACTAGGTTTAGAAATAGTGATGCAATCACTAAGCTTGAATTAACTGTCTTCTGAAGAGCAATAACCCAGTTATTGGGAGGTGCAGAAAAGGAAACAGTAACTCCTGTACAATGAAGCAGCAGAGCAACACAGCAAGAGGAATACTTCTGGGCATCAGAAGGACACGTGAAAACACCGCCAGGACAGCTGAAAAAAACCTGTCTGGCTCAGTTACTGCTCCCTGTAACAGAGCTCCTAGCTGGCTGGAGCTGCTGGAAGTTGTTCACCCTGGCTCCTTCAGCATCCCTCCAGCCCCTGGGATACAAGAGATCTGAGCTCCTACAGACAGCCCGATTAAACAGACACCATCAGCATTTGTCACCAGCACGCTCCAGATCACGGTGTTAGAGACCACACGTGGAGCAGAGGCAAGAGGCCAAACACTCAGCTGATGGAGAACTAAGGAACTAAGGAGAGCTGCACGTTGCTCTGATAGCACAATACTAGAGACAGAAAAAAAAAAAAAAAAAAAAAAGGCAAGGGATAGATTTCTATCCAAAATTTCAGTGGGATCTAACTCCAGAGGTCTGTAATGTGTTTCAGCGTTTTCACTTGGAAAAAAAAAAATAATAATAATCTTAAGGAATGATTTCATTTTTCGTCAAGATGTCAAAATTCGTGGTGAGACTGAAACGACTGCTTCTCTTCCCACTCAAGGCAGCATTAGAAGTGCCATTGCCTGGCGGGTGGCAGGATCCTGAGGGGGCTCCTTGGCCCCAAACACCCATTCCAGCTGCTTGAGCAGGGAGCAGCTCAGGGCTGTGCTCACACTAACCACCCCCTTGGAAGCTGCCAGCCTGGGGAAGGAGTGACACCATCGCTTTGGGACCGAGCCAAGCAGAGAAACATGTGTGCCAGGCAGGATCACGGAGCAAAGTGGATGTCCCAGGAGCTCCCAGTCCCTCCCAGTGGGATCTGGCTTGCCAGAAGGAGCAGAGGAGCCCCGGCAAGGCTGCTGCCTCCCCAGCCCCGGGCGCTGCCACTAATGATGCTTCCTGGCCCTCTTTCCCTTTCTCTTTTCTTTTTCCAGGTTGGAGCACCCCCAGCCCACCAGAATGCACTTGAAAGAACAAGATACTTCCTTTGTACCGGGAAACAAATGATGATTAATGTGTTAGTTGTAATTAATCTGCGATGACAGATTAGCAGAGCAGCGGCAGTGTCTTCTGCTGCTGCCGGAGCCGGTGCTGATAGGACAGCTGGTGAGAGGGGACACCAAATTCAATTTGCTCCTCATTTGCATACATATGACAACCATCTGTGCTAATAGCGCTGCAATGTCTCTATTAGGCTCTCCTCTACTGTGCCGGCTCACCTAGACTCCAATTAGGCCTTTAAGTGAGAAAGCTTAAAGCAGAAATATTTGCAGAGGGGACGGGGCAGCTCGGAGAGCCCGATGTGCTGCCTTTCCCTTCCTCCTGAATCCTCTCCAACACCTGAGCCGAGACGCTCCGCTGCCATTTCCCACCTGGTAATGAGATGCTGAGCAGAGATTAACTCCTCCAGCCCCAGGTTAGGGAAAAAAATGCCTTGAGCTACACGAGAACATCCAAAATTGCTGCAGGAGCAGAAGGAAAACCAGGCTCACGACAGGGAAGAATCCCTGACCAGTCAGTGTGTGTGTCTGCCATCTTTTCACCTAAAATTAGGAGCTTTTGGGTTTGTGAGCCTGAAAGGAGCTCCAGGGAAATCCNACACGGTCTCAAGTTGTGCCAGGGGAGGTTTAGGTTGGATATTAGGAAAAAATTCGTAAGCCCATGGCCTCTTGTCTGACTGATGGAGCAGAGCCCGACCCCCCCCTGGCTCCAACCTCCTTTCAGGGAGTTGTAGAGAGTGATGAGGTCTCCCCTGAGCCTCCTCTTCTCCAGCCTGGACACCCCCAGCCCCTCAGCCCTTCCTCCTGTGCTGGATCCCTCCACAGCCTCCTTGCAGCATCAGCACACTCCTGGCTGGAGCTGCCAGCCTGCCACTGCCTTTTGTTCCAAGCAGCCATTTATTTTTGTACATGCATTTCAGAAATAGCACTCCCAGCCTCCCCCGAAAGCTAATTAGAGAACTAGTTAATTAACGAGCTCACCTACCCAGTTCTTCCTGTTCTTCCCATCAAGGTGATTTCTGCAATCTTGAGTTTGGTTCTTGTTTTCCAGCACTAAAACCTTAACCCCTCCAGAGCATTTGGTGAACAAGGGCACGAGGAAGGAGACCAGGCAGGAAACAGGAGTGAATTAGCAGCCACTTCTGCAGGTGGATCCAAAGTGATATTTTCATACAGCTCAGCACTGCAAGGATTTTTCTTTAACCTGTCCAGGACTCCAACCCAAATTCTCCATCCCAAGCCAGTTCACAGAACTGGGTTATCTTTGGCACAACCATACTGCATCTGGTCCCAGCACAGGTTCATGCATCACCTAAAGCATCACCTAAAGCATCCAAATTTCTGTCAGCTCAGAAATTGTCTCACACTCACTAGGCTGTCCCTCTGCTGTTTCTCATCTCTGCAGTACAACCTTTGCAACACATTTTCATTGCTGGCTACAAGAAAACCAAGAGGGTCCTCATCCCAGGGCTGTTTGATCAGGGGGATGTATCCATCACAGGGCATTAGAGGGGCACCTACTTTTCTTGCCCAGGGGGTACAGTAGGCATCTGCTCAGCATTGTCTTTAGCACTAGATAATTTTCACTTGGGGTTTGGTTGGGATGTGTTTTTTAATTATGGAAAACCATGTTTCCCTTAAAAATTGGAATGGGTTTAAGGTTAAAGGGCAACCTGTTAATCTACCCCCACCCGTGCTTCCATTGGGCCTCCAAGGCTGTGGAGGTCATTTGGATCCAGTCCCTGCCCCAGGATGCTAGCCTGAGATGAGGACCTGCCTGCAGCCCTCAGCTTCTCTGCCTGGACCCTGCCAAACCCTCCTGGCAGCTCACAGGTGAAAAGTTAATCTGTGCACACAGCCCAGAGTGAGAAGGTGAAGGGCTCTGTGGGAGTAGCTGGGCTGAATTAACCAAACAGAGTGCAATCTAGAGACTCATTGAATGTCTGAGTCTGCAGGCTGAAACTGGCTGGACTGTTATTTACTTCTGACTTAGGGACCAACCCCAGCTTGCACATCCACATCCATCTCCCCAGGTTTGATTTCCTGGGGGCTTTGGCAGGGCAGAGGCTCTGCATGGAACCTCCTCTGTACCCTGACTCCTGTCACCTGCAGGACCTGAATGTGCAGAACTGAGCATCAAAACAGCTGCCAGCTGAGCACACAGGACTCCAGCTCATCCCTGCCTGGCAGGGATGGTGGGCTTATCCCAGAGAAAGCACTTCCCTGCCTTCCCCTGCTCCTGTCACATCCAGAAACCACTGAGCCAGGTTTGGGTCTTCTGTCTCACCCAAGGGTCCTGCAGCCCTGGGGTCAGCTCTCCTCTGCATGTGCTGGAGCAGAGCAGAGTGCTGGAGAAGAGCAGAGCATCCCATTAATTAAGGATTTTAGCAGTCTAGCACTGTTTGGCTCTGTCAAGAAGCAGCTACTGCCAGGGGACCTGTCTGCTGGTGTCAGCACTGCACACTGCTATGGATCCCTTGTCCAGAAAATCTTTGCAGCAGTGCTGAGCATCCCCTGCACCCCCAGCACTGCCAAAAAGGGAGCAGGACTCTGCCTGCAGAACCAGCCCCACGGCACCTCCAGGGAGAAGGTTCCCTTAAGAGTCAGCAGCTCTTCCACTGCAAGAAACAATTTCTGGTGCAAAACCCTAACACAAAAAGCAAGAAGCAGGAACTCCTGCAGGGGCTGCTCCACGGGTGCACGCAGAGTTCAGGTGTGCCAAACCATTCTGCTGGTACTCATGCCTGGTTTGAGGGAAACTCCTACTGTGTTTTGTGGAAAATCCTTTCCCACCTCTGCTCTCCCCAGCACAAGGCACTGGTTGTGCACAGCTGCTCCTGGGGTGCACACAGCACACACACACTGCATTCCTGCAAGGTGTGGGGAACAAAGGAAAGAAACCTCAAAGCTTTGAAATGCTTCATTTAAGGCCAGACAAATCTAACCACATACACACCTACTCCATTTCCATCAATTAAGTATGGGCAGAAGTTTATAGATCCAACATAACAGAAGAATACTGTAATTGTTCCAAACCCAGGTATTGAATAAACCCAGAACTTTAGACATAACACAGCACTTTAAAGAATCCAAAGAGAATAAAATATGAAAATAGGTAATTAAATGTCGAAACTGCCTTAAATCTGCCCTCCAGTGATTCCAAGCATGGTACAACAATGCTTGAGCCATATTCCTCCCTCTGGAAACCAACAAGTTAAATATTACTTGTCATTGTGCCCACTTAAACCATGAAAATTTTATCCTGAAGGAAGAAATCGTTGCCCTCCACTGACACAGCCACAGTTTTCATGTTGCCCTTTTTTTGATGAATGATGAAGGAGAACTTTTATATTTAGTCCTTGAAAATCAAAAAAAAACATTGGAGGCTTAAGTTTGAAAGATGAAAACTTCCATTGCATGCTTTTTATATGAAAAAAAAAAACCACGTTTCCCAAACACACTGCCTGTTATCTGCACTGTCTGTGTAGACAGACAGATAGTGCTTTGAGCTAAAAACAACTGCAGAATTTCCTGACCTCACTGTATAGCATTACATGATTTATACTTTTGGCCACTTCTTTTTTTTCCATTATTGATCCAGATCATTAACTACCAGGACATTAATTAACAATGTCATCGTGTAACTCAAAAAAGACCAAATAATGTAAACCAGGCAGCTGGTGTAGATTAGCTCACATGAGTCTTGAATGCCTTTTAAAAAAAGAAAATTATCCAGCTTCAAGGACCAGGAGTGATGGAGAGGCTGCCACATCCCCTGCTATGTTGTATCTGTATGTGCTGGGCTCCCAGCAGGACTCAGCTGCAGCTCCCAACTCCTGAGCAGAGGAGAAGTCACTGGAGAAGTAGAGCCATAAAAGAGAAAATAAGCAAGGACATCCTGTCAGGGGAAGCAGCCCAAAACCCCAGGCCTGGGAAGGTGTGTGTGTGCAGGTGTGAGCATGCTGGAACTGCAAAGGCATCGAAGGCACTTGCAACTAATGAGGAAATATTTTGGAAATGGCAAATCTGCAAGATTTGCATCTGAAAATAAACAGTTTTTGCAGTCCTACCTCAAGAGGAAAATACTGCAGAAAGCATCATGTATTTTCAAGGCTAAACCCCCAGTTTGAACTTCAGGAGCTGTGGGCTCCCTGGGGTGCCAAACCCCACGCTGCCCTTTCTGCAGAGCACCCAGCACACACCACCACCAAAAGCACCTTTTCCCTGGATGATTTTCCTGCATCACCAGGACCACCCAGAGCTCCTGGTGGCCATGGGGGTGGGACCCAGCCTGGTCCCTCTGCTGTGCCAGCTCTGCCCAGGCAGCTGCCCCACCTCACAGGACAAACTGCAGATTTTTATTATTTTTTTTTCCCCCCTCCTCAGAAGCAAAGGCAGCTCTGGGAGACTCATCTGGTGCAGAAATACAAAGGACTGACCTTTCCTCTTTTCCCTTTTTTGCATGCAGAAGAGAAGTCCAAACCACAAATCCCCTCCTGAGAGCTCATGGCTGCACAAGAGGGGTCCTGGGGACACTGGGGGGACACCACACTCCTGCTGCTGGGTGTGCAGGGTCTATGGAGAGCTGACCCCTCCGTGTCCCCACCACAACCAAACCAGGAACCCCCCCAGACCCCTGCTCTCTGCAGACCAATCCACACAGGGCCCCAGCAGCGAGCTGTCCCCACAGTTAGTATCAGGTATCATGGCTCTGAAGGGCTGAGTTATGTGTTCAGGAAGGATGACTGATACCAGAAATAATGCAGTCCTCCTGGTGGCACTTCTGAATGCTACAGCACCACTCTCATTTGTGACAACCATGCTAATTACCCCTCACCAAGGAGACTTCCCCATCCCACAGCCCTGCTGCATCTCCACGCTGCTAAGCAAAGTCTGGCTGCTGCTTTCCTCAGCCACAGCTCCGTCCTGTCACCAACACTTCCAAGGCAAAGAGCCAGTAAATGCTGACAAAATACTCCCTGGCACTTGCATTTAAAAGCTGCAAAGTTCCTTGTTTGCATCTCTGCTTGCAGGGGCCAAACACTGGTGAGTGTGGGCAGAGCCAGCAGGAGGGAGGGGGCTGGACAGTGAAGTCTTGTGCAAAACCAGCAAATATTTCTCCCTAGTAGAAAGAGAGAATCCAGGACATGGATCTGGGGGCCTGGAGTTCACATCCTCCCTGTCACCAACTTTCCTCATGGTTTCAGCTGAGTCCTTTGGCCTCTTGCAAAAAAAATTACACCACGGACGAGATGGGGAAGGGGTGGGGATTTGGAAGACGATTTGAGTTTCTTTCAACTCAAGAATTTTTTGTGCTGAAGCTTAGGTCCCCTGCACTATGGGCAGCCAAAATACGAAAGGTGTGGAAGATGCAAATCTGATTCCCTGACATATTTGCCTTTTCCATCCCCAGTGTCCCTGGAACTGGAGCCTTTCTGGTTTTCTGAACCCTACCCCTAATCAGACTCTGTGCCCCTGGGATCACAGGGCTGAATTCCAGCCCAGAGCCATGCCCAGGTCCACCAGGAAGAAATCTGTTCCTGGGGGAATGGTAGAGGAGTTCAGCATGGTGCTCTGCAAACAGGCTGAGGAAGGAGGAGGTCATCCCAGGAGTGGGCACTGCTGGGGTTTCACCAACCATCCCACAAAGGGATCTTCACCAAGCCCAGTACTGACCCCTCCAGCCCTCTGCACCTGGGAGACCATTTGCCACAAGTCCTTGGCCAGGACAGGCTGGGGATTCTCCTCTCTGGTGTGACAGGCATCCCAGAGCCCAAGCCATGGAAATGTCTGAAAGCCAAGAGGAATCTCCCACCCCATGCTGGGGGCTGCTGCTCTCACCCTGTTGGTATCTGGGGGAAGGAGACCTGACCTGGGCTCTGCTCTGCCTGATCTCTGGTGAAAAACAACTGCTAGGTAAGACAGAAGGTCAGACTGTACCTTTGGAGGATGCTCTGGAACAGCTGGGCCCAGAGAAAAACAGAAAATTGATATGATAAGGAAAAGAGACTGTGGTTTTGTGAGAGCCAAGTAGTTTTACTAAACAAGAAGTTTAGTAAAAACAAGAAACAAGAGAAGAAGTTTGGCTTAGCAATGTATGACTGTCTATTCTTTATTCTACAAAATATTTCATATTTTTGCTCACAGGGGATGCAGGAGGTGTGTTTGATGTCCCCCTTCCTGCAGGGACACCCCTCACACAGTGACTCCTCAGAGGCCGAGAGAAAAGGCACCCCCCCCATGGGTGTCAGGTAAGGTCACATCAATCCCCATTTTATAATTAAGATGGCTTTAAGTTCTTGCTTTAACATATTCCTTTAAAATACTGCTTTAGTTATTGCTGTAGAGCTAGTAAATGCCAATTAATTAGTAGCTGCTATAGCACTTACATTGTCCACACAGTGTAGTAGATCTTCTGAAACTCTGTTTCATGGCCTTTAGCCCAATCATAATTATAATTTATAATAAAATTTTGCTCTGTGTATACATTCTGGTCTGTACAGGGCACATACCCATGAGCATGCCAAAAAAAATCTCACCCATGCTCACTTTAGGAGCTCAAATCCCTCATCTCACCCTTACCCTTTGGGTGCCTCCTCCTCTTTCAGCACTGCAGGAAAGCCAAATGCCTGCAAAGGCAGAGGACTAGGCCAGAAGGATCTGAATCCTGTAATTCCTCTCCAGGCACCCTCCAAATATCTCCTGGCTTCTTTGGGGTCCCTGCCACGGGTCTGTCCCTGTCCCCTTCCTGCTGGTGCTTGCTGAAACACACAGTCCCACTTCCCCTTCCCATCACTCCACACCATTACCTAGTTTCTTGGGCACTAATTAGTCAACACCAGAATTATGTTAATCAGAGACTTGTTAATTTTTCAGTTCAATGGGTGAACAAGAAGAAGAAAAATGTTTGTGTTGTAGACACCAAAACTTTGATTCACCTGAACAGCAGCATTTAATTCTCAATTCTTAAAGCTATTGGGAGATGACATTTCAAACAGAAATGTCAGTTTGAATTAAAATACTCTGGAAAAAGCTGAAATGAGGGATTCTGACTTTCTTAAATTTTGTTTTTTTCCCCACATGAAAGGGAATGGGCCGGGAGATGATTTGATGAATATGACCTGAATGGAGGAATTAGTTCAGCTGATTAAACAGTAATGTTTTGGGGAAACTGTTACATCCCACAGATTTATATTTTATGCTGCTTTTGCAAATGTACAATTAGCATTCAAAGTTATTGGGGAGAAATTGAAAATTACTGTGAGGAATGAGCTGCTGCTCTGCATGCCAATGTATACAGCTTGCTGGCATGGACAGAGCCAGGGCTGGGCTGTGCTCCTGGCCCCAAATCACCTGGCACCACAGCACAGCAAAGCTGGAGCAGCTTTTGCTTCTGAAACAAGGGCCTGAGCTCTTCTGGTGCCAGAAAATTGTTCTGAGTGCTCCTGATGGCTAGGACTTTGTTGAAATATTTACTCAGGGTTTAATCAGGTCTTTTTATGCTGCAACAAGCAGACAGGTTCAAAACCTGCCTTTTTTTTTTTCTTTTTTTCTGTCTTTCCCAAATCAATGCCCAGGTCTGTGAGAGACTCCAGACTACTGTCACCTGACAGGCAGAGGAAAACTGGAGGGAAATTCTAAGGAAAATCCTTTTTTTTATTTTCCCCTGATGCCCAAAAAGGTGACATTCAGAAAGCATCAATGACCAAACCACAGTCAAGGGGGGAAGGAGGAAACTGGAGGATGAAGAAGAAGGTTCTGGCTTTGTTACCAGTCTAAATCTCTGACCTGGAGCACTTTGGTGAGGGGCAGGCAGCTCAGTCCCTGCACATCCCTCCCACAGCCCTCAGCTCAGGGGAAGCCAGAGTGCAAGGAGGGGATTATTACAACCTCCCTTACTTTTAGTGGCCTGATTTCCCTTAAAAGCCCTTCCACCAGACCTGTCTTTCCCTGTCACATCTTGCCACAAGCTCCCACCATTTCCTCTGAGCCAGAGAAAGCCTCTGAGTGCAGCTCTGCCAGCACAGCCCTGCTGCAGGAGCACATCTGCCCCCAAACCCCCCTCGGTGCAGCATCCCCCACAGCAAACGGGCCAAGTGACAGCTTGGGATCTGGTGCTTTCAGGATTACACTGGTTGGAAGTTTGCACTATAAAAACACGGGGTATTTCCTGACAGCTCCTCTGCACCAGCTGAAATGTCACCAAACCCACAGCAGACAGGAGTAAGTAAACAGGGCTGTCTGGTGGTGAGACCACTCCGAGGGGAGTCAAGGCTGATGGGTGACACTTCACTCATGTCACAACCATCCCAAATAGTTATTGTTAGATTTGTGGATAAGATGAAGGGCTGGCTTGATTCTGCAAGCCACGTGTGTTTGATGAACTTCTCCATGTAATTGCTCTGCCTTTTGTTTCCCAAACAACACACCGGGAAATCAAAATACTACAAGCCCTGGGTATTAATCACAACGTATTTTGTATTTACTGCTTTTAAAACTCCAGATGCTGCATTATCCAAATTAAACCAGAAAATTTTATTTAAAATGGAATTACATGTTCCTGCCCCTGTGTGGTTGGAAAGAAGAGCACTCAGAGGAAACAAGCACATCCTCTGCACTCAGAAACTAAGCAGTAAATTAAAAACTATGAACTTATTGTGTCTAAATATAAATATATTTATTTTTAAGCTGATCTCAGGAGTTTCCAGGCTGACTCAGGGCTCTTTTGCCTACCACCTTTCCTGTTCCCAGGCTGGAGGACAGAAGTCATCTCCCTCTTTCTGGTGATTCTCTTTGGGTTTTGCTGTTCCCAGTCCCACCCTGACTCCTGAAGGCTGTGATAGAGCTGGACCCAGCACCAAGCTCTGCACACTTACCTCCATCACCTCCCAAAGGTAGATCTAATGCCTGCTTTAGTTTCAGTCTCATTTCTTTTAACTCATTCCACCCTATTTCACAGTCTCTAAGAAGCCGCTTTTATCCTTGTAATAAATTAATCTCCAGTGCCATTTTTCAGTTGTGTATCACTTTGAGGCACTGAGCTTCATCCCTCCCCAGGTCTGATGCTCCTCTGAGCTTTCAGCCACTTGCACTCAAACCTTTAGTCCTAACTTTCATTTTTTAAAGTGGTTTATGACTTCTGCAATTCCATAAGATGTCAGTGAATGAGGCTGGAGTTTGTCTTGTCAGCTTTTCCAGCAAGGATATAAATCTGGTGGTGAAACAAGAATCTGCTGAGAGGTTTGAGGAGGAACAGGCCTTTACTCCTAACAGGCTGCAGATGCCCATGCCTCTGGATCTTAACTGTAATCTATTTTAAATAGAATTTCTTTTCTCTGAGATGCATAACAGGTGAGGATGCTGTGGGGATTCTTCAAGGGCAAAACATGAGCTCTGAGGGGCAATGCAGCTCAGCACCACTTGCTGGGTTAGGTGGTGCCCAAACAACCTTATAACCCAGGATCTTCTACACAAAAGGCACGATGTCTGTCCAACAAAGAAACATGGTCCAGAGTGGCATCTGGGGACTGGATTAATCCTGTAAAACTCTATCATCCAACCTGCCACCTCCAACAGAGGAGAAAAGACAAAGCTTGACTCAGAAGGCACAAGGACCCATCCCATAGCAGGGGAGAGACAAGAAGGGAAAAGTGGTGGAGGTAGCTCTCCAACATGTGGTAATGATTACCCAGTTTTCAGCCAGGATGTGCTGACAAGATTACATTTCACCCCCAACTTCTCATGGGCAGTTCCAGCCTTCAGGTAGCAGCAAGACTAGGGGGGCCCTTGCCCCAGGAAAGATGCACTGGAAATCAGCTGCACAAAGTCTCTCAGCACCCTTTGTTCATGCTGAAAACTGCAATTTACAGCATCTCTGAAGCTCAGGGTTAAAGCAGCAGGTTGTGAGTGGCCTGTGAAGCTCAAATGCAGGTTTATACATGGAGCAAAGGGCAATCTCACTTCCCCAGCTGGATGCTGCCACGTTCAGCTGATTGTCACCATCCCCAGGACACCTACAGCATCCAACCCCCAAATAAATACCCCCCATCAATGCACAGGGAGCCCAGCATGCATCCCATACACCTCAGTCCTGCCAGGAACTTAGGGCACTAAACACATTTTTGTCATCTTACACCACTGAGCACTACAAATAGAGACCAGCCAAAGCCTGTACACCCTGCCACTGCACCTATCAAACCCAGGATCTGAACAGTGTATTCTTCAGCCCCACCTACTGGCACCTTATCTCTTAGCTCTTTCCATACATAGCAGTCAAACCTCTCCACCTGGACAGATCCAGCTCTCCCCAGACCAGCACCCTGTGCCCCAGCACCACCCTTGGACACTGGAGCTGGCCCAGGGCAACCTGCCAGGGACTCCAAAAATCAGCATTCACATGTGTCCCCGTTAAAAACCTGTCACCACGATCTTTATGGAGAAGGGACATGGACAAAAGCCATGAGTGAGGCAGGCACATAAAGAAAGAATAACCTTTGGACAAGCTTTTCCTGAAAATGCAGCATTTCCTTGGAACTGAGTCCAGTGGGGAGAGTTATTATGGGAAGATTTACTTCCACTGGAATGCCAGGCTTTTAATATCAACCTTTTAAATAATGCACACTTAAAAAGGTTATTTTACTGTGAGAAAAGGTTAACACTATTGTTAGTTCTCTCCTGCCTATCCTGGATCAAGTACCTTATGGTAGAAGAAATAAATGTGGCATTACCTGGCTGGGGCAGAGCTGGGTCAGATGGTGGCAGTAGATTCAGGCCAGAAGGGAGCCACAACGTGCTGTCCTGCTGCAGAACTTAATCCTGGAGAGATCCTGGGTAATGGGGCTCCTCTTGGCTGGTGGCTCAGGCTTTAGCTCTTCTGAATTTACCACCTCACATCTCACAATGCAGCCCACACCTGGTCAAGTGTAAACTGCACATCAGGTGCTGCTGGTTGGGAGGCATCAATCAGAACCCCATCTCCTCTCCTGGGAAGCAGCTGGGGGTTGAGACAGAGATCTGGAGCCTGTGATTTTCACCTGGGTGAAAATTGCTGCAGAATATAAAATCTTTGATAAATCATGCTGTAAAATCATAAGGGCTTTGTACTGCCACCCAGCAAACAAAAGGGCAGGAGTGAGCATGGCTCCATGCTTTGCTGCTTGGGCACAAGCTCAGGAGATGGCAGCAAGCAGATCAGATCACATCACATCACATCACATCCTCTTCCTTCCCTTGCACTTTCCCAGTCACCTCACCCGATCCAATCACTTTGATTTTGTCACCTTCTGGTTTCAGTTTATTATCTGCTTAGCCACTGGTTCAGTGGTGCTGCTGCTAAGTTTGCTTCAGCTCTGACTGTTATGTATTGAGGGCTATTAAAGCAGCTGGCAGGTGTATCAGTCCATCAGCCATGTCCCTGCTCTCCCTCAAGCCCCTGTAATCCCCTTCTCCCCCCCTTGGCCCCAGCAGCAGGCAGAGCAGGGCAGGGGTAAGAGGCAGCCTGGGGATGCTCTGCAGAAAGAGGAAAGGACAGAATGGGAGCTTCCAGCCCTTCCTCTCCTGGTCTGAGCACTGGGGCAGGGAAAAGGCCCAGCAGTGTGAAAGACATGCATTCAGCATGGAGCTGGGAAGATGCTCAGGAAATGCTGTGCTCTGATGCAAAAACTCTCATTTTCCTAGACTGATGCTTGCTTGGGTGTCTCAGTCTAATTTTCCTGATTTTTCTCTTCTAGAATGAGTTGGGAATCACTAAACTCTGTGTGCTCAGCCACCTCCTTGCCAAGCAAACACCAGCTCCAGGAACAGGGGGGGTTTGTTGGGCAGATCCCACCCCACAGCCAGGTCCCCCTGAGAGGCACTGCAACCCCACAGCCACAGGGCATTACAGACAGCAAATGTGTGCTGGGAGAAGCTGGTGAGCATCCCACAGCACATGAGAGAAGCAAGGGAAGCCACATCTCTAAAAAGCCAGAGGACAGCCAGACAAGGTTGCTGCCTACAAGCAGTAACAGCAGGAGAAGTGCCCCAACAAGGAGCCTTCTCAGCCTAGAAACAGCCCCATGGAGCAGCAATGCTTACAACTTAACTACATTGTACACAAGCACTCAAATACCATAAAACTTAGAAAATAAAAATTAGAGATGCTCATGGCAGCTCCAAAGTAGAAGCCCTAAAAAGAAGCACAGGCCCCAGCTCAGCTTTAATAGCCAAGGTTGCTCCCAGCCCCCAGCTGGTAGCCCTCAGCCTTTGATGAGCCTTCTAGAAAGGTCCCCAGGCAGGGCTGCCTCTCCTTTCCTGTGCTGGAAGCCTCAGAAGCAGCAGCAGTATGTTCTACTCAGCAGTTACTATATCTTGGCTGTAAGAAAAAGCCATTTATTATCCAGGAGCATTTAATTTTTCTAATGCAGAGCTGGAGCTCATGCATGCAAAGGTCTACCTGGAGCCAGTCTCACCTTGAGGCATGCCTGAGGGTGTTACAGGAATTGCAAGGTGACCACTCAGTCTCCTGGCCCTACTCCTGCTTGCAAATCTGGAGCTAGAAGGATGGAGAATTTGAAACCTGGTTCCAGGGTGAGCTGCAGGAGGCTGCAGGTGCTGTTGGATGGTAGGAAGTGAGTTCTGGTGCTCAGAGAGGAAAGCTAAAGCTAGAAGGGAAGCTTGGTGGTTGTGCTGCTCCAAGAACCACAGCAAGCAGGGGAACTGAACTTTGCTGCTTCCTAAAGGGCGAGGTGAGAAAACAGAACTTTTGCTTTAAGAAAGCAAAACGCCAGGTGAAAAAACAATGCTTTTCTGCAACCTGAAGTGTTCCTGGGTGAAACAGTCAAGGCAGGTTATTTTCTAACCCAGGTCTCTGGTGGGAGGCACGCTGAGCTGCAGCAGCATGAGGCCCAGAGAGGGCTGGGATTAGAACCACAGCAGCATGAGGCCCAGAGAGGGCTGGGATTAGAACCACTGCCTTTCCATTTACCAAAGCCTCTCCCTCAGCACTCAGAAATGCTGACCCTGGTTTGGTGCCATGCCAGGGGCCGTGCCACACAACTCATTTGCCACTCTGCACCACGTTTTGTACTGAAATCCTGAGACCTGCTGGCTGGCTCCATGGAAGAGACCCTGCTTGGCCAATCCCTGGTGCACCTGCAGGGAGAGAGCCATGGGTGTGCTTCAGGCTGAAGGGCTCCAGGTGAGTCTGGATGAATCCTTTAAGGGTGGGCTGGGGTAATTGTGAGCTGTATCAACTCTACTGCTAGTTAGCTAATGAGTCTCCTAACTAAATCATTAGCTCTGTCTGCTCCCTGTTAACCTTTTCTCCCACTCTCATCAAGAGAGATGAGGACACATGCACCATACAGAAGGGCACAGTCTATCTTTTTATTCTTTGATTTACTGATGTACTAACCTGCAGTGCTTCCTGGGATGAAGCTTCCCCCCTCCCCCCCCACTATAACCTGACTGACTTTGGCAATATTACAGCTGGGAAAAATTTATCTCAGTTAGTGAAAAAAGGTGGCCCAGGGAGGAAGGGAGGGAAGGAGTTGCTGATTCTAGCCCTGGGATTAGGTTTCGCCAAGCAGAAGAAATTGATAGATGGTGGATTTACAAGGGATCCACTGGGAACAGGATAGCAGAGCCATGCAGTGTGGTTTGCAATCTGCAGTCCCAGCACATTCTGCAGCTCGTGTGTGGTTTAACTCAAATTTAATTTACTTCAGTGGGAACTTTTCTTTGCATTTGGCCTTCCATAGGGTGGCATCGTGTATACCTGTGTGCATGCAGCTGGTGAGCAAAAAGGGAAAGATTTTCTCTGTTGAAATGGGTTAATGGGGAAGTGTTGCAGTGGTTGCTGCTTTGATTTTTTCTTTATCCATGGACACTGGTCACTGCCCAGCCACTGCTGTGTTGCTCTGTTGTAGCTTAGCCAGTGAACAGTTTGGAAGTGCAGTGCAGTGATTTTCTGTAGCATGTTTTCCCTCTGGGGTGCCCATGGGGTTGACAGAGCTGCAGAGAGGGACCAGGAGTAAAGCAGGGTCACAAGAGGGACCTGGCAGCCAAGCAAAGAAGTGACTCTCCAAGGTATCTGATGGGGTAGGAAAGGACTTTCCACTCTTGTGACCCTGTTAGGATCTTAAGAGTTACAACCTCAGAGCAAATGGCATATGACTCTACCTTGTGCAAGGGCATACTTGTTCAGTAGTCAAAAGGTTTTTCTGTCCCTGGTCAGTAAGGTACAATTCAGACTTCATAATAAGGCTTTTTAGCTGTCAGAAGTTCTCAGCTTACGTGGTTTAAAGCCCTGGTTCCTGGGGGCAGGGAAGTATCTCTGCTTGTCCTCATTCTCCTGGTAGGAGAGGAAAGCTGAAAGGGAGGCTCCAGGGCACTGCTTGAAGAAGATAAACAACTTGCTCCCAAATTTGTGTTTATTTACAGGTGCCAGTTTTGCCTTGGCCTAACTCTGAGCTCAGCAGAGTTGGTCAGAGGTTCTTTGGCCACTCTTAGAGTCAAGGTTTTGATGCAATCACCTGATTTATTACTTGATTAAGAAAAAGAACCTTTCTACCAAAGTCTGATGGGACTGTACTGATGAGGTTAGCAAGTCAAATCCAGGCTCTGGATTTGAAAGAGGTTGGTAAAGGATAAGATTCATAACTGTTGTAATTACACAGTGATTAAATTCTCCATCTTGGAAACAGACCTGAGCTGTTAGTGGCCAGTGCTGGTTTATGCTGGGGGAATTCATTTTTTCTAATGATTTTTGGAAAGCTGGTGCATCACCTCAAGTGCTTTGCACCTGTAGCTCAGCCTGATGGGTTTGCTGCCTGTTATTTGTTATTTGTGTTTGATTGCTGTGCTGACCATGAGTATTGGGGCTGGATCACCATGACCTGGGTGAGTGCAGAAGGAAAAAGGGGTACTGGGAATACTCAAAGTGGCATTATGGATGCAAAACCTGAGGACTTGCTAACTGAGGGATGAATGAAATTCCAGCTAGATCCTGCACCTGGAAGGTCAGCCACCCCTGGGGAAGCTTGGCACCTCCTGTAGCCCTGTTCTTGTGTCCCTTACTGTCCCCTTGGCAGGGAACAGCTGGAGCATTGCTGCTTGCAGTATTGCCTGACAGGTTCCTGCAGTTTGTTGTTTTGAACAGCCCCCACCTCCTTTAAAAAAATGAATAAGGAAATAATTTTTTTTAATCCAGGCAGATTATCCACTGAGGAGCAGAACCTGGAGGCTGTGTGTGATTGGTGGTGGGTGCAGCATATGTGGATTTTGGGGTGCCAGGGACAACCTCTAAGGTGTTCTGTGGGACCTGTCTGGCTCCCTGTGGCCCTGCAGGGGTTGTATCCCAGTGTGATGGGTGTCACTCCATGTCTCCATCCCACCAGGAAGAGAGCTGAGCTTAGCACCTGTGCACTCTGCTCACAGATGAGCTCCTGCTCATGTCATCCTTTCTGTCCCCTGAAAGGTGGGAAAGAGAGCAGGAACAGGGACAAGTGACATGGGGCAGAAAGGAGGGAAAGAGGAGGTAATGCTTTTTTTGAGGTCTTACAGCAGCACGCACCAGGGGAGAGCAACCACTCCCACAGCACCACAGCCTCAAGGGCAGAGCAAAAACCCTCCCAAAATTAAGCTTTGCAGAGAACAATACCCAAAGAAGGCCACCCCTTCTGAGC
The DNA here is from genome assembly GCA_038090715.1 of Florisuga fusca. Taxonomy (NCBI): domain Eukaryota; kingdom Metazoa; phylum Chordata; class Aves; order Apodiformes; family Trochilidae; genus Florisuga; species Florisuga fusca. The sequence continues at coordinate 10,709,507 of JAAWXA010000030.1, read as the reverse complement.
TTCCTGCTCCTGCTGATGTCCATGAGGACAGCCCTGGGCTCTGTCCTTCCATCCTGGGCTGTACCCAGGCAGTGGAGCTGCTGCCAGTGCAGCCCAGCAGCTGTGGAGGTGTGAAATGCTGACACACCAGCTGCCAGCAGCATTTACATCAGCAAGATTGGTCTCTTAGGACAATAATGGATGTAGGACAAATGATGATGGTGAGCTGAAAGTGCTATTACTCATTATTGAAACTTGGGATTACTCTCTGGCCAGTGCTAAAACTATAAAGCCAGCAGCCAGTGGACAAGCCCCAGGTAACCTCTGCCACTGAACTAAAAGCTTTCTGAGGGGGAACAGAAGTGCTATAAATCTTCTGGGTGACATTTAACATTTGTCAGAGAAACACTTTGGACTTATTTTAATCTCTTTGTTTCGGAGAGTTCATCATAACAAATAACCAGTGTCTTGAAGCCCCCACCTCTCCCTGCTCCAAATGGAAACTCCAAGTGGCCCCTGCATGGAAAGGGCAGCTCTGCACATCACTGCCTCTCCAGCACTGTGTGGTCTCCCAGCCCTCCTAAATGGATACAGTCCTTGCAGTGTTTACACGTGCTGCCTGTTATTGCAATGACACCAGGGCCTGCAAATGTTTTAACTTGATGGTTTTTTTCAAAAAACTCTCCATTAATCTTCTTCAGCGCTCGGAAGGAAAGTAAATTATTTACGGTGTGGATGTTATAGGGGATTGTTCCTGCATTAACATTTCATTTGGGAGTGTTAAATCTGTCTCTCATGTTAAGTTAGGGATTGGCTTTGTCAGGTGACTTGTCCAGAGATGAATCCCATCCAAGCACACATCCACTGGAATATCTTCCTTGACCCAGTTGCTTCCCTGCCATGGAAGCTGTTCCCTCTGCTCCAAGTCAAACAAAAGCAGGGGCCAAGGAGAATAACTGTACCAAGTGTATTTTTAAGGCATAAATTTCTGTATTCACCTAAGTGAGAAGCAATCTCAGCTAAAAAACAGGATTTTGTGCTAAATTCTCACGTGTGGTTCTGCCAAGGCACTGCCATTAGCATTCCTGCTATTTTTGTCCTGGCTTATTCAGGCCACACTGTTCTGCTTGATGAGAGCCACTTGCTGGTGGGTGAATCAGTCACTAATGCACTGGATCAGGTTCTTTAGGGGCTGCTAAGTCCAATTTTAAATTAGTGTGTCAGAAAGGAACTTGCCCTTGCTGTTGTCCCAGTGGTATCCCAATGAAAGGTGTATTTGGGTTTCCTGGGGTGGGGCTGCCCTTGTCACTGCTCCTCACAGACCCCTTCCCAGCAGAGAGGGGAGCAGGCTGATGTGTGACATGTCAGAAGGGGACAATGTTTCCAAACTTTAAAAGTTCAGGCATAAGTTTTAGACATGCAAGTAATGCCCATATGGAAAAATAAAATAAAAATCTCATTGAAATCCTACTGCAAACAGCAGGGCTTTATACTGGGGCAAGCTGTCAGAAGGGAAAACATAACCTGAGAAAATGTGCCTCATATTTCTGAGCACAGCAAGTACCCCAGCAGCTGCTGTGGAAGAGGCAGCAAGCTGGAACCATGCTGGCTTTGGTACCCAGGGAAGTTGTGCTGCCATATGCTGAGCATCAGGATTTTCAGGCTGCTGGTCTTCTGGCCATCTTCAGCACACCTGGGGCAATGACTTCCCCTCTGGCAGCCACCATTAACCTTCCTGTGACTGCAGTGACAGAGCAGGTTGTAAAGTGCTCTGAGAGCCTCTGCTGAGAAGTATTAGAGAAACATTCTGTAGGAACTGCTCGTACTTAAACCTTGGCCACCACTTCCCTGCTGCAGCTTAATGTGTATTGAGGGGAAATGCAGGCACAAATAGAAGCCAAACTGCAATATCCAGGTGCCTGCAGTGCATTCTCTGGAGAAGAAATGTCTGAGGAGTGGACTGGGGAGCAGAGGTTAGAAAGAGGCAGCTGGGAATGCCTGAGGTTGGGAGCCTGGGCTGAGTCTGAGCAGAGGATGAGTCTGCTAATGGAAATATTGATTGGCTCAGGGGTTGAGTGCTGCCAACCAACCTGCACATATGGTACCAGTTTTATTGATATATGAATAAGATTAAACATGACACCTGTGTCAAGTGAATCCCATGGTACCATTTAACTAACACTTAAAGCAGCTGCTTTTGAAAGATTACCTTCAGGCCCAGGCCACCCAAGCAGAACAATATCATCACCTTAAGCACTTTCCCAGTTGCCGACAAATGGGAATTCTTGCCTTGAAGCAAGACAATTAAACAATATTAGTGCAAGTCTAACAACAGGGCATTCAGTGCCTGGATGTTCTCTCTGGCTATAGGGTGGCTTCACTGATTTTGCCATTATCTCTGCAGGTAATTGCATGTCTATGGGTGTTGGGTGGCTTTGAGCTGCTGGGCTGTTGGTTTGCAAGTAGGATTTATTGTGAATCAAAATGCTAGGCTATTCTGAAATCTTCCATGTTACTGTTTTAAAAAAGTATTTTATCTTCATCCTGAACAGAATAGTTTTACTGGGACAAGAGGCTAGGAATGAATTTCTCACTGTGAGTGATGGAGTGGATTAAGGTTGTGTCTCCCTGCTCTGTAATGAGTAATGGAACTTGTGTCCATGCAAGAAACTTATTTTCCCATATTGAAGATACTGTCAGTTTTCTTTTTTCCCCATTTCTCCTCAAACTTCTTCCTAGTTTTTAGACACAAAAAGGAAAGTCTGACCTTTAGGAAAAGCAGCAGAAAAAAATGCAGGTTTCTGGATGGCAGAGATAATTCTGTAACACATCTCTAGAAGAGGCTAAAGCAGCTCCAGTCCTTACTCCTCTTCAGCTGACAAGGGTAAGGTGGGAAGGGGACAGCACTGTTTGCTGCTGGGGTCACAGGTGACCAGCTGTACTGTCACACAGCTGTGTGGCTGGGCACTGCTCAGCTCTCATGAGAAGTTCATTTCCCCAGCTTAGAGCATCCCTGTAGCTAAAGGATGTGGGAGAGGCAGGGGGGATTATCCAGCCACCTCTGTCCTCCAGAAATGACATGTTACATTAATGAGTTTTATTTTTCTAAATCCATTGCCTGTTCCTCCATCTAATCTATCTACCTCTTTGCTAATTAAATCATCATTCTGTTAGAAATGCAGTTTTCTTCCTAGAAAAAGGGTATGTGGTGGTGGGTGGTGAAAAGCAGAAAAAGGATCATACTCATGATATGAGAGTGATCCAACAGTGGGGCAAATAGTTCTTACAAGCCCCTTAAACACTCTCTCCTGATAATAAAGGAAATGTAAACTCCCAGAATTTCTATGACATTAATCCCCATCTCAATACCAATTTTGAGCTGATAAACCATTCATGTCACTTGAAGTCCTGCTGACTTCTGAGGCTCTGCAGAACTTCTTTACGTGGGTCTGACCAGAAGCTCACAGCTTACCCTGCAGCAGATCTTGTGTGCCCAAGAGCTTTAGGGGCATATGCAGAGTGTTGTGATGAGCAGAACCTCCCCAGGGTGCCAAGACCTCCAGCAGAAGGGAGCAGCCTGCCCAGTGCATGTGGGCAGAGAGCTCAGCTGGAAGGAGCTTGTGGCCATAAATCCTCTGAATACTTCTGAAAATCTTTTCCAGAGTTGTTGAACAGAAGAAACAGGTTTGTGGGCTGCAGAAAGCAGCTGTATCCTGCACACATCAAAGATGTGCTGGCTGCATCATGACCTCATGAAATTGCCTGAGCTGGCAGCTCTTCCCCAGTTTCTGCTCTGGCTGCAGCTTAATGACACAATCTACCTTTGTTTAGCTAGTGGAGTAAAACACAGGATAAAGCCCAACATCTATAACTTTGTAATTGCTTTGCCTGCCCCTGGGCTCCCCTGCACACTCCTCTCTTTAATCCTCTGCTGCTGTGGCTGGTGACAGCACAGCCAGGTTTATGAAGGCATCACCTGCCAGTGTCAGAAGTGACACATCCCAACCCCATCCAGAGCTCCCCGGCTCCTGAGCCTCTGCTGACTATATTTATAATCCAATTGCAATGAAAAACAGAAGCATAACTTCTGTCTGACCTCCTCTATTAAAACACGAGGACTTCTTTCTCTAGGATTTCTGCTACCTTGACGTTGGCAGTATTTTGTCTGCTGGCATTTCCCCTGCTCTTTCTCATTATTTGCATGGCCAGACTATGCCTTGCAAAGCTGACAGCTTCTGGAAGGTGTATGAGCACCTTGCAAAGGGTCTGCTGTGGTCCTTGTTGGGCTCTGTGAAGAAAGGGAAGGGGTAAGGACGTGCAAGGAAAAGGATGCCAGAGGCAGTCCCTGAAGAAGGGGTGCAAGTGACTGCTTTATGGTAGTTGTTGTGGCTGGGGGTAAGGAGGAGAGCTCTCCCCAGCTCCCATGCCTTTTGTCCTTGCAGTCTCTTAGCACCCCCAGGACTGGCAGCATTGTTATTACCCCAGTTTATAGAATAGAGAGGTTAAAACATCTGCTCAAGTCCCTTCTGAAAGGTAATAAAGAAGACAGGAGAGGGGCCCGGGTTTCATGATACCCCTTGCACCCCAGGAGGCTGATTTCTGCTCTTGCCTTTTGCTTTCTAAAATGAGGCACTTTGCTCAGAGAACTCAGTTTCTCTCTGTCTGGGAGAATGGGATGTTCAGTGCTGTCAGCAGAAACCTCTCAAGCACCACTCACTCTGTCATGCAAAGGCAGTGGAGGTGGCTGTGTGTGGCACAGGGTGATGCAGATCCCTCTGACTCCTGCTCTGAAGCAAAGGGACATTTGGAGACTGGTGTGAGAGTGCTGCCTGTGTCTTCTCTTGTGGATAAAGACCTCTTAATGCTGTCTTTGTGTGCTCAGACTAGATGATGTCTCCTTCCCAGATGCTGTCCCTCCTCTAGGGCCCAGCATCATGCAAATATGCAATATTAATGAAGAAGCCTCATGTAAATGAGGCCTTAACCTAATTTTAATTGGACTAGAAAAAAATCTCAGCTCTGCCCAGGTGTCTGAGTCAGATGAAGGCAGCTTCTCTCTCAGGGATTGCTTCTGGATTGGGGGATTCCCATCCAGCACTGGTCTGGGCACTCTTGTGTGAACCAGGTTGTTTGTTTTCTTGTAATTAGTCCCATCTTTTGAAGTCACCAGCTGCCATTTGAATGTGTTCCCCTCTGAGGTCAAACCAGACTGGTTTGGAAGCAATGCCTCATTTCTGGGCTGCTTACCTCCCCTGCCAGTAATGAATGAGTGAAGTTCCTTTGCAAGCTGGGTCGTATGTAGTGTTGCACCTTCAGCAGGGTAGGAGGCACAAGACCTTTCACTGGTAAAAACTACTGTACCAAAGTTAGGTTTGGCCCCACAGCTTCTGCTTCCACAGGGTGGGTCTGTGTGAGCTGGGCAGGCAGTGGTGTCACCTTGTTTTCCTGTTTCTGACTATTCACTTACCACTCTATATATGAGCCTGGCCTAGATTGCTGATGCTTTTATGGCAGCAAAGAGCAGAGGAAAACACATCCTGCCCAGCACCACTGTGCTGGCAGGGCTCCTGGTGCAGGAGAAAGCCCTAGCTCAGCTCTGAGCTGGTAACTCCTGATTAGGGAATGCCTCGCCTGCTGCAGTAACAAGAAAATTGCATTTGCTCAAACCCTTTATTCACCACTTAAATCCAGCTTTGGAGCTTTTGCTCCTTTGGCCTCTTTTGCTGAGGAGTGCAGTGGAGAGAGAGAGGGAGTGGGTTGGTCCAGCTGGAATTGCTTGGAATTCTCAAGCTGCCCAAGCTGAGGGTTTGCCCCCTTCTGGGCTGGGCTCTTGTGCTGCTCCTCTGCCAGCAGATTGTGCATTCTCAGGGCTTCCCTACAGCATCCATACCTGCACACTGCTACCTGCTGGGGACAGGGACTGCCTTTTCCTCTGGACCATCCTTTTGCAGAGCCTTTAGGAAAAGAAGAGCCTTGTCCTGCCAGCAGGAAGCAAAGCTATTTAGGAATTCATCCCCTCTAGGATCTCTACAGGCTCCTTTGACTTTGGAATGGGCACTGCCCTTGCCAGTCCCTTCCAGGAATAGTTTCACTGCCTTGGGCACCTGTGCCATAGCCTTCTATGCCTTGAGTGTCCCTCATGCATTTAAAATATCCTTTATGGCTGTTAGGAAAGAGAAAATTAAAGAGAATGGCACTTACAGGACATCAAAGATACAAAGGGCCTCTTTATCTTGGAGACATCTCTGCATTTGGGGCAGTATTTTACCTGTTTAAATGGCTTCTTCCACAGCCCTTAAGTACAATGTTGTGCCAGCTAAGTATGGATTTTTAATTAAGCCCCCCTCTTTCCCTCCTGTCTGCTTCACATAACTGTAATTTTACAGGTTAAGAAATCCCCTTAATATCTAGCTAGAGGTTTAATGCTATGTGCTCTTTAAAGAGCCCCCCCAACCATCCTGCTGTATTAATAGCTCTGAGATGGTAATTTTTATGGTCGTCTAAGACTGATGTCTGCTGTTAACACTTTGTGATTGTGTCAAGGGTGTGGGGGGGATGGGAACTCTGCCTGTCAGCTGATGTTTTAACATAATGGCTTTATTCTTTAATTAACAGAACTTCATGTGGGGGAAAAAAAAAAACAAAAACAAAAAAAACAACTCCAAAAAAACCCTACACAGGCCCCCCACCCAAAAAAACAAAACAAAAAACACAAAAAAACCCCAAACCAAACAACCCCAAAAACCCTGAACCAGGCAGTGATCAGTGCACAGGCCTTTGGACCTGGGGAGGCCCCGAGTGGTGTAGATGTTCCTCATCTGCAGCAAAAGGAGCATCACTGGTCCCCACTGGTAACCACTGCAGAGCCTCAGGTTTGGCCCTGGCTGTGGAGTCTGGGAGATGCCCCAGTGACAGACAAACAGCAGATGATGATTTCCAGCCTTAGCTGCCTGCAGAATTCATATCTCAGGTACCCATCTGAGCAGAGTTGCCCTGGTGTCAGGGATGTTCAGATCATCTTGGCCACGTGTGCGTTTGGCAATATGTAGGAAAACTTGAAAAAGTACCGAGTTTTGACAAATGTGACTGAGGATGGAGTTCTGCTCCTGGTGGTTGTTGATGAGGTTTTGTGTCAGAGAGGACCTACTGCTGGCTGTGACCCCAGGGGAGATGTTTGCTGCCATCCTGGGTCAGACTGGGCTGTCTGCTCAGAAAGAGTGGAAGTAAGAGAGCATCTGTATGGTGCTGCTTCAGAAACACCCTCTCACAAAACTCACATACGTGCCCAAACCCAAGCCAGCTCTTGTGTATCTTCTCAGCCTTCTCTCTGCACAAATCTGGTCCATCTCTTCCTGCTGTGACATCCTGAATTCAGTGAATGAGTCCTTGAATTGCTCATGTGTGAGAAGGGCAGACTTTGCTGCCCCAGCCAGTGTGGAAACTCTGTCCCTTTTTCCTCTCTCCCCTTTCCAGTCACCACTGTGGGAGTTTTTGTGGGGATGTGCTCAGGGTGATGCTGGCAGCAGGACCCATGTGCTGGCTGCTGTGCAAGCACACAGAGCTGGGTCTCTTGTCAGAGTGCAAATGCAGATGACATGTACAAAGTATGAATTAATGCTGAAAAGCTCTGGGGATTTTACATCTGTCATTTTACACCTCGTGTCCAAGGCCTTGGGGAACTGGAGCTGCACAGCCCGGTGCCCTGCAGCAGCAGCTCTGGGTTTTGCTGTTACTTCTCCCAGTAGTTTGAAGCCAGGCTGGGTCTGCTGCCCCAAACACCTTCACTTTGTCTTGTGGCTATTCCACGTCTCGCTGCCAGCCCAGCAGATCTGCTTCAAAGTGCTGAAGCCCCTGGAATGTCTCTGCAGGTGGGGCTGGGACACATTCTGGAGAGCTGAGTGTGTGCTGTGCTGGAAAGGGCTGGGGCTGAGCTGCCACTTCCCAGCCCTGGCAACCCCCAGTGCTTCCCCCCTGTGATATGGGCTCCTGTTGACAGCAGCCTCTGCTTTGAAGGAGCATTCAAAGCCTCCTGGGGCCAGGCAGGAGATGACTTCAGACCTCTCTGCTTCAGCAGATGGCATTCGCTGGGTAAAGATCCCTTTCATTAAAACTGATAGATGACACTTTTTTTTGCAATATTTACAATTCAAAGAGTTCTGATCAAAGTGCTGGGAATTAGGATGTTGTTGTGAGGTAATTACTCCTTTCCTAGCATTTGCACCAGGAGAGAGAGAGCAATCCTCTTTCCCTTTGTGTGCCCTGTGTCAGTTGAAAGCATTTCTACATAGCTGATGCCTGTAGATATATTTGCTGACTCTTAATGTCAGCAACTCCCACTGTGATTAGGCCTTGAGGTGACAAAACAAAACCTTGACTGTTACAAGCTTAGGTAACTCAGTGCTGAGATAAAACCTAAAAATAAACCCCAGTAGCCTTTTAATGGAACCAAGCACAGCGCAAAATAAATTTTTATAAGTTGTTAGGTCCTTGCAGCAAAGGGGGAGAACTATAAAATCCTGTTTGATGGGGTTTCTTTAATGGCAGTTGTTTCATTTAAAGCTTTTAGTGAAGCAGGTTACCTGGCAAAAGCAGAATAATAAACAGTCAGAATGCACGTGAAACAACCATGATCAAACACTCAGCAGAGACCTGGGGATAGCAGGTCCAGGGTTTTCAGCAGGATTGTACCAGGGGTGGGTTTTGCCTGCTCAGGTTCCCATCCCCAATTTTTCAAGGAGAGAAGCTCTCATCCCTGGTGGAGTAGCCCTGGTTCTGCCTTGCTCTTCTCCTTGGCTCACTCTAAGTGCTTCCCTGCAGGATGCTTTTCAGAACTGAGCTCTCTCTGTGGGATATTGTGCTCTTCCAGCACTGTGGAGATGTTGTTTTACTGACTCAAACGAGAGGTGCATGAGGTGGTTTCACCACCTTTGCCTTCCCCAATTTCAAGCCTTGCTCTGGATTTTGCAGGTGGATTTGAAGTGTCATCAACAGCTGAACTAACCCCAGACCCTCACAGCTATTCCTCTCTCTGTTCACCCCCCATGCCCCCAAAGTGATGGAGCCATGTGCCAGAGGAGAAAGGCAAAGCAGAAACTTGTATTTTGCAGCCCAACCCACTCCAGCCAAATTTATGGCCAGGGAAAGCAGAGGGGTCCCTTGGGCATCAGCAGTGCTTGGGACAGTGTTTGGTTTGCTGGGGGAGTCCCAGATACCTGTCCTGGGCTTTCCTGATGCTCTCAGTGACTAAGGGGTCAGGATGCTGGGGGTAGCTTGCCCCTGGGGTGCAATGTCAGGGTCACCTTCTGCAGGTGGGGTGGGAAAATCTCTGTTCCTCAGAACAGGCTGAAGCTCACTGGTTTGGAAGAGAAGAGCTGCTGATGATGAGGGTAATCCTGCTCCCAGCAGAAGATTGCTATTGAACAGTTAATGAATAATGCTCTGTTCCTGGGGCTTTGTTTAGAAATGGGCTTAGCTTGGAAGCTAGCATAAGACTCTGTTACTTGGCTATAAAAAGTGGGAAATTTCAGTGAATGTTTCCTTGGAATATTTATCAGTAGTGCACTGGGAATCCTCTCAGCTCTCTAAACTGTCCCAGTCTCAGAGGTGCTGCAGCAGCTTTGCCCTGGTAGTCACAGACCAGCTGGTGTTGATGGACATCAGGGAAGGGGTTTGGTGCAAAGCATTTGCTTTATAATCATCAGGAAATTCCTTCAGCTTGATTATAAATGTTGGGCCCAAGCATTGGGACTGTATACTTTTAATAGAAAACAACCGTCAACTCCAGTCAAGTAACAATTTACTCTGGGTAGTTAATGCTATTGGAAATACTTTCTTCTTTGTCTTTTTTTTCTTCTTTTTTTTTTTTTCCCCCCTCTTTTTAAGAAACAAAAAATGAGAAGTAAATCCAAGCCTGCATTTTCCATTGATCTCAGAGCAGAGGCATAAACAGCTGGGATTTTAATGTCGCACTTTACAGCCGTGTAATCAAACCAAACTTCTGAAATCAATATTTCTTCATAACTGACCTTTCCAGATTAATGATATATTGCTCTACTGCTCCACAGACAATCATTTCCAATAGAAAGACTAACCATTCAGATCACTTTAATTAATCTTTCTCCATTCCTCGCTCACCCCATGAACTTTGAGTGAAGTTGGGAGGCAGCAGCCCAACTGTTGAAAGGTGACACGAGACTGGAGATCAATGCTCAGGATAGGGGAGAAATGTCTCTCTGAGCAATACAGAAGAAAAGCTTGAACACAAAAATTGATTTTCTGAGCCTAGTACCTACTTCTGTGCTGTCTCCCTCTCCTTCATCACCTGGCCACAGCCACAGAACATAATCATCTGCTGATGGCAGGCAAGTCATTCCCACAGGGACAGACAGAGATGTGACAAACAGCTTGGTGACCTCTTTAGCATGAGCATGTGGGCAGAAGGGATGAGCTGTGCAAAAGAAATGTTGTGTTTATGTGAGTTTATTTTTAATAACTGGCTATCCAGGGTAGTGAGCAGCTGGAAACATATTACCAGGATCATTATGGTGTTTAAACACAAGCCTGGAATATGGATAAACAGTAACATCACTCTGAGATTTCAGCCTAGAAGCTCTATTAACTCTTCAGAAATTGCAGACAGGCAGAGTCCAGCCAAACAACCAATTCCAGCTCCTTTGGGCTGGCAGTAAAGGAGTCACCAAGGGCTGGGGTGGGTCAGCTGCTTCTCAAAGGCATCACTGAGGCTTCACCCTGGAAATGCATCTTTTATGTGACTGCTGCATGTCCAGCCTTTGGAAAGGCATTTCAGAGCAGCAGTTCAGTTGTTACTTGTCTCTCCTCTGAGCTCCCCAGTGCTGCTCCTGAAAGTGTGATGGTGATAGTCCTTCTGTAGAAAAATGACTTTGAGACCACCACCCTGGTTTCACAAGCCACCAAATGGCTGGGTTTTAGGGGGACATCTAAAGACCACCCCTGTTAATCTTTACTGGTCTTTCAGCTCGTTGAGTATCTGTAGGGAAACGCATGCAAAGCAAAGTTCCTGCAGATTTCAGAGCAAAACATCAAAGACAACAGAAAAGCCCCTTGCAGACAGGGCTGGGGTAGAGGAATGTGCTGTGAAGAGCCTCAGGGGGTGTCTCTATTGATGGTTAGGGCTGACCTAGGATCACCCCTCCACTGATACCTGTCAGCTGTTTTGTACAGTCAACCTCTGGGCTTGATGAAATTCAGAAGTCCATGAAATTACGCCCTGAATTAATCTGGCCTGTTGCCAGGAGAGTAAATAAGTTGTAAGGCCCAAACTTGAAGTTAGCAGCTTTTTTTTTTTTTTTTTTTTTTTTTTTTTTTTAGCAGTCCAACTAAAGCGATTCAAACACAAACCTCTTTGACTGTAATAAAAAAAAAAAAAAAAATCTGACAATAAATTAGTGTCATAAACAGCCAGGCTGTCTCCCCAGGAAGGAAACTGGGGGCTTTGAACTGCTGCTTTTGTGTCGTGGTGTTGGTGTTCAGAGGGTCCCTTTTGACGTTTCAGCTTCTCATCTTGGGGTGACACAACCAGCAGCTTGTCAGGGGCTGTGCCAGCTGCTGCTGGGAGCACTCACAGCACCTTCCTCCACCTCTGGAAGTGCCAATCATGGCTGCATCCTACCTGGGGGCTTGCTTGTCACTCCCCTTCAAAGACACCCCTCCACCAGGCGTTTATCCCCAGGGATGGCTCTGAGCACCCCCTGCTATGGAGGATGGGGAGGTAGGAGTTCTTGAAGCTCCCAGGGAGAAGCATCCGGACTGCTCCTCAATATTTCTTGTAGGGTTGTCACTTTTTTTGCTTGGACCAGGGGAGGGAGCCTTGTGCAAGCATGGAAATTGCTCCTGGGGTGAGGTTTCTACGCTCCTGACCTGAGACCTTTGTGTTGGTTCCTGATGTATGGTCCTCAGTTTTCTGAGAAGGTAAAGCAGCTCTCTGCTGACATCCCTGATAAACCAGTGCAGAACTGGAGCTATTGGCTTTTCTGGAAAGGAAATGTCTTTTAAAGTCCCTCAAAAAGCAGCCTGCTCCAGAAGCTGCTTTTTTTCCAGCTGCATTGTTGCCATTTCCATCCTCTGGGCATTGGTGCAGTCATCAGTGCAGGGGTCATTACTTGAGGTCCTGGTGGGGGTGACAGGTCCTGCTGTTCTCTACATCTGTGGGATTTTTGGCCCAAGCCAAAACCATTTTGGAGGGCTTGCTGTGTGCAGGGAGCAGATCCATGGCCTTGTTCCTGGGCTCTGCTGGAGGGTGACAGCATCACCCTCAGAGGGTACAAAGGCCATCGTGTGCCAGGATCCCAAGACATTTGTGGTGTGAGGACAAAGTGGGGAGGGTGAGGCAGGAGATGTGTACACAACGTGGTACAGCAGGCAGCAGAGAGGTGACCAGAACTGGAGCAGAACTTGGTTCCCCTGCAAACCCATCCCCTCTGCAACTCTGAATTCCCTCTCCAGGCAAATACAAGTGATTAAGGTAGTTGTGGCTTACCAAAATATTTTGTATTGAGATGTCATTCCTCATTTTAAACATTTCACAGGTAGGTCAAATAGAGTTTGGAGTAAATAATCCATAAGTCAATCTGCATCAGTGGAACAGAACTGGATTTATACCAGTGCAACTGAGATCAGGACTGGCCTGTAACTTCTGAGAGATCTGAGAACTTAAACATTTTTAGGGGGTTTTAAGTTTTTAATTTCACTAGTAATGGAGTTTCTGTGCCCTTTACAAAGTGACTTGAATGAGGTCAAATTTTTCCAAGCTTCTGCCAACATTTAATAAGGATAATAATCTAATACTGTCCTACTCAACCAAAACCCATTACGTATAGGTTCAGATGGAGAGCAAATCGTGACCTGGAGGGGGAGAAATTAACCATTCCATGGTCCTGGCAGCCCTGGTTTAGTCATTAAAGATGATGAGCCTGGGGAGAGGGAGGGAGCTGCAGGGCCCTCCTGGGTTTAGCTCCACACCAGCTCCTCAGGAAGCAGAGTCAGTGGGTGTGATTTTTGCAAAACTCAGAGATGTGCTGTGCCACCTCCTCCAAACCCTCCCAGTTTGCAGGGCTCTGATTATAGTCACACTGGTGGCAATCCAGAAGAACAGCAATGAAGGGGATGGAATTACCTCTGGATGAGATCTGGAGAGCAGCTGAGCTCATCTGTCAGTGACCTGCTCAGCCTGAGGTTTAACTCTTTTTGTTGTTGTTGTTGTTTTCCCCCGGGCTGTCCTCAGCCTAGGCAGGTCCCCAGCTCCCTTGCCATGCAGGGAGGGATGGGACCACGGCACCTTCTGTGAAGCAGGGGTGTGTAGCTGGAGGAGGGGAAGCTGCACCTCACTTTAACTGATTATTGTTTAAATTGATCATCAAAGCTTGAGGCCAGCAGTTGTGGAAGAGTTGTGGGGTTTTATTGTTAAAGGTTTTTTTGTTTTGTGTGTTTTTTCCTAACAAATGGCTCATGTTCATTTAGAAATTCCACCACGCAGCCTTGGCTGTGTGTGCTGACAAGTGGCCTGGGAACACAAACTCCAAATGAGCAATTACAGATCCCCTGAACTCTGAGAAAAGGTCCCTTGATCTTATGGGGTGGATAACAGCTTAGTGCAGAGAGCCAAGAGTCCTGTGCCCCTTCCACCAGGCACACTGTGGTGCTCTGGATGCTCCTTGCACAGATAGACTTTTCTGAGAGCATGGTGAGGGTTTGGCCTTTCTCAGGTCTTTCTGGGGTTCTTGGTGGTCAGGTTTCCTACTCTGGCTTTTGAACTCTGCTGCTGGTTGTGGAGCAGAGCTCCAGGTTGCTCCTGCACAGGGCAGAGGGGGATTCATGGCAATGCTTTCAGGAGGGACAAGGGTGTCCCTGGCCATGCAGACAAGGGCTGAGGTGCAGGAGAAATGAGAGCACTGGCAGAGCTGTGAGATGACTGCAGTCAACAGGCTTGAAATACTGAAAAAATAAAAAAAAAATAAAAAAGAGGCAAGACAAGTGGTCAGTCCTGTAGCCCCCCTCTCAGTCCCTGTTTGGCTTAGAGCAAAAACGAAGCTGGAGGCTCAGGGAGGGCTGAGAGCTGCCAGTTGGCATTTGTTGCCACTTTTTAATAACACCCTTTTCCTGGCAAAGAAACCCTGAGCCCAGAGGCAGCCAGGCAGCCTGCACAGCTTTGTGTCCCATGGGTGGGGGCCAGGAGGACAGGAGCTGCTCCAAAGTAAACAGAGCTCCTGGGGGGCACCCACAGCCCCCGTGTTGGTGCAGTCAAGGCATTGCCAGCACGAATGCAGGAGCATGGAAATAACAGCAAAAGGGAAGGAAAACATGAGAAACAGCTCAAGGCAGCAAGAGCAGAGCAGCACTGCAAAGCCCGTGCTCTTGCACTGAGCTGGAAGATGCTATGGAAAAGAAAAAGCAGTTGGAAATGTCTGATGAAGCAGTTTGACTCCGTGTTGTTCTAGTAACTCATAATTGCTGCTTTCTGAAGTGGCGTTTCACTAGGAAAGACAGACCCTTAAAGTATATGTATCCACTGAGTACGTACATTTTTTTCAGCTATTCAGTCAAATCCCATCGACTGCAGCCAAAGGCACGTGGAGCTCTTGAGCTGTGTTACTGTTATTGTAGAAATAGTTGTTATTGATACAGGAAATCCTGCTAGGAAAAAAGCTTGGATTTTGGAGGGGGAGGATTTGAGTAAGAAGTCTCAATTTTATTTTAGGTAAAAATGTCATGTTTTTTAAGGCAGACTTCCTATTTTTGATTCGGGAGCACTGGAGAGTAGTGGCATTATGTTGCTTTAATACAATCATTTAAAATACTGAAATCAACTGCAGAACACGGCTTTCCTCTTTACCCTTCCATCAAATAGGTTCCCATTTTCCAACTCGGTGGATGTACTTTGCAAAGCTTAGATGAAATGATAGAGTTAGGCCTCCTCACCAGCCTTAAAGGAGAGTAAAATATAATTTACTTGTATTTAGCAGCAGCTGTTTGGACGGTGGGCATTAAAGCAATTGGCAAATATGGTAGCAATTTATCCCAAGTAGTAACTGCAAGCTGCTATTTTAGGTCCATAAAAACGTAGTTAGAAAATATCCTAACATACCGAATGTAACTATTTTATGATCTCATAAAAATAGCACTGGAGGGTTTTGTCCTGTTGAGCTGGGGCTCTGGCTGCTCCGTGGGGCAGAGCTGCCCTCACTTGGGGCTCATTACAAGCTGCCTTCCCCTAATTGCAGGACAGGTCACCTTTCATGTCCTGCCAGGGGATGATCTGAGCATCCCATGCTTGGGCTTCTGGAGTGCTCTGGAGTTCTGTCCCGTGCTCAGACACCAGGGACTGGCTTCCCCAGGACCTGCAGAGTCCTAAATTGGGACCAGGGGCAGCTCTGGGCGTGTAGCACAAAGGATGCATCGGGGCAAACTGCTGCCAAGGAGCTTTTTTCTCTTCTCTCTAGGTTAAAAATAAGCTTGAGGCTATCGTAACCCTTTGGGGGACAGGTAGTGTCAGCAGCAGCAAGAGTCGAGTTTGAAGAACTTGGGGCCCTCCTTAAAACTAACAGAGACTTTGGCTTAAGCCTGACCTAGAATTCCAAAACACCTCCCCATGGCACTCCCAGCCTGCAGTGCTTCCTCCCTGGCAAAGGCAGAGTCTGTGTGCAGAGAAAGGGGAACTGTTAGGAGAGGGAATTGGTGTCAGCCCAAGCATCCCCAGCAGCAGCTGCCCAGGCCCATGGTTATCCAGGCAGCACTGCTCTACCACTGAGCATCTCCTCTCTGAGCCTGTGTCTGCTACACAAATGCCTCTTCTTCTGTTCCATACTTAATTTAGTGTTTAATGTTGCCACAGAGCACAGGCTCATCCTAGTGCTCCTGGGCTTGCAGGTTAATTGCATTTGGACCCAGCTGGACAGACATTCAAAATATTCCTGCAGCCTGGGAACCCCTGCCTGCAGCAGCACGGGTAGGGGCTGTAACAGGGGGAAACTTCAGGGAGTGCTTTGCAGTTTTAGAAAAGGAGAGAGTTCAAGCAGCTTTTTCACTGAATGTAACTGGAAGTGATGGAGACCAAAAGAACTATGTTTAGGTGCAGTGTTACCTTTGCAGCTAAGCTGACTCAAGACTTGCTCCTCACAGCCCCTGCTGCATCCTGGGGATGCCAAACCTGGTCCAGAGAGGAGTGAGGCCATGGTGGAATGAAAAAGACTTTCATTCAGCCACAGCAAGACCCTCTGGGGTTCTGGCCACATCTCAGAGATGCTCACACCTCTGGGCAGGCCAGTGTTGCCTTCCAGCATTGCGTGTGTGCACCCAGCTGCTGCCATGCACCCATGGGAGAGCATCTCCAGGAGAGGATACACTTCTTTCTCCCAGGGATAGCCCTTGCCATCCTTTTGTCTTACTTGCTTCCCACTGAAGAAGGGCAGCTGCATCAGGAAGAAGCATTACCTGCTGAGATGTTGACTCCAAGTCCCCTTGGGGTGATTTTGGACCAACATAAGATTAAACAGAGCATTAATTCAGACTGAGATTGTGAGCCCTGGGTATTGCCTAAGTTTTAGGGGCTGCAAGCAAGAAGATGAAGAGGTAAATATGTTATTCAGGACAATTCCTGAGCCTTTGCTGCCTTGTTGTTGTCTTGGTTCCTGATCAAACCAACAAATCTTCTGTTTAACAGAGAATCCTCCCCCACTGACCAGCCCTAAAACATCAGGATTAATCTCAGCCTTAATTTTCAGTTGTCACTTGCAGGGAAGCATAGTCCCTGCGTATTTCATACATCCAGCCTGTATTTTGAAAACCCTGAGAAATTAAAACACTCAGTTTTTCAAAACAAGCAGGAATGGCTCAGGAGGAGCAGTAACTTCTCCAGCAAAAGGCAGGATAGCCTCCTCCACAGCTGGCTTGCAATCATTTATCCAGGGAAAGCTGTCCCACAGGCAGCAAATAAATTGTGCTGTGTACTCTGTTTCTTGACATCCTAATAATGAAAATCTAATTAGTGTGAAAGTGGAGTTTATTGGGTCAGCTGGGTCGACAAAACTCTTCCACCCAAACTGCAGTCCAACACAGGTAAACCAGGGGGTTTGACTGGAGAAAAACTGAAGAGCTTTGGTGTTTCCCTGCTTCTCAGCACCTTGTGGTTTAGGCAAAATCAGGAGCAGGAGTGACGATGGATTCCTCTCTGCAAGGTTCCCCACTGGAGGAAGAAAATACACAGCCAGATATGCTGCAGTAAGAGTGCTGCCTATGAGACTGCCAGCTCATTTCTGCGAAGTATCTAAACAGCAGCTGCAAATCACAGATGTGGACACAGCTTTAAAATACTCCAGGGTTGAAGGGGGTCTGGGACTGGAGATTTTAGGCCAGGTCCATCTCTTAGTCCTGCAAAATCATCCCATGCCTTATTTTCTTCAAGGTTTGGATCTAAGGATCTGCATAATGCCTCCCAAGGTAGTGAGGATGGAAGATATGACACTGTCCTTTTTAATGAGTGATGGGGCTCAAATTAACATTCTGAGTATGAAGAGGAAGGACTCCTTCAAGAGCATCTCATTACTTCTGATGTCAAACGCTTTACAGGAAAATCCAAGATCTGAGCAGATCTGGGGGGAGTGAGCGTGGATTTGGGTTTTAGTGTGAAAAGTGGTCCCTCATCCCATGGGGCTGTGCGTGGTGAGGTGATTAGCTGCAAGTGCACAGTGATCTATCAGGGCTTTGATTAATTTGTTAATGAGCCTATGACAGGTGACACTATGCCTGTCTCATGTGTCAGCCTTGCTCTGTGTCATTTATCCCCTGAGATTTCTGTCGGGTGTGGATGCATTTTAACATTATTTTGGACTCTGGAAAGCAGCAGCGGGAACTGTTAATTGCAGCTGATTTTCACTTTGAAAATTTGGATGTATTCAAAGCTCAGAGCTGCTTCTTTCTTGACAGCCTGCCAAAAGAGAGGGAGCTGATCCCTTGTGTGAACCTCCCTGTTTTCCACTTACAGCCACACTCTGAGTTTTGCTGACCACAAACACAGCATCCAATTTCTATCCCGCCCAAAGATCTGATGCATTTGTGCCCTGATCCTGCAGACATTAATCATATCTCCACAACTTTGCTCATGTGAATATTTCCATAGATTTCAGTGAGATTGCTAACAGAGTGTGGTAGGTGCAATTGGGTTGAAAGGACTGAGACCTTAAATTGCATCTCTCAGGTACCTTATTTCCCCAGAGATTTCTGAAACTCTGGGATCAACTTTTCAAAAGCTGCAGGCTTTGTATGGAGAGAGGCAGAAGCTCCCATGTTCACAAAGGGATGTAATTTATGCAGACAAAAGCAATTTAAACTAAAATTGATCCAGCAGTGCAAAAAGTGATTGGGTCAGTAGTTTGGCAAATAAGAAGGATGAGTTCACTCCACGGGCATTTACAGTGGATAATAAATTAGGTCTGGCTGAAATATTTTGACCAGACTCTTTTTTTCTCCCCAATGACAACCAAAGTCTTAAGAAAAAATTCTTTATTTCAGAGTTTCAGAAGGATGAAACTCAGTTCCAGGTGACGTTTAGAAAAACTGTGTAGCTGGATAAGAAAAGAGACTGTACTGTGAATTTATGGATAGAATCCTGGCTGAAGTTCAAAACCTTCTGGAAACTGCAAATATTCTTTATATATACACCCTACTGATCATGTAACACTCATAAACAACAGACGTAATTAGAAACATTTCAAGGCTTTGAAATTGCTTTGCTTCTGCAGGAAAATGAAACTGTTGTTGTGGTGTAATAGGGACTGAAGCCTGGGTCAGGGCGCTGCCTGCATGGCAAAGGGGAGACTGGGACTTGGGGGGAATTTCACTCTGACGTTAGGAGCTGTGGAAGGGACTGCTGCACGGGAGCCAAAACTTCCCCAACTTTTTTGGTTTTATTATTGCATCTTAGTAAAAACAATTTGCAAACCCTGAAACTGTTTCACAGAATGGAAATGTAGGTTTGGGGTCAGCTGCAGCTATTTTTGTTGTCCGTGCCATTGAGAGCAGTAGAGGGTGAAATTGTTGACAGGTTGAAAATATTTCCCACCTTTTAGTCTGTATTCACACTGGAAGCTGCTTAAATCCCTCGTACCTGTGACTGAGGATTCCTGGGGAGAAGGTAGTGAATTGAATGCAAAAGATCAAGCCAGGATTTTGCAAGTAATGGATTTGTGTTGGTATGAACTGTTCAAGGCTCGTGGCACAGAGTGCCTGAGAAATAATTTGATCATGAAATGGGGACTGCTTTTGTGAAGATCTCAGGGAGAATAGGACACAGCTTAAAGGCACTTTTGGACCATGTTGTCCATCTGCCTTATTTATGCTGTGAATAGAAATACTGCCCTGGGAGACCATTTTTCTGTGGTTTCTGCTAAGTTAGACTGACTGCATAAATCAGCAGGGTTGGGTGGCTTTGCTTGCTAACCAGAGGCAGGATATAGGTGCCCGTGTGCCTCAAACTTTAGTGAAAGGAGATTTGAGTAATTCCTCCATCACTCAGATCTTCAGCTGTTGAACTGTTTATTAAGTTGCAAAATATTCACATGTTCTGAGTGGTGCAGGGTGGCACCGTGGTCCCTCCAGCTACTGTGGCAGCAGGATACTGGAAGTAGAAAAGAAACCAGCTTTATTCTTACCAGCCCTGACAGACACCATAGCAGAAGCAACGTCCTGAGGAGTGCATGGATTTCTATGTGGACATCTCCCACGTTCAGCAAACTCTTCAGCTTGCTGGAGTTGTGTTCCTCACATCCCTGCTTCACTTGTGAGTTCTGTCATTAAGAGCAAAATGGATCATCAACAGAAAACCAGCTTGGCAAGAGATGGCAAATGTAAATGGTTCTACTCTGATACCTTCTGTAAGTGAATACAGTTTGGCAAGTGTTTGGAATTGAAAACACTGCCCAAGGGGGTTTCCTTTACAGAACTGGGTTGTCTGTAACTCTTTGCTTGGTAAGAGCTACAAAAGTGGTTAGTTATCACAGCTCCAGGAAGCAGGAATTGCTGTTTGTGTGGATGCCCAGCTGGGTGAGGGGAGCAGTTTGAAAGGGCCCATGATGTTCTTTATCCACAGGTCAATTCCCCTAACTCAGACCTGCAACAGTGACTACAGGAGAACTACAAAATGTCACCGAGGAGAAAAAGAAAAAGTCTTACCCCAGACATAGGTCTCTCTCATATGGATGGATTTGTGTTGTGAAACATCTTTTGTTATAGTCTATGATTTGTAAACTTGGAACCTGACCTAGTGAAAATACTGAGATCAAAGGGAGGGCTGACTTTGATTCCAGCAGCCTTTGGAACAGACCATTAGCTGATCCTGATCTATCCCTGAGTTTGTATTTGGTTAGTGTCAAATCATTACTTTAGTAGTCAGACAGGGTGGTATTTTTTTTCCTTGAAGCCTTCTGCTTTCATTTTCTTAAATGTTTTTTACTGTCTTGAAGAGTTTGTGAGAAAGGCTGCCTTGGCAGCTCAGCCAGCAAGGGGGTGATGGAAAGGCTGTTTGCCTCATTCACAGAGTATCTTGTGTTAAGTTTTGAGTTCCTGTTTGTTTCAGGACATGTTGCCATCTCAGCAAGGTGGATGCTCGAAAGCTGGGGCCTTGATGGCTTTGTGTAGGTGACATGGCCCATGGAAAAACCTTTTTCTTATTTCTGGATGTCAGGGCAGTTCAATAAATGAATGTAATTAAACCCAGGAGCCTGCAAGACCACATGTTGCTGAAAGTGTGCAAGCCCTGATGAACAAAGTTTGATTTGGGAAGAGTTTTGACAGAAAAGTAGTTGAGGTAGTCCTTGCCTGGAGAAAAGACAATTCCTATGGTGCAGATTGCAGATGGAAAGCAATGAATGTACTGGAGGGTCCTGGCCCCAGAGCAGCACTGGTTCGCCCAGGGAGCTGAGCTGCTCACATCCAAGAACCATTACCTTGCTGCTCTTTGGCCAAGTCATACTCCAAAACTGAGACTTGCTCGTTACCAAAGGTTTAAGCCAAAAAAATATATTGAAAAACTCGTGCCAGATCTGGTGACAAATATCTCTGGCTAAGCCCAAAGATTTTATAAAAGCCTCAATGTTCCAGTTAGAAGTGAAACATTCCAAATCTAAATGGCAGATTTTTAATTAGTAAATTTACTTCCATTTGTGGTTCTTTTAGCAAAAACATTGCAGGTTGGGCAAAATGACCCACACTGATTTTCCTTTCCGGTTTTTCATTTCAGAGCAGCTCAAATACTGTTATTTGAGAAAGGATTTGTTTAATACACTGAAACAGACCTCATTCTCACAGCTGTCTTTTGTGTCCCAAGATGGGCCATAATAACCCATCTTCCAGGTTAACATCTGTAGTTCACATCAGTGTTAACAAAGTCAAGATGTTCTTGCCATCTCTGACTAACTCAACCGTTTCTCAAGTAATTCTTCCTGCATACAAGGAAGTTACCAGCCTCAAAACTACACTCTTTATCCTTTTCACTTATTATTAGTAGGAACATAATGGCCTTGGCATAAAGACCAGGACTCTGATCTCTGGGGATGGTCTGAGATCTCCAGACATCTCCCTGAGGCCAGGCAGAGGGGTTTGGGTGGGATGCAGCCGTGAGCCCGGTTTGTAGCGAGTCTGCAGCATTCCAGCCCAGGGATGCCTCTGAGTTCACATTTTCAGGAGCAATGTTTTCACAAACAGGAAAGAGAGGTGTGTGCCTGGCTGTGAGGTTTGACAGACCACTTTGTGAATCTGCTCTGACACTGTGAATACAACATCAGAGTCTTTAACCCCGGGTGCTGCTGCTGCCACGACCAAGTTGCGCTTGAACTCCCGTTTGGGATTTTTTTAGCATCATCTTGGTCAAAATACTGCTTGTGCTGGAGCATTCCCCTGAGCTTTTGGATAATATTTTCTTCATGATCAATTAACTCAAAAAAATGTTGCATTTGGTTTCTCCTTTGTAGTTTTCTGACAGCTGCTTCCTGGATCTTAAGGTGCAGTGATTTGGTGTCTAACAGCATCTTTTGGGCCAGGTAATGAACCTGCTGCAAGGAAGAACAGACAGTCCTGGTATTTTAAGGACTCCATGCTCCTTGCTCAGTATTGCATGGGACAGCTTGTGTCTTGACTGACAGCTCCCAAGTCTCACCCTTGCTGGATGGATGCCCTTTCTTGGGGCACCCTCCTGGAGCCATTGGATGCACAGCAGGACACTTCAGTGCTCTGATTCATGAGTGGTCCTGCCCCCAGGTCACCGAGGTCTAGTCCTGGTCAGAGAAGGAGAAAAATATAATCAGGGCAAAATGAATTCACTTTTGTTCCTAAAGCCACTCTCAGCTGTTCAGCTGATGGATTCTGAACAATAATATCATGCAGGTCCCCAGGGCCTGAGGCTCTGGTTGGCCATGCAGCTGGACCTGTCCTCCACGAGGACCTTCAGCACAGCCAGGGAAGCAAGTCTTTAGAGGGGCTGTAACTGGAGCTTTTCTCTTGCACTCATCAGAAAGACACTTTCCCACAGATCCAGGATCCCTGGTCTGCCCATTGAGAGGTCATTTAACTTCTGTCTCCACCAACACAATGAGGGCAAGGTTGCTTGCTCCTTGGGTAGCTCGGGCCACGGGTGGGCAGGCATGATGCTCCCCAGCCACACTCCTGCTCTCAGCTGGACCTGGCTTTGGGAGCCAGTCCAAAACAATCTTCCCATCGGAATCAGAGGTGTTGGAGGCACTTGTTGATGAGGAACATAAGGAACTTGACTGTTCGCTCCTTTTAGCTTTGTGCAAGTGTCAGAACAGAGGATTAGATATCTGTATTTTTCTGATGGGGTGGGGAGCAGTGGTTCTCCCATCTGCAGCAGGGACAGAGGGGCTGCAGAAATCCCCCCTCCCCCTGCAGAATGACATGGTGCTTTGCAAAGTCACATCTGGAGTTTTGTTACATCCTAAATCAAAGTCGTGGCAGGTGTGTAAAGCTGAACATTCAGCACCCTTAGGACAGCAAATACACGTGGCAGTTGTTTATTCAAAAGAGCAACCACTGAAATGGGGGTTGGAATGAGTTGGTTTTTGAAATCCCTTTCTCTGAATTCATGTTATGCTTGTGCAGCTTCAAGGGAACAACTGAGCAGAATTTTCTGAGTTTCCTTGCTGCAGAAAAGTTGCTCTGTCTGGAGATCCTGGAAATCCAAAAATCCTCTGGGTTTCTCCCCAAAGTACTGTGCCTGTCAGGCTGCTGCTCTCTGCTCTGCAAGACTCACCCAGGCAGAGGATGCAAAGGGACTGGGATATTTTGAGGAAGAATTCTGGTAATTAATTACTTTCAGAAAAAAAAAAAAAAAGATATATTTGCTGTCTGAGCTGGCCAGATCTCAGCCCTGCTCCCATCTCAGTTCTCTAATGCCATCTTAGTTATTCTGTGTGCTTCTGTCATGATGAGCAGCTTTGTGGTTGCTTTAAAAGCTGAGCATGGCAAGATGAAGTCCTAAAGGCTGAGCATCCTCCTTAAGAAGGGCCTCAACTCATCTTGTTTGTCTTCAAGGGACACAGTTGGGGCTGAGGGAGATTTTGGAGATTGTTCTAATGAGATTTCACATCAGAGAATTTGTCTGGCAGCTGCCTGAAGGCATCTGCTTTTCTGGCAGGCCATGCTTAATAGCATTTACTGTGCCTTCCTTTGAAGAAGAAACAACCAAGAGTGGCACAATGCAGCCAGATTTCCAGAGTCTGGCCCTGAGTTTGTGTCAGCCACGTTGGAGAAACCATGCCAAGCTCCTGGCTTCACCAGGATGGCCCTTAAAGTCCTGGGGAGGGACTGTCACTGCAGAGACAAGAGCAGCCAAGGAATCCTGAGGCAAGGGAGCAATAATGCAGCTGAATAACCCTGGGTGCTCCTCTCCATCACCCCACCTTGTCTCTCCTGTAGGATGGATTGGCTGTCACTGTTCCCTCTGCTGCCTTCAGGTGCAAAATCCACAGAGGATGAAGAGGTCAAAGAGGTCAATGCTAACCTGGGCTGATGGTGGCTGAGAAAACTTACTCCTGCAGCTGGTAGATATGGTAAAAAAATTATTGCTGGGTGCAGCCATTGGCCAAGGAATTCATCTGAATAGGTCTGTGCTGGAAATCATCTCTCATCCCCCCTCACCACTGATGTGTGGAGGAGAGGTGGGAGTGCAGGGCTCTGGGATGGCCAGGACTGTCCTCTCTGTAAGAGCTTGCACTTCTGTGACACCCTTGAATCTTGCTCTGGAGGTATCAACCACCTGAATGTCAGAAAATTCAAGAGGTGAGGAGCACTGCCCTGTGCTGAATGGCAGCCACCAAAGTGACCTGAAGTCCCTGTCTGCCAGTTCCAGAGAGAGGAATTCCCTGTCCTCAGTTTTGTGCTAGCCTCAGGAACACCATTCACTGTGCAGAAGTGTGTGGCTATTTCTGGGAAGAAAAGCTATTGAAGCCTCGGTGCCAGGGCTGGCATCATTACAAATGCAGAAAGGAAACTGTCAAATAACTGGCTGTGTTTTCAGATGTACCACATGTGACTGGGGCCGTGTTAGAAAACATGATCCATCCCATGTAAATCATGAACTGTTGAACAAAAGTCCTATTTGTAAATCTGAATCCTGGCAGCCAGCTCTCAGTACTCTCCATTTTGCAAATAGTTCTGTGATGCTTTGAGCAAGCACAGAAATGCAGTGGGGCTCAGCCAGGTTCCCTGGACCTTGCCAAGTTTCTACTCAAACCCTCTCTGCCTCCATAAACCAGGAGAAAAAGTGGAGTAAGGATCCCCAAATTTGGCTTGACACACAAATGAAGCAAAGCTTGGCTCCAGAGAAATTTATTCCAAATAATATAATATGTCAGACTGACCATATACTGTAATTCTACTAGTCACTTAATCACTTTTGTTAATTATTCCTGTTGATTTGCCTCTCTTGAGACCAAATTGTTTTATCTCTCCATACTAATATTCGTGCAGGAGGTATAGGACTCTTGAAGAGTGCTAATATTAGCTCTCTATATGCAAGACTCATTTATTCCAGTCTCCAAAGAGTCTAACTTTGCAGATTTTTATTGACTATAACTTCTTAGAATTTTATTGAGAGGTTTAAAATTAGTGGGCATGTATTTTTAATTTAGAATATTGAGGCACAGGAAGAAAAGTGATAAATGTAAAAAAAAAAAAAAAAAAAAAAAAAAAGAAAGCAGCACAGCACAAACTTCAGCTATGAGTGGGTTCTTTCCAAAATGCTCCCATAGTAGCACCCAGGGGCTCCAGTCACAGCTGGAAAAAGTCAGATTTTCCCATTGTGCAGGCAGGACTGGGTTGAAACCCTGAGTACCAAGGGATTTGACCTTCCATCATTATTTCTCTTGTTTCTCTAGTGTTGAGTTTACCTAGGACATGTTGGAGAGCTCTTTAAATGAGTAATTAAAAACCAGTCTTGACCTATCTTGAGTCGACTTGATGGGGTTTTTATTTAGCAGCCTGCTCACACAGCTCATTGAGGGGGTTCCTTATCCCTTCCTTGCTGTCAGCAAAGGCAGGAGGTGAAGGCAGGACCAGCTGAACCCAGAATCTGTCCTCACTTGGATAGCCTGTACCTCCAGATAACAAAGCAGGTATTCATTTGACTTTATAGCCATTCTTTTTATTGTCAGACTTTGATTTTTGCCAGGATAAATACTCCTTTCCTGGTAAACCTGCCAAGGCCTGGAGGCATTTGTGCTTTTCTGTTTGTGTGTGTGTGGATAATAAACCTGGGCTGGAGTCGAGTGCTGTGGTGACAGTGGGTATGATGGCATCAGCCAGGCAGGCAGATGGCCACTGCTCACCCATTTTCAGTGCCAGCTCTCCCCTCAGCTGGGGAAGGGGTAGTTGATATCATGAAGCCTTAAAGGGCAGGGAGAAACCAGCCCCAGGAATGTCCCACTAATCAATCTGAGATAAAGCCAAGTCACTGAGCTTTTCATCCAACATGAAAAGACCAGAAGCTACATCTGAGACAAAAGCAAAAGTTTAACAAGTTACACTGATCAAAGGGTTTTCAAAGGAACGTTCAGTTATATCTGCAACACCTAAATGGAAGGGTTGGTCTTTTATTTATTTATTTTGTGATAAAGAGGGTTATTAGGTCTTATCTCCCTTCACTTTGCTGAAACCCTCAGGAAAAAAAAAAAAAAAAAGTGTGCTTTGTGAACAAAGTGACAAGTGAAAGAGGAAGATTAAAATTAGTTAAAAGAAAAAAAAAGTGTATACTTCATAGTCACAGTCTCCTGGTGTAAACACTGATACATTCAAATGAAGAGAACAGATCCTGATTATGATTGACTCCACCCTGCTGCTCCCAGTGCCTGGCTGTGATCTTTCTGCAGATAACTGAAATGGCTTCAGAGCTCTGAATCTGGAAAAAAACACCAAAACAAACCCCAAAACCCAGACCGTGCAAAAAGAGCTTACTGCTTCTGGATTCATCACGTGCATCAGATGAAAGCTGAGAAGTCTGTGAGTGCTGGAAGAGAATTGGCAGGAGGAAACTGGGGACTGCAGACTTGGGAAGCTGAGATTTTGTTAGCAGGGGAAGATGCTGTATCCAGATGCCAGGTTCTGGTTTAAGGTTACTGAGCATTTGTGGTGAGAAGGCTCTCAAGTTTTACAGCTCTCGGTCAGAGTCCTTTTCTTGCCTCCAGCTGTATCTTTTTTCCTTGGATTTATCTTATTAATTTTTCTGTTGACATAGCTGATCTGTGGTTTAGGCCCCAGTAAGCTGCTAGTCTTTGAGTTAGATGGTGCTTGCATATTTTGCTAGCATGAATGTGAAAGAAACTGCTCCCTTAAATTGATGTATGAATTTTAAATTTCTTCTGAGATCCTTCTCCTTCCTTTGAAGCCTGAAAAGAGAAAGAGAAAAGAAATCCTCTTACTCCAGAGCAGATAGCTCATCCTGTGCTTTGCAAACAGAATTTCTGTCAGTGGGGTGTAGCCCCAGTGCTGGCAGCACCCATGGCATTGCTGTTCCTCTGTGGTACCAGCCCTGGGGTTTTCCTTCTTGGGGGCTGCAATCCAGCATGGAAATGCTCCCCCTTGGAGCTCCTCCTCTGCCATTGCTGGTGCAGAAGTGTCCAAGATGCTGACAGAACCTCTCCTGCTGTGTGTGTCGAGGTCAAACACCCCACAGGGTATAAATTCTGCCTTGATTTGATTTATGGTACTAGAAGAGGGCAGAAGGTTTCTTCTGCTGGATTATCCCTCCCAGTTCCTACCCTGTTCCTGGGAGCACTCCCCATGCCACCTGGTCCTCCCTCCTTGAGGACATGGCACCCTGCAAGAGGATAAATAAGCTCTCATGGCTTGGACTGTCCTCTCAGCTCCCTGGAGGCCGTGGCAGGTGGAAATATCTCCCTTCAGATCACGCACATGAACAGCAAGGGGGCTGCTGTTGTCAGCATGGGCTGGGGAGAAGATGGTGTTGAGGAAAGAGGAATAATGGTTGTGGAACAGGGGAAAAGTGCTGCTCTCTGCAGTGATAGTTACACCTGATTTAGCTACTGAAAGAAGGAGAAGCCACGAAGACATTAAACCTCTTATCATCCCGATGGAGTGAAATTGGGGAAAAAAAAAAAAACCCAAACAAAACCAACCCACATTTATTTGGCAGCAAATGGGTTTATGAACTTCTAAAAGGATGCGTGTTTGGATGTGATAGGGAAAGCAGCATTTGTCAGAGTGTTCACTGCATCAAAAGACAAATTAATCCTTTGAAGAAACCTTGCTTTTAAACATCTCCCCCATTAAGCAATCTGTCAGGAGGCAGCTGAGCTGCAGGGCTGGGAGGTGGCAGAAGGACCCAGGGGTGACAGGTCCCCAGGTATGGCTGCTCTCCTGGGTGAGCTGGCTGAGCCTGACAAAACTGGGATGCAAGAGCTACTTTTAGGCTATTTTTCGCCTTCCAATTCTATTTTAAATCCTATTTTGCTGAGGTGGCATGAGGAATTTTGGTGGCTTCCTCCTTCCAGTCCCACCAGCCCCAGCATCATGACATTGAAGTCTCACCAGGTGTCTCAGGGCTCTGCCACCCTCTTTGTAATTTTGAAATATTTGTCTTTTTACAGTATTCTTTGTATTGACTTTGTAAACATTCTTGAGAAAGCTTCAGTGAGCCACGTGTTGCAAAAGGATCTTTATTTCCTTTGCTAAGAATGCTCTGTGAGAGGAATCTATCTCCAAAGCATGGGGGTTTTCCCTTTTCTGTGCTGCTTTTCCCTGTTTTACAGTTTGTTTAGATGGGTTTTAAGATTGATATCTGAAGTGGGTGTTGGTAAAGATAAAGGCATGTAAAGATCAGCCCTGAGCCAGTGTTCAAGCTTCTGGCTTTCCATGGAAGGGAAGGATGCTTCCACACCTCCAGTATGGTGGGACCTGAGCACAGCATCTTGAGGTGCTCCTCTAATGCAGATGATTACCTCCAGGGGAACCAAAGAAGCCCTGAGCATGCTCCTTTTTATTTATGTTTCACCCCTAGGAGTCAGATCTTTGCAATTTTGGTGGATGGCAAAAAAAACAACAACTATCCAGAGGAGCAGTGCTGGTCATTTGAAGATGTTTGTTGTGGGTGAGGTGAAAGGGGAAGCAGCTGTGCCCCATCCAAAACATCTGGAGCAGCTGTGAGGCCGTGCTGTGTGGCAGGAGGAGCTGAGGACGGGGCTGCTGGGCCAGCTCAGCTCATGCATGAGCCCGTTTCCCCAAGCCCACCTCTGCTCCCTGCTCCTCTCCAGGCCAGGGATGTTGTTGGTCCGAGCAGGGACGTGCTCCTGCTCTCAGCTCCCACCTGTGGAGCTCATGAAAATTCAAATCACCCCAGCTCTTGACAGAGGAATCTTCTTCAGGGGGTGGAGCAGAGCAGGCAGAGTTATTGAGCAGAAGGACCCCACTGCTGCACAGCAGAAGAAATGCCCCAAAACCTTTTGTACCTCCCCAAGGCGATGCCTGTGCTCCAGGCTGTCAGAAGCCACCTCCCTGCTGGGGATGGTGACACCTGCCAGGACAGGCACAGAACAACCTGTTAGAGCCCAAGGTGTCCTCCCTCCTTACTCAGCTCTATTTGTAATTAGCACTTGGGTTTCTGGTGATGAACAAGCAGCTGTTTCTCCAGAGGGCCAGCAAGGAGGGCAGAGAGACTTTGGGGTTTGTTTTTTTTCAACCCCAGCTCTGAAAGTTTGGCAGGATGAAAATATTCATCATTTGTTAGCCAGGCTTCCCCTCAGGTTGGAGGACAGGCAGTGACTGCTATTCCCATTTTACAGATGTGTGGACAGGAGGCACAGGAGAGGGGAAGGGAAGAATTACATCCTGATCCCTCCTGAATTCCAAGCTTCAATTTCCAGACAGCTTTGCTGTGCGTGGATAACAGGATAAGACCACCCTTTTAGAAGAACTGCTGGGAGAAACAGATTTATTGGTTCTCTTAAGATAAGATTGTCAACAGGTTAAATCAGGTTTTCTCCTTTTTTTTTTTTTTTTTTTTTTTTCTTTGAGGGAGAAGGGGCTATTACAAATAATGAGGCCAAATCCAAGGCACGTCCCCCTCTCACAGACTGTGCATAAGGACCTTACAGGAATAAAACCCCAGAATGAGCATCTCTGGCCTGAGTAGCTTTGCAGGAAGCCCCAGCCCTGGCAGTGCCAGGAGAGGGGGGGATTCTGTGTCTTTCCCAAGTCCAGCTGGGCACCCCCCCTCCAGCAAGCACTCAGCAAAGTGTCTGCTTTCTGGGCTTTGAAGCATTTTTTTTTTTTCCTCCTGCTGCCAAGGAAGGGAAGAAAACAGCCCTGAAACCCAAGTAGAGAGAGCTGGGGAACATTTACTTTAAAGTACAATAACGTTTGGGTTACAGACCCTAATCCCCAAGGCCTGTCCCAGCAGGGTGTCCCAGGGAAAGGGCTCTGGGAGCAGGGCCAGTTGTGAGTGTGAGGCACATGAAGGGCTCCCAGGGAAATGCTCTCACATTTTTTCATACCAAGATATTTAAAAAAGCAAGAGAGAGATGGGCCGGGTGGGAAATACATCCTAACAGATGTGTAATATCATTAAAGCTGACTCTAATATAATCTAAGCTGCAGTTTGGTGTATTAATGCTTTGTTTATCTTTAAGCACAGATGGATATTTTTATTAGCATTACTTTGTTGATGCAGCTTCTAGAAAGGTTAGTCCGGAGGGCAGATGTCTGTGTTATGAGAGAGTGCTCATGCTGGGGGGGACTAATCAGAAAGGTGCAGCTTTGCCATGAAATTTCAATTAGAAAATGAAGTGCAGGCAGCCAGGATTTGCTGTCCAGTCCACATGGCCAGAGAGGATGAGTCACAAAAGTCCTTCCTTCCTGAACCCACCCCTTGGGCTGGGTGTCTTGGCCATCCTTGTGCCCTCCTGGGATTAACTCTGTCCCTGAGAGTGGTGAGAAGAGGGGGGCTGGCAGGCAGGGGATGCTGGGGGCAGGAGAGGCACCTGATCTCTTGGCTGGTGTCCCTATGGGGACTTGGGATTTTAGGGATGAGCACAGCTCTGCTGGTAAAAGCAGAAGTGGGAGGGTGTCAGGGTGTCCTACAGGAGGACAAAGGGGTTTGGTTGAATGTTCCTGCTGAAAAGAGTGAGTTGAGCTGCTCTTAAATATATAGGGCAAACTGGCTTTGTGCACCCACCATCTCTCCCTGAAATAATAATAAAATATTTATTTTACACTGCAAAATAAAATGCTCTGAAGACACTTGTATTAGATCCAGATCCAGACCCAGAATTCTTGCTTGTGATCAAGTCCAGATCCATTACAGTCAGTGGGAGGCTGCTCATTAATTAACACCCTTCAGTGGGAGCCAATACTGATTTCCTTAGAGATTTAATCATCCCTGTCTGAAAAGATAACACTTGCTCAGGTCAGGGCAGCTGTGAGATGCTCTGAGCTTGGGGATCCTCTTGTCTGGCCCCCAAGGAAAGCCCCTTGTGCTGCTCCCACACAGTCCCATGCTGGGCACTGGGCTGATGGAACCTGATGGATTTCTGCTGCTCCTGGTGCTGGAGGCACTGGAAGATCTCCCCTTTGCACATCAGCCCTGGGGGAAAGCTGATTCCTCTGTATTGCTGTAACACAAACCTGTATCCTTCTATTTGGAGGTGAAAGTGTTTGGTATTGAGTGCCTCTGCCTCTCCTTCTGTCAGTTTTCTATCAAGTCTGGGCAACCATCCCTATTTCAGCAGACAAGGCAGTTTCTGTGAAGGTGCAGAAGTCCCTTCCCCCTGCAGCTCTGCCATTAACAGCTGGCAGATGAAGCTGGCTTCACTCATATGTTTTGCATCAGTTTGCATCACCTACTACAAAGCTTTTACAAATGAATCTGTCAAGCCTAGCTGGCACCTTTCAGGATAAATGATGCAAATTGGGGGCCGTGTGAGGCAGGCTGTGCCCACAGAGCCATCCATGAGTGCCTCCAGCCCCAGGAATGTCTGCAAACATCTGTTGTAGCTTGAGGAGAGACAGCAGAAAGGGGAGGGGAAAATCCCCAATAATGGATGGTCTCAAAGTTTTTGGAAGCTCAGTGGGAGAGAGGAAGTGGGAGGGGGGGAAATCAGTGAAAGAGAAGGAGAATATTTTGCCTGGCAGTCACTGATGATTCCAGCCAGGTGATTATTAATTATCTCTACACGTTGACACAATTTGCTAGTTTGCTGGGTAGGTGGATCCTGTGCTTAGTCATCTTGGCATTTTTAAAGACAAATGAAGAATTACCTGGGATGTAGAGCCAAGAGTGAAAAAGATAAATAACACCAAGGAGCTGATTGCTGCCCGTCTGTCATAAACTTTCATTAGTTCTGACAGCCTGTACATCACGAGCAATGAGTGAATGCTAACTACACAGCCTCTCCTTCTGCTTCCATATTTCACTCACATTGTTTAGCTAGGAGAAAAAGATGGCCAGGCAAGTCTGGAGGCTGAAAGGAGGTGCTGGACCATTCACAGGATCAGGATGATGTTTGGAGCAGGAGTACTGAAGGGTTAGGTTTATCAGAGTTACTTTGCCAAGAGCATTTTCTTACTGGATACAGCTGGGAAGGGCAGATGTTGATCTGTGCCTGTTTCTAAGAGGCTGGTTTTCCTCACAGTCCTGCAGGACAGGGTGAGAAAGAGTCTGAGAAGACTGCTTGTCATCTCAAAGCCAGATCTTTTGCTGAGGTAACACCTCCTCCAGGTTGGGAAGATGAAGTCAGAGGGAGGGTGATCAGGATCCCAACCATAACCACGTTTCATGGTGTCGTGTTTCTGTCCCATGGCTGATACAAGAGATCAGAAACTCTGACCTGTATCTGTGTTTGAGCTGGGAGCTAACAACAGAGACATCAAGACTTTACTGAAATGTCCATCAGCCCCTGCCACAGGCTATCTTAATTTTGGGGCAGGTAAGCAGAGGAGATGAGAGGAGGTCTCTGACCTACAGCCATACTCCAGAGCCACTGCTGCCCTTTTATCTCCAGGTCATAAGTAATGAAAATAAATATCATGAGGTCTATAATAATGACATGGAATGGGATATTTTGATCATATTCATTGCTCAGGCTGTTGCAATACAGGATCACAAATCAATGTTTCCTCCATGGCTGGCTCAGCCACCCTGTGCATGTTTAAACAGATGTGACCTTGCTGAGCAGAGATCCTGAGGCTCGAGGCAAGCTTGCAGGAGAATGAATGTCTCATAAACCCAGCAGGTTTATGAGAAGGTATTGCTTGTTGGAGAAGAGTCTACTTTCTCTCACCTCACTGCTCCTCCAAAAGTGAGTTTTTCTCTGTACAAGTCATGGGCAATCTGCAGAGCCTGTGACAATGTCAGGAGATCTTTAAGGAAGAACATCTCCCTGGGGCCAGAGCAGAGAGGCAGCAAAGTGAAACAGAGGTGTGACTCACTGGGGACAAGGTGTCCTCACTTGGTTATGGCAGTTTGCTCTCCCTGTAAAGGGTATCCTGCTTGGACAATATGGGTACTTTCTTTTAATCTGTCCCTGAATCAGAAGAGATCTTGGAACTCTTCCTGCACAACTGAGACTCTTTCATTTAGCATCGCCTTCCATCATGCCAAGAAAACCCACAGCAGCTGGTAGGGTTGAAAGGAGTGTCTGTAAACACATGTTTACTGAAACAGCCACTGAGTCATCACCCCCTACAGCTGGAGGTTTCAATTCTTCCTGCTCTCAGGCAGTAACATCAGGGCTTTCCCTAGTCCTTGGTGAAATCAGGGACTGGCAGCCCAAATGCTGTATGAGGGAGATCAAGATGGAGGTAGGACTTGAGTTTGGAAAGAAAATGCTTTCTCCCTTCAACTGTCTGAAAAGGAAGAGCTGAACTAAATCAGTAAATACTAATGACAGGCTTAAAAATGACAGGCTTGTGAGCATCTTTATGAACTCTAACTAGCATCACTGCTGCTGGCTTGTGGGATGCCAAGCAACATCTGTGGTCTCAAGGGTCTGGAGACACCCTCATCAATTTATGACTGCCCAGGTACTGCAGAGGATGTGTTCTTCCACATGTCACATCTTCAGATCCCTCCTTCTGGCCTCAGACCTGGCATGACACTGGTACAGCCTCCTCAAGTCAGTAGTGATGTGGTCTCATAAATATTAAGGGATCATTATCATCATCCAGGCTCATATTCCTGGGCTATAAGACTTCTCTGGACTCATTCCTGTTTAAAGCATGGCATGGCAAAGCATCCCATCCTGACCTCAAAAATTCCAGTGATGGAAGAATCCACCATAACTTTTGCAAATTCTTTCAATGATTGATTGTGGTCACTGCTAGAAATCTTGGGTTTAGTCTATGGTTTTGGTTTTGTTTGTTTGTTTGTTTGTTTTAACTTCAGCTTTCAGACTGTCTGAGGAGAGCATCTATCAATGCTGTAGGTTGTCTGTGGCTGAGCAGACTTCCCACTGCCACCAGGATGGTGAGATTGAAACAAATAACACTGGTCAGGTAACCCCCACTTGAGAGCCTGCTGAGCATGACAGATGGGGTTAGAAAAGGTTAAGTCTCTGCAGGAGGCAGTAGCCCTCCTGGAGAAGGAAGCAGCTATTTCCTGGCTTCTGGGACTCTGAGAGGCATCTTTGGATGGAGGATGGGTGAAGTGCAGTGAAAGAAGGGGTGAAATGAAGGTGAAATGAAAGAAGGGGTGAGAATGAGCCATCTTGGTGCTCCCCAGAGGGGCTGTGGACTCTCCTTCTCTGGAGACTTTCAAGACCCTTCTGGATGCCTTTCTGAGTGACCTGCCCTGCAGTTTTGGTCCTGCTTTGGCAGGGGGGTTGGACTCAATCTTCAGAGGTGCCTTCCAACCCCTGACATTTTGTGATTCTGTGAAGGGGCACAAGGAGGTCTCGTGCTCATGTGTGCTGTGTGTTTGGAGAGAGAGAAGTGGAGGAGACGGGGCTGGGATTCAGCAAACTGGGGGCTGCCTTTCCTAGGCTGGTTCTGCTCCTGGTACCTGCTGAGTCCTGCCTGCCTTCCCACGGGAGGGGAGGTGTTTGTATCTCAGCAAGTGCAAGGTACCCATGGCCAGGAGCAGCTGCAGGACCTGCTCTGCACCCCATCACCCAGCGCTTCAGGCAGCACCGGAGCAGGATGCAAAGGTACAGGGAGGGTCAGGCTGGGATCAGGACTTCCAAATTTGTCTGACAGATATGGAAAACTCCCAAGGGTTGTAGACTGGAAACTAGGCTGGAAAAAAGAGCTGCCCTGACCCTAGGTGGCAGGGTGGGAGGACTGCCTGCCCAGTGCATGCTCTGGCTGTAGAACCTCAGTGCAAACCCGTGGTACCCGAGCACTTGCCAGTGCTGGGCTTGTCCTAATTTTGTTCTGCCAAGGTGGAGTGACAAAAGCAAGAGCAGGAAGAGTTGAATGAAAATGCAAGAATGGATTCTGCCTGAAATGGCTGCATCCAGGTGTTTCACAGCTGCAGTGGAAGGGAAGATCTTCCTAATCACTTCTGTAATAATTTGCTGGCGTATATGTTGCCACTGTAAGAAGCACTATCCCTTCTAAATCCTTGTTCTTCCCTGGATTTTACTGCAGTATCTCTGGCTGATGTTAATTCACCTCACCCTTGATTTGAATCCTGTGCATTTCATTCCTTTGATCTTGTGGACTGTGTGATAATTCCACCCTACCCACCTTTTGCTGTGTAAGAAACAGCATGACTCTGGCTACTGCAACGTGTGGCCCACCAAGAATCCATACAGGGTAGAACATTAGGTAGGGTTATTAATGAACTCACCATTCTTGTCTCTAAGCTGCAAATATCCCTTTCGTGAAGGATGCTTGCTTCCCAACAGACTGCAAGTTCATCAGGGGGGGGTACTTGCTCCTAGAGACAGAGCCCTGCCTTACCATCACTGTGCCTTAGATTTGTGAAAGTTTAATTATCAAAACAATCATTTGTCCAGTGTTGAAAAGCTGTGAGGAAAGAAAGAAAAGTCAATACGTTTGACCTCACTTCTGGGAGGGAAACTCCTGGGAGTCATTACAAGTCGACTGTGGAAAAATCAACACAGTGATTTTAACAGATGAGACTGCACCAAATTCTTTCCAAGAACCAACATTCTTCTGCCCTTCAGCCCACACCTGAACGAGCAGAGAACACAGGTCATTATCTTCACCCAAAGTCCTTTGCTTCTGCAGGTATCTGAGAAGAGAGCAGGGGGATAAGTGGCAAATAATTTATCAGACCTGGAGGGTAATGAAGTTTGTCAGGATTTCCTTGCAGTTGCAAAAGCAGCAGCAATATGTTCAAATGTGTGACACACTCATTTTTCTCACTTAAGCCATGGTTCTGGAAAACATCTCGGAGAAGCACTTCAGTATGTGCTGACTTTAAACCTGGGTGCAGACCCCATGCAGACCAGAGGAACCCAAGCACGTGCTTCCAGATAAGCACATGGACACCCCAGTGCCTGAGCAGGGCAGATGTTTAAGTGGCTCCTTCAGCTGGAGCCTCTGGCTTTGAGCAGGCACTCCTGTTCTTTGTGTGTTAGGCAGAAAGAGCTAACTAAATACTCACTTGTTTTCTATAGCACTGACCAGAACCACCTCAAGCACCAGGGCAGCAGACATAAGCAGGAAAATTGACTCTGATCATCCCTGGGGTCGTTTAACTAAAACACACATTTCAGTGAGCCAAGTGTTCACTCCAGCTTTTCAACTCCCCTGGTGTCAAAACAATTAGCAGATCCCAGCAGCTCCATCAAAGCATCTGGCCAGCACATGGAAATTTAACACCAGCACCAAACCAGCTCCTCTGTGCACTGTCTGCACTCCTGCCTGCAGCCCAGGGCAGTTTGGGTGATTCCTACATCCCTGGGCAAGTTGTGCAATTCAGCCCAAGCTTTGGGAAAGGGATCCTAAGGGTGTGTTGGGATCATTTAAACTGGAACCTGGTCAGAGGCACATGCACCTACTTTCAATGAATTACCTCTCTCAGAATTGATTAGCAGATTGTGGGGTTTTTCCTGAATCCAAGAACTTCTTTCTACTTGCTGTTAGTTGCACCCCCACTCCCCTCCCCTTGGCAATTCCAGTAAGTCCAATTGGATGCTGAAGGGATGAGCTGGTGAGGTGATGAAATGGTTTAACTGTCAGATTGAAAATATGCTGCAAAGTGATAACCAGCCTGATCATTTAAAGGCACAGTAATTCTGTGTGGGTGAAAGTCAGTTAGCTTTGGGACACATCTACACATCCTGCATTCTGATACGGAAAAAATAAAAATGGAGGCGTGGAGGATGCTTTTAGGCTCTTTTGTTAGGAAGGACCATGAATGATTTAATAGCTTGGGTGGAGTGAGCCTTGACATGCACACCTTGCTTCACCTGCTGGTGACCTCACTGTCTTCTTCCCATCTCCAAAGAAGACAAAGGTTGCAAGTGACCTACAGCAGCTCCTGCCAAGCAATCTATGAAAAAGGCCAACCAGATAGCAGGTCTTGTAAAAAATATCCTGAAAAGCTGAGCTACAAATACTTGTCCAGCAAGAATAGGACAGAGATGGATTGTCAGTTGATTATAAAAGATCCATTCAGTCAGAAATGGATTTCATTAATCAAATGCATTTTTCACATACCTTCAGACCTGGCTAAAAATGTTCCTTCTTATTTTATTATATGGCATTTATTAACACAGCTATTAGTGATGTTAATGCAACCTCAGTGGTATTTTCATTGACTCCTAACAGGCACTTCTTGTGTACACTGCATAGCAAATGTGACCAGAAGGAATCTGACACAACCAACCCTTCCTTTGCAATCAATGTAGGCTCCAAAACAAACCTCTGGTGCTCCCAGCATGGCTGCCCAAGGAACCAGGCAGCCTACAAATAAACTCTGAATTGCAAATCTGTGGCAAGTTAAGAATAAATCTGCTTCGCCTGAAGTGGAAGAGAAAGCAGAGTTCAAGGCTGCTACTGAATTGGTGGCCAAGTGCCAATCCCATTCACTTCAGGGCAGTAGAAAATGATTCATCTGGCAGGCTGACCCACTGGGCCAGGAAAAGGAGGCCATCTAACTTTCTCCTGCAGCAGCAGTCCCAGGCCCTGCTGATAGCATCCATCATCCTCCCTGGGCCAATCACTTGTGCAGAGCCAGTGCAGGACCTCAGCCAGACTTCCCAAATGCTGTTACTATTCCATGTTGTTGGTAGGTTGTGTTTCCCCATCTCTTTCCTGCCTGCCCCCTAGAGCTACTTGATTTGCAGCCTGCGAGCTTCCTTGCTCACCTTTCCCATTGACATCTTTTGCTCCAGTCAGATGCTTTTCAGTCCACTTTGGGGTTGGTTTTTTTAGTGCTCTCTCTTCTGCCTGTGCAGAGTAGCACATCACGTCTGACCCCACAGCAACAGAGCTCACAGACAGCAAATGAACTGGGTCATAAAACGTGCATGGGGAGGAAATTCATTACAATAGGGTATGCCAAAGCATTTCACATCCAGAATTTTTTTGTCTCAAAAAGTCACACATTGCAAGCACAGGAGTGCCATTTTTGCCTGTAATTGCTGTTTTTCCCCTCTCTTGTCCCTGTGGTAGAACATCTGTTGTCTTATCACTAACTGTCCTCCCACAGCTTTGGAGTCTCTAGAAAGCATCCTGTGCTGTGCTGATGTAGCATCCTCTGGTACCCTCTGTGATCCTTCAGTATTTCCTGGGTTTGTCACCAATAGCTGGGTTACCTCTTTCTGTCACATTCTGACACCTTTGCTTGACCCCCTCAATAGTGGTACCTTAGAGATAATGCACATTCTCCTGCTCAAAACCACTGACACTGCAATCAGGACATCTGCCTCCATTTGTGTCCTGGCTCTGGCACCCACAGTCCTGCAGGACTCTGGCAAATCAGTTAATCTTTCCCTTCCCCTATACCTGAGCACATCAACAAGTTCACAGGCCCCAGCCCAGCTCTTTGGAGGAGCTGATGCCCACGGGTGGGTGGCAGCAGCACCATCCAGTGCCCTGAGGCTCCTGCAGCTCCATGGTGGCATTTTGTCATCAGTCAAGGCAGGCACAGGGATAGTTGGGTGCAAATCTCTCCCAAGCCTTCCAGAAGCTGCACTTGGACAGGGACCTTGCCTGCCTCTCCCTCCCCTCTGTCCCGTGGCTGATCCCAGCACATCCCACTGCTGTGGCAGAGCTGCTGCAGCTCCTGGGGCCCCGTGTGCTGGTTTGATGGTTTTACCTCTGCCATACCCTCTGCATTTTGACACTCTCACTCTACGCTATAAATCCCTCTTGCTTCTGTATCTGCCTTTAATGCTGAAGGGTTTGCTGTTTATTTTTTGTGGGCGCCAGGTCAGATTTATCCCTAACAGAAGGTGACTGTTCCAAATCTGTCCTTAGGGTTCCTCTGTACCCTGCCTGTCTTCAGGGCTTTACTTTGCTGTTTTCCAGAAGTTCAAATGTTACTATTTGGGTCAGACCAGGATCTGTCTAGCCCAGCATCCTGTCTGGTTCTGGAGACTTTGGAGTCACAAGAAACCCCAAATCTACATTTACAGGTCAGCAACCCCCTCCTCCCCAGTCTCACCAGCCATGAGAACACCCTTGGTGGCTGTGTCCTGCTGCATGGCTGGTTTTGCTCTGCAGTTCACACTGGAACTGGTTAAATTTTCAGTTCTAATCCTTGGATACTAAGGATGCAGCAGTTCTCTTTGAAAAGACTTACTACTAATCTCTCTGGTGTCTGTGACAAAGGAGGGCTTCTCAGCTTTGCCTCAAATGTTAAAATATTAATGAGGAGAGAGTTTGGTCATTGGCAAAAGCTGTCTTTGCTGGCACTGGAGATGAACTTAATGATCTCTGTGCCTTTGCTCTTGCAAAACGAACATCTTACACAGGAGAGATTAGACAGACCTGACACCTTTAATAAAATATGGCTCATATTTCTACAGATGTATTTAAAGTCATTTAAATCCTTTAATGTTTTATGAAATAGCAAAGCTTTGTGTGAATCTATTAAGAATAGTTTTTAAGCACTGCAGTAGGTTTTATTTCGACCCAGCTCCCATTTGTAATGGGCTCACTCCTTATATCATGTTTATATATGTATAATTTTTTTCCACCCAGATGACTTTTGGAAATGAATAAAATGCTCATAAAAGGTGCATGGCTGATAGCACTACAGACTATAGCCAGGAGTTTCCAAATGGGCTGCCTATGAGCATCTTAAACCTCCACTCATGGGCTGAACCAAGCAGCCTGGTTTTCCTCTCTGCTCAGCACCAGTGATCCCACTGAGCCCCATCTCAACCAGGGCATCACCTTGAACCAGGACCTGGGCACAGAAGTCTTCAAAGAGAGACTGCTCAGTTCTCAGAATGGTACCTAGGAGAGCCTGGGGGTCTTATCTGAGTGTTTGTTTTATTACTGCTTTCACTTGGTTTGGGAATAGGACAAAGCTGCTGGTATTTAAAACTCTGAACACTGTGTCCCAGTGGGAAGGCAAGGCAAAGCCCCAGTTTTCCTTCAGCATCTCCCAGGTTTACCCTGGATTCAGGATGGACACTTGGTGCTTTTGGTGGTCCTGTGTGTCTACTGTGTCTGCTACAGCATAAGATCCTGGTAAAGTGGAACCCCATCCCTTGAGGAACACTGGCCAGTTTTGAACAAAATTTTAAATTTTCAGCTGCTCATCTAGAAAACTGTGGCTCTGAAATGTCCCAACATGCAAAGACAGACTTGAAGCAGAGAAACTGCAAAAAACCCAACCCACAAAAGCTGTGTGGTTTCAGCCCTGTTTGCAGAACTCAAAACATTTCTGCTTTAGAAAAGGCATAACATGTGCCCTAAAACCTGCAGGAAGGACAGGGAATCTCCATTTCCCTGCAGCAGGTCAGGAACGTGGGAGATCAACTTCAGTTCCCACGACTGCCTGATTACATTTTCAACACTTTTCTCCATAAAAGGGCTCCAACAAAATGACTGGTAATGCGTGCTCAGGCAAGCTCCATCCATCCCATCAGTGGGACCAGTTCCACCTATTGCAAAATATTTATCTAATTGCTGAGCCAAGGGCCAAAAGGATGTGACTGACCCCAGAGCCAGCCAGGGAGGGATTGCCCTAGGAGGGGACTTGGATGGAGCAGATCCCTCCAGCACACGGGAGACCTGAGCTGGGGCTGCCCACATCTCCTGAGATGTTGGTAAACCAGCTCTGTTTCCCACACTCCTTTGAAGCTAGATTTGCATTTCATTTACTTTTGTTGCTGAAATCAACTTTTTTTCTTTTTTTCTTTTTTGTTTTTTTTTTCCCAAGAGGTAGCTGAAGAGAGCATTGCAGAGCCACACATTTTTTGGTGGGCTGGCTCTGCAGAACAAGATCTCAGCTCAGGCTCTGGTTACTTCTAGCCAAGAGCTGAGTTCTGAGTGCTGAGAGAGCCAGAAGCTGTGCTTGCCCGTGGAGCACCAGGCTCTGAAGCCAGGAAGAGGTGAGGTGATGTGAATGGGTCAAACCTTCAGTCTCTGCCCCCGAGAGCAGAAGTGATGTCTGCTCCAGAGGTGGCTACCAGAAGGTACAGGTCCTGCCAGGAATGCCACTCAAGTTTCTACATTTTGTTGCCACATCTTAGGATAAAACTAAATATATCTATTTGCAGCTGAGCTTAGAGAGAGCTGCTTTATGCAGAGGCTCTTTGCTGGCCTCAGCCTTCCAGCCAGGGCACAGCCAGTGTGTTGTAAACACCCGTGGAGTGGGGTGGCAGCTCTGCCCATAAACCCAGCTCAGAGCCTTTCTCTGTTGCTGTGCATTTAATTTCCCCACTCAGAGGCTGGGGGGAGCAAAGGCAACCTGCCTATGGAAACTTTTAATTAAACGACTAATATAGAGTCGAGTCATTTCTGGTGGAGGTTTAAGTAATCTGTGGGAGAAGTGCTGAGTTGTGGGAGAGGAAGGCAGCGTTTGTCTCCAGCCCAGGAATTTGTCCATTCATCAAGCAGTCGTCCCAGGAGTTGAAGCTGATCCAATTGCATGTCAACAACATTGGCCATGCCTCATTAGAAATCAGTTGTAAAAAGTTTTTTAAAAGAGCATTAATTCATCTTGTTCCTTTTTTCCCCCCTCTCTTTACTGTGGATTTTCATCACCCATAGTGAGAATTTTAGGGGAAATTGTTTCTGAATGGCTATTTTCCAGGGCAGACAGCCTCTTTTTTCATTGCCTCTGGTAGAGATTCAGTCTTTAAAAATGATTATCTGAAGTCAGGATTCCAAACCCACAGCCTGATTTCCAAGTTGAGCAACAAAAGGACATCCAAGGAGCTCAGCTAGGCTGAATATCACACACACACCAGGTTCATCACCATGAACTCTGAAGACCTTTGTTTTTATAGCTCTAGTCCAGCCTCGACGATGCAATAAACCAGGGATAAATGGTTCTGTCTGGATTTCCAGAATTTTGTTCGTGACACTGACTCTCCTGTAGAGAGTGAGTACTAGGTTGCTGCTCAGAAATGGTGCTCTTTGTCTTCCTCTTCCTCAGGCAGGTACAAGTGGATGCACCAACCCCAGGGCTGTGTTTGCAGGAGTCTTTCCTCTCCCTCCTCCTCTCTATGCAAATGCCAATTATGGGCTTTTCCCCACTGAAGCTCCACTGACCTCAGCAAAAGGGGCTTCTAATTTCCACTGTGGAGATCAGCCCCAGCCCAAATTCTCTGGCATTTCATCCCCCTCTTAGTTGCCCATATTCACCCCAGGGGAGATGAATCCTCCTGCACATGAGGAGGAGAGAGAACCACATCTCCCCGTGACATGTTGAGGGGCTGTGAGTGCCTGGAGGTCCCAGGAGCAGCAATTGTGTTTCTCAGCTCTTTCTGAGGCTTCTAAATTTATGTTTCTTTCATATTGGGATGAAATGGAAGCTTTTCTAATGCCCTGTATAGCCGTGGAAGCTGTTCTTATACCAGCTCTATGGAGGGACCAGTCCCTCACTGCCATGCAGCAGGGAGGTTTTCCAGCCAGCAGGCAGGACCCTTTATCTACCTCCCAACAGGAACAGGAACAACACCATAAAGAAATCTTCACAAAGACATCCAAAAAATCAAATGTCACCAGCCACCTCCTGACTCCCAGTCCTGGCTCTGGGCTGCCAGCATTCACCCAGGGACATGCTGTGTCAGACCCTGGGCACTGCCAGGGCACTTCCCTAGAACTGATCCATTATTTACCATTCTTTGTTGCTGTTTATATTCAAAAACCTGATGGCATGATTTTTTTGTAAATGAATAGTTGTTGCTCCTTAAAGAAAATATTTAAGTTTCTATGGCAAGTCTGTGCTCCTAACACACCCAGCCCATCTGGTCACACACCCACATGTTTCAACCCATTTTTACTCAGCTCAGAAGCAACCTCCTGTTCCTTCTGGAGCAGGTATTAATATTTTCCAGCTCTGGCTTACGGCTTATCTTTGCAGAGCAAAGAGGAATTCAGTGACTATCAGTT
Source organism: Florisuga fusca (assembly GCA_038090715.1). NCBI lineage: Eukaryota > Metazoa > Chordata > Aves > Apodiformes > Trochilidae > Florisuga > Florisuga fusca. The sequence continues at coordinate 10,666,490 of JAAWXA010000030.1, read as the reverse complement.
CACCACTGGGATTTCTGAGCAAGCCGTGGGACACCTTGGCCTAATTGAAGGTCACCATGCTGAAAGGCAATTTGATTAGGAAGGGACAATATCATTCAGCAGGATGGGGGGTGGATCCGAAAGAGAAATGGAAAACTTAAGCAAGCTGAAGCCTTCCTGGTATTTCTGAAGTTCATGAAGCAGAAATGGAGGGCTGGATCTGCCACGAGGGCTGGGGCTGGCAGAGGTGGAGTGGAGATGGCTGTTACTGGGACACACTGGTGTGTGGGCTGGAGGGCTCTGCGGGTCCCTCTGTGACCCAGGAATACTCACTTAAGGGGGATTAACAAAGCAAAGGCATGAGGTGGGCTCTGCTTGGGAGCTGAGCCATTAGAGGTGATTTGGAACTCCCCCACAAATCTCTTTGTGTTTCACTTCCCAGAAGATATTTCCCTTCTGGCTCATCTGGAGAGTGGAAGTGCTTTGGGACAGGGACAAGTCTCTTGCTGTGCCTGTGCCATTGGTATCAGAACTGGGCCACCACTAGGTCCACAAGGACTGAACTAAATTACAGTCATGCTAATTAATACCAAATGACTGCAACTGTTACAAGACTGGGACACGGGCGTAGGAGAAGGGATTAGTTTGCAGGTAGTTTGGGAAGTCTGGAGAACACAGTGTGCTAGGAAGGACCATCCCTTCAATCCAAAAGCTGAGAAGTGGTCCAGGAGAAAGTAGGACAGACCCCCAGCTGCTGTCAGCCCAAAGCCCTGCAAGGGGAAGGAGCTACACAGCCCTGTGCTCCCATCTTAAAGGGTATTTTCTGCATGGAAAGAGGGAAAATGCAGCAAATGAGGCTGGAAAGGAAGTTGGGAAAGAAACAGCAGGAAGTTTTCTGGAGGGAAGGTGCAGGCAGGAGCCAAGTGCAGGGCTTGGTGAGGAGGGGAAACTTTCAGGGAGATGGCAAGGGCAGTGAGTGAGTGACTGGTCCCTGAGGCATCAGGAAGGCTCCTAGAAGTACATCATGGGGACACAAAAGGCAAGAGAGAAAAAATAGCTCTATCAATAAATAAAGAGGAAGATTAAATTAATGGTGACTCCAACCCGGCTGAGCTGCTGAACTCTCTTTTTAAAAATCAGTCGTTAACAAGAAAAATAAGAGCAAGAGGGAGTGTACAGGCAATTCATGAGGAGTTCCCTTGGGGGAGGATGGTGAGCACCTCAGGATCCTCCCTCCCAGTGAGCACCAGTGCCACTGGGACCCCACAGCCCAGCACTGCTCCCAGCAGAGCTCAGCTCAGCTCCTCAGTAGAGAAGAAGCCTTTGAGCCACTGAACAAGCCACATAAGCTGAGTGGCAGCCAAGGGCAAGAGTCTCCAAACCAGAGACCTGGGTGGTTAGGTCAAGAAATGTTCTCTGTTTTGGGCCCTCCTGGAGCTGCTCTCAGACAGCTGGGCTGGTGGAGGGGGTGTGGACATCGTGCATGCACCCACGTGTCACAAAGGGGACATTGTGGATAAACATCCTTACACCAAGGGCTTTGCAGAGCAGAGAAGTGGAAGCAGAGGTGTTCTGTGAGGCTATTGCACAGGTAAATAAGCAGTTACTAATGAGCAGTTGCATGTACTGAATTTCATACAAAACCTTCATGCCTGGCTGGCCAGTCTTCATTTTGACATCTAGAACAGAGAAATCACTCCAAATGTCTGCAAGGGACAGAGGTGAAGAAATTAAAGTATAGCAGTGTTTAAACACCTAATAGGACAAGTCAGAAAGGCTTCTCCTGGCCAATCTGATTTGTCATCCCTTCCTGCTGTTCCTCTGCAGGCAGGCTGGTGCAGGGTGATGATGGACCCTGCAGAGGGTTTCCCTCTGAGACCCCGCTTCATGGCAGAGTGTGTTTGCTCTTCACTTTGTTTCTCCTTGAAGTTCTTTGGGGTCTTTCCCCCTGAAATGACTCCTGTTCCCTCATTACAGAGGCAGTGATCTGGCCTGCCTCTAGTTGGAGTAAGGATCATTTCATTTCCCCAGAGATACAGATGTCTCAGGCTAATGTCCCCTCCTGGGCTGGCCCAGCTCATTAACAGCTCCTCATCTCAACAAACCCCATCTCTGGGGCCTGTGGGCATGTTTGGATGTGAAGTGTGTCTCCTGCTGGCCCTTGTGCTCTGTATCTGTCTCTACACTAACACACACACTTGACACAAATGTCTTCATATGATAAATCAGTATTTATTATGGGTTCATTACCAGCTCCTGATGGAGCCCAACATGATGATGGTGATGATGAACCATCTGGAGGTTTCAGGAGGCTTGTGGGGGTGAGATGTGCCTCCCCAGCACTGCAGCAGGGTGATGGGCTTCCCCCTGCCACCCCTGCCTCCAGCTGCCTGCCTGTCCCCTGGCTGGGGTCCCCTCTGCCACATCCCCTCCTTTATTCTCCCCATCTCTGTGACACCTTCCCCCCTGCCCGATGGAGATGACCCCACCAACAAGGGGGGAAATCTGTCCTCTGAGCTCGGGCTCCTACCTCTGGTGCCTGAAGTTAATTAGTGGGAATTCTCCTCTCTTTGTGTCCTTGCTCCCCATCTGTACAGCTCTGATAACAGCTCTCCCCTCTTCCCTCAGTTTTATCTGCCTGATTTTACTTATCTATGGCCTGGGCTGCATCTCATGCTGTATTTATATATCACCTACTGCCATGTGATCTTGATCTTGGCTGGCACACGTAGTCAGTTTCATTTGAATAATGTGTAGTGAGAATATAAAAAAGGAGCCCTGGCCAAAGTCAGAACATTCCCTGCCAGACACCAAACTTGGATTTGCAGTGCATTTCATGAGCATTAAATTGTATTTTAAAATGCTGCCATGAAACAGAGTGAAATAAATTGAGTTGTTTTGGTTTTTTGGTGCTTTTTTTTTTTTTAAGGAAGAGAAAGTTTATGAAAAAAAAAAAAGCTGCATTTATACTGTAGTTCTGAAAAGAACATTTACGAGGACTTTAAAAACTCAGAAAGCTTCCGTAATGCTGTAGTAATGAAGGTCCCCTAAGGGATTTAAACTATGCAGTAGCCAAATTCAGGTCAGATAAAGTTGCTGTTAATGATGCAACTCCTTCAAGTTTTCCCATGTAACAAAACCAAGCTTAAACTTCACTCATTTTTGCAGAGAAAGAACTGGTTTGAAAATACCAAAGATGAATTGCTTAGACTGCATGGAAAATTACAAAGGTCCCCTGAAGGTGAGTATGTGACCAAAAAAGTTCTAGGCTACCACCACACATAAATAAGTCATGTAGAACTGTTTGGAAAACAAACAGTGCCTTGACCAACCCAAGCAGGACTGGTTAATAAGTGATACTGGCCAGGCTGGTCTTACTCAGGCTCTGTATTTGCTACAGACAAGTGGAAAATATTTTCCTTTACAAAAATCTTCCTCTATTGCTCCAGCTCTTACCTGGGTGATGGCACCTTGTGAAGCATGGCCACCTCCTCCCTGTGTCTTTCTCAGATGCCCAGACAGGGCAGCTCTGTAATTATTAGTCCTTAAAAGCAGGGTAGTTATCCATATGGGAAATGGTCTAATGGGCAGAGCACAGAGGGGGGTTTTGTGGTACTTTGGGTGACTCTCAGCTTCGTTTCCCTCTATATGACAGGCTTGATGGCACTGATCTGCTGACAGCTCTGAGAGGCATGTGCTACTGCAGAAGCTGTTCTTCTCATTACCCAATCTCCAATCTCTCCACACCATCCAGGTACAACACCCTGTTGTGGTCATACACAAATTCAGGTCTGGCTTCAGCAGATCTGTCTCATCCTAGCTTTATTGGAAGCTAAAGCTGTTGGCATGCAAGCTGTGTTTTTCTCCAAATACTTTGCAAACCTCTAACAATAAACCCCTGAAACTTTTTTGCTCCCTCTTTTTCTTTCTTCTTTTTTCCTTTTACACTTAGAAGATGTGAAGGATATTTTGGAGCTATCTTTAGTAGCTTCCTATACTGCTGTGCTTTATGTTTTGTGTGGCTGGAAAGCAATGCAGGGAAGAACTTGTGATCCATCCAGGTGGTGATGTAGGCAGTCTCAACGCCTTCCTCCCAGATTGTGGATAGTGATTCACTTTGAGAAAGCAGCTCTTGAAAAGCAACTTCTGCAGGCTCCTCCTTTCTTCCAACAGCACACAAAACTGTCCTCCCCTGCTGCAGATGGGCATTTGGCAAGCCCTCTGTCACAGAGCAAGGAGTGGATGTGCAGTGCTGCTGGTCATGGCACTAATCACATTTACACCTCAGAGGACTCTGTTAAATTATGGACTGACAGAGCAGGCAGAGGAGAAACATCAGCCTCTATCAGTGAATCAAAGCATTCAGCAGCCTTCACTGTCTTACTTTTCTTTCCACAAGGTTGGGCCAAGCAAAGCCAACACTAATCAGCTGAGAGAGCTGCAAATGTTTTTAAATACTGTGGATTAGGGCAAGTCCATGATTTGGGCAGACATGAATTATTGTGTGTAGATATAAATAAATATTGTTCCCGGCTCAGCCTCTGGCTCATGTCCAACAAGCCACAAATTCATCAAAAAATGAATGGGTTAGTGTGTTAACAAGTGCCTGACAGACTATGAAAACTGCCCGGGGGTGCTCATGCTTTTCTTGACCAGCTTACCCTCGTGTGCCAAAATTAACCCTTAGGATATGGCAGCACTGAGTGGAGCCAGCCCACAGAAGGTAAGGCTGGACAGGATGTGTGCTCGGGCTTGTTGCTTCAGCAGTGCCCAGGAGATGGAAGGTGGGTGTGAGTTCCAGAGAGCTTTTTTTCAATATCTATGTGAGAGCTGCCAGAGTGAAATAAAGAGCCCCAGGTGGAAGAGAGCTTTCACCCTGATCAGAACAGCCTACCTTGTTATCTGCAGAGCAGCAGGGACAGATCTGTGATAGCGAAAACTTGACTTTTAAAAATGGTGTTCTGAATTAGTGAGGACCTCAGAATGGCTTATCTGTGGGCTGCCTCTTTCATCTCATGCTATTTTTAATAGCCCATTATGAATCATTTTGATGTGTTCTGAAATGTTATCCTTTCTGCAAGTTCTTTGCTATGGCTGTCAACTGCTGAGTCTAATATGAACAGGGTTAGTCAGTCTGGGATGTGAGGGCTTCAAAAAATGACTGCTTGGCTTCATGATTTGTAACAACTGCCTCTGACATCCATAAACAAGGGGAAAGTGTATTCTGCTTTTCTGTAATCAAGATATCTTCAGTCTCCTTTGTTTCATTTAAGTTGAGGAGGTTGTTCTGGGTCTGGGTTGTCTTTCAGGATGATGTACACCATGGGCTAAACATTCCTCCAGCTGAAAGTGATAACACAGCAACACAAACAGGCAGCCTCTGAATGACATAACATACCAGGCACATATCCACCCCCCTGCTGAGGAGTTTCTGTACAGTTTGACAGGATATTCCGTGGATATTCTTCCACAGAGGCTCAAAGCCAATGGTAAAAGTGCCCAGCATTGTTTTCCTCCCTGGAGCTGGGCTGCTGAACCTGCATCCCTGTAGCCTTTCCCCAGGGGTTATTCTGACCAGAGGCTTTTCCCTTCCTGAGGCCCTGGTGGGAATAGTCTGCAGGCAGGTGAATTGTCCTGACCATGAAAACCCTCTGTATCAGCTTGCTGAGGGGCTTGGGTCTGCAGCCTGCTGGTCCCAAACAGCTCCTGGAGTTTGCAGTATTTCCCCAGCAAAGAGATTTGCTCTGTCTTGAATGTATTTTGTGATGTAGTTTACTGGCATTGATTTTGGCTTTCATTTATTTTGGCATTCTAGCACCTGAGGCTACAAGATGCTAGGGAAGGGCACTGGGGAAGGGGTAGGGTCGAGGGGTCTCTCCTGGTCCTACTGTTGCCAGCTCTGCTGTGTTTCTCATACGTGTTACTTTTTTCCTGAGAAACTAAATAGATTCACAGCCCTGCACAGTCAGGAAGAACACTGGAGTTTCTCACTCTTCTCCCACGAGGAACTTGTCTGGCTTAACACCCAGGAGAGGGAGGGAAAGGCAGGGCTGTGCTCACTGGTGAGGCAGGTGGAAGGAGACCACACTGAGGAGGTGCAGAGGAGCAACTCAACTCACCAGCAAGGAGGGGAAGGCATAAGGGGAATAAAATGATGAGTGATTACCTCCTCAATTACATTCCACACCTGAAAGGCAAAGCCTTCTGCACGTTGTGCCCCTGTAATCTGCTTGGGCACGGGCTCAGCACTGACTCAGAGGGAAAAGTGCCAGAGTCTGAGTCACCAGAACCCATTCTTGCAGTGCTACAGGTTTTCCTGAGGGACCAATCCCAGCAACAACAAGACCAGATTTCACTTACTGGGTGGGATGTGAGGAGATGGCAGTCCCAGGCAGGAGGATGAGCTTGGCCATGTGCCACGTCCTGCAGGTCCAGGCAGTCAGTGCTGAGACAAAGAGGTGACCAAACCCTGAGCAAGCCCTGAGCAGCACCTCTGTCCTGTCTCACCACCACCATCCTCTCCTTCCACGAGCTCTGCAGCCTCACCTTGCTGAGAAGTTGCCAGGGGCTATATTATTGATTCCAGGGTTTGCTATCTCTGCACTTGTATTTTCTGGAGGTGGGGATGAAGGAGGGAGAGGAGCAGACAAATCCTGCCAGCACAGCCAGGCAGCTGGGCTTGCCAGGAGGGCAAAGCTGCCCCCACACAGGTCACAAAATAAAAGTGTCCTTTCAGCAAGGAAAGTGGGCATTAAGGCCCTCCCTAATCTGGATTTAGGTGTTCTCAGAATGGTAAAGAGAATAATTTATGAAATCCCTGGATCAATTATTACAACAGCATCACTGTGCATAATTGCAAGGCTCAGGAGTGCTGTTCCCCTCGCAGGTCACTCGTTGCACTGACATGCTTGGTGCTGCTATGGCAGCAGAAGGCTTTTTTGCTGAACCCAAAAAACTGCTGCAGAACAACCTCGTGCTATGGGGCTTGTGATGCTTCTTCCCTAGCACAGGAAGAACCACGGAATGGGAAATTTGCTGGGAAGCTGTTAGGTCTGTGAGTCCAGCTGTGCTGCTGTTCCAGGCACTGGAGCCACTGCCACAGGACAGGACACATCTTGTACAACCCCAAGTGTGAGTGAGGTTGCCACTGGAGAAGCTCCAGTCACAGCTCTCACTGGGAGGGACACCCCAGGGATGCAGCAGGCAGGTAAATAGGGAGGTGGGGGATACTGGGCTGGGTAAAGCATTGCTTGGGGTCCCTCTGCTGCTGCCAGGGGGGGCTGTGCCTCCCAAGCTGCAGGAAAAATAATTAATGGTGGGTTGGGCAATCCCACCTGGTGCTGAGGAGTTGTGAGCATGAGCAGTGATGGGCTTGGGGCAACTAATGGTCATTATCTGCAGAGAAGACAGACTCAGCAGAATGGTGCTTGGCCTCTCAGGCTGTAAAGCACTTCCCCAAAACAGTTAATGTGTGTGCACAGAGCACTTCCTGAGCTGGTGCTGAGTATAAGAGATCACTTATGCAAGCTGTTTCTTCAGTTTTAATCTGATTTCCTCCCTTTGCTCTTAATAAATCTTATTTTTATTAGATCTTTTGAGTCCTAGGCAGCTTGGGAATTTCACATAGATTTTCCAGGAAAAGAAAGACCTCTGGAAGGAGGTATGGGAAAAAAAAAACAACCCCTCAAAAAACCAACTAGAAAAAGACTCTGGAGATATTCAGGCAGCAATTCTCAGCTGAAAAAGCACAGTACACAGGTCCTTTTCTTCAGGATGTCATTTTCAGGGCAGAGGGCTGCTGGAATTACCTGTTGTTGACTCTGGCTGAGAACTTTAAGGGACAGGAAGTATCAATACTTCTCAGAAAGAACATCAGGGGGAGTTAAAAAGGGATGGCTGCTGTGGTGGGGGATGCAGCAGGTTGTGTTCCTCCTTTGTGAAGCTGTGGGGCTGGACCTTCGATTGACCCAAAGCTTGTGCATCAAAAATATAGATCACAGGAATGCCCAAAGCCTTCCTGCCATCACACCTGACTCAAAGAACCATTTAACAGATCATCAGGATCACCAGGAGCTTCTCAAACTGAAGTTGCAAGATTTCAGCAGAGATGTAACCGTAGAGGTGAGCAGAGATTTGTGAGTCAATCACCTTTCTACCATTACACTCTGGCTTGGCCTCTAATACTCTCTTAATTCTCCTATCTGTCACTTTTGTGGTTTTGGTATGTCCAAGTGCCCTTCACTTTGAGCACCATTTCTTCTGTTACATACTACAAAGGGGTCCCCAAAAAGCAAATAGAGTTTGGCTTCAGCTGACCAGGGTAGCATTGCCCCAAGCTCCAGCTTCCCCCGTGGCATATTGCTCAACTACACAACAGTCACAGTTCTGAAATGATCTGTAAAGGTTACAACAATAACAGCAGGATGCCATCTTATTTATTTTGCACTTGGCTTTTAGAGTCCCCTATCTGAAAGTACATCAAGTCTCTGTGGAGCTCTAACATTAATGCCACAGTCTGCGAAGTAAAGAAAATATAGTATTTTTACAGTTGGTCTTTAAATCATTTTCTGACAACAAATCAATCTTACAAGAATCCTTGTTGGTGTTATGAGTAAGAGAAGGAGAGATTTTGTGATTAAAGTATAATAGTAGTCTGCTGTCTCCACAAATTTGCCCTATTGTGTATCAAGCCACTGCATTCTGCTGCTGAGATCTAATTACACCCCACCAATCAGATTTATGATAGTGCTAATAGGAAAAGGGATTGTATAATGTTGTTAATACGTGCTCTATAATTAACAGTACCCTGAAAACAGACCTGTAGGTGCAGTGTTTGCTTTGTAATTGTGGGGAAGTAGCAATAGATAGCAGCAACCTCCCCTCCTAGCAACTAGCAAAGAAGGTACAAATGCTTCAGGAATCACCCTGCCCCAAAAGGGTGCTTGATCCTGGAGTCCTGTGACAGGAGATGGGTCTCCTCCAGCCCTCCAGCTGGTCTGGGACACTGGTACCCAGGTTCTGTGAACCAGGCAGCAGAGAGGGGCAGGACAGTGCCTGGGCAGGGCTGTCCCCCTCTTCTGTACCCCCTCGCAAGATCCAGGTGCTTCCTGGGGCTGTCATGGAGTATTTCTTGGATCCAGCACCTGCAGAACCAGAACTGTGCAGACCCAAACCTTTGGTACCGAGATCCAGAGCCCGAGGAACCATTCTAGGCTGAAATACAACTCTGACATTTGGGGACTTTTGTCCACTAAAAATCCTAAGATTTTCTTTTCCCTCTAGGAGTAGCTTTATGGTTAAACCCAAACGGGAACGTGACATTCGGTGTGCCCTAAATCATCATTACTGTTTCACAGGGAGGTATTGCTCTGTCTCGAGGCCTGCGGATAACATTCTCCTTAATTAGAAAAGTAGTGTTTTACCCCCTCTCGCCAGGGGTACAATTTATTGCCCAAGTGAAAGGCAATGAAAATCATTAAACTTTAAATCTCAGCCCTGCCACAGAACACTTGGCTACCTCAGCCTTTTCCTCCCTGAACCAAACTGCCCTAAACCCAACCAGCATTCCAGCCCTCTATGTAACCATTGTGTGTTTGCTACGTGGTGTTTGTTTTGTTTTTGCAGGTGTAAATTTGGGGCCAAATCTGTGGAAGTGACAAAAAAAAAAAGAGAGAGGCAGACAGGAACTGCAGAGTGATATATGCTGAGTGATGAGAACGCAGAGTGAAACAGGACATTAATTGTAAGAAATGTGAAGTCCTAATTTCTCCCCAGCTCCCCAAACAGAAAGAGAGTGGAAATGAATGCTTCGAAGTAGGATATTCTTGGTGAATTAGAGTGAGTGTTTTCATTTTATCTTCCTAATAATGATTTAAGATGACTTTTGCATGAATTTAAGCACTATAAAGAAATGAAAGCCTGGGAGGAAGATGGTTCTGAGGAAGATTTCCATGTTAAAATGTTGAGAATGGTTTTTGAAAGCATTTAAGTGACTTATAGCCTACATCTCCTGAACTTAAACTCTTAAGAGAAAACATTTTAAAGGTGCCTGGGGGTGCAATTACGCTTTACAGCTTGAGCAGTCCTAACCATTCCCTTCCCTTTTTGTCCAGGCACCTTCCTCCATGCCTTGCACCAGATTTTGACCTACTAGACTCTGCCCAGGTTGAATTCAGTTAAAACCAGCAAAACGGGCAGGTTTTTTGCCCTTCAGGTTAAGAAGTTGGGGCAGTTTAGCAAAGGATGCAGGCACTCCCTGGACTTTATTTGTAGGGGTGAGATGGGTCAGCTCTGACCTCCTGCAACAAGTAGCTTCACCCAAGGGGTCGAAAAACCACATTTTTCGTTTCAAAAATCACTTTAGGAACCAAATACAGATTGTTTTAATTCTTTTAATTTTTCTTTTCTTTCTTTTACCAACTTTTTAAACCCCAGTTCCCCCCGGAGGGCACAAAACCCCGCGTCCTCAAGCGCCCAATTTACTGATGTCCCTTCCCTCCTTTAATTCCCCAGCCGCAATTCCCCATCTCCCCATCAGCTCCACAGCCCGCTCTTCTTCTCTGTCCCGGATGCCACATCAAACTCCACGTTTTTAATTAAAAATCAGCTTAGGGGGCTGCAGATGACGGAGCTGCAGCGCTCAGGGCGACTTCACCTCCTCAGCCACCAACACCTGAGGTCAGACCGGGGAGGTGGGGGGGGCGGGTGGTGGTGTTGTTTATGGACCGCCGTGGCTCCGTCCTCCCTCCCCGGTT
>JAAWXA010000030.1:10535253-10655434 GCA_038090715.1 Florisuga fusca | reverse complement strand
GGTGGGTAAAGGCCGGGGCGGGCAGAGCCGGGGTCGTGCTGACCCCAGGGTTGTGTGAAGTCCCCGGTGGTTTCCGTGGATTGCTCGGCAGAGCTTTGTGTATTTTGTAATCCCTCTAGATCCCTCTGCGTGGGGATATATTTGTGGTGTCAGGCAAGGCTGTCCTTTTGGGGAGTTTTGACTTTGGTGCTGCTCGGTGCCTGCTGCTTCTTCCTTTCAGTGCTGCTTGTGCCGTTTTGCCGAGATTTTTTTTTTTATTTATTTGTAGCATCTGCCCCATATCCTCGAAGTCTTCCAGACCTGGTTGGGTGGGGCTTGGAGCAACCTGGGCTGGTGGGAGGTGTCCCTACCCCTGGCAAGGACCTTGAGATTTGACACGAGGTTTAGGGGCTCTTCCCACCCAAACCAGCCCGTGGTTCTATGACACAGAGACAGCCATGGAAAAATAAACTCAAAATGCATCTCTAGGGAGCTGAGGAACCTGGGAGAAAACCCCCAAACCATTAGGGCAAGCCTACACTCTCAGTTCTTTCACCTGGAGCCTGCAAACCTGTTTCTCCCCACCTGGTGCCTGTTTGCTGGGGTGTCCCGTGTCCTGCAGTCTGGGTTACAAACAAGTTCAGACAAGGAACTGGAAGCTAGTGTTCGCTTTTTATTTTTTTATTTTTAATAGGATTATTTGTCTGGCACCTGAAGAACACAGGAGTCCGGCAGGTCCCGTGCCAGTTTGTGCAGCTGTGCCATGTGGCCAATGGCAGGTTGATCACATTTCAGTACTTTAACTTTCTCAAACGAATGGTAAGTCAGGGAGTGTATTACCCTGTGTTTCTGTTTTAATTTCATTTGTCCTATGGGATGAGTCTGAATGGAGGATAGTTGATAAAAATAATACTTTTCATATCTACTGAGTTCAGATAATTCTCGAGCACTTTGTTTTCTGTGTTGTATCAGCGTTAAGCACTTTGCATGTGAAATGTTTGAGGTTGAAGGAATCCTGGTGTAGTGAGGACAGTGCCTTCTGCCTCACTGAGCCCTCTACCTGACAGGGCAGCTTTCTAGGCTGTTGAAGTTAAGTGCTTGTTTTATGCTGAGAACTGTGAAAGGAAATAATTTTTTTATTTGTTAAAATGCCTACAAGCAAGGCAGATTTTAGGTAGGAGTCATACAGGTGGTGGATGGAGCTCACTTGTGGAGGTAGTGTCTTGTGACTGAAGAGTTATCAGTTAATTTGAATCAAAACCTCTGAGTTCATTAGCTTAATTACATCCTGTAGTGTGCTGTTAGGTACTAAAAGAGTTGTAATTACCAATCAGACCCTTGAATCTTACTGCTTGTAAGAGGATGGTGGTAAAAGACAGACTTTACTTTTTCCTGGGTTGTGTCCTGTTGGTTGTACTTTGGAACTGTATCTGTGACATACAGGTAATACTGGGTCTTGTAGCTACTGCTCTGACTGCAGGAAGCCTGTACATCTGTTGGTGTTTTTTGAAATTCAGTCCTGTGTGAAACAAGGGGTGGATTTCTCTTCCATGCCTCCAGGGACTGCTAGCACTTACCAAATTATTTTTGCCCCTTATTGATTTGAGCTGCAGTCACATCACTCCTGAAGAGCTGAAAAGTTACAGATCCCTCTACCTCGTTGTGATTATTAATGTGTAAATGGTTAGTTCAGAGCTCAGCCTGTTTATGCCTGTGACTTGTACTTGACATGTAGAGAGTGTTTGAGGAAAAAAAAAATGGATAGATAAGGAAAGCAAAGTGCTTGTGTCCTTACTTTGTGGTTTGTTTGTTTGTTTGTTCTGTAAAAGCTCTAAAAGAGAGGAAGTAACTGTTTCCTTTCAATTTGTGTTCGTTTGAATTCCTGTCAAAAATCATTAAGTCTGGTAAATGAATGTGAAGTCTGGGATAAATAGCAGTAGCCTGGTGTGGGAGATGATTTGATATCATAGGAGGTAGATTGTGCTTTCTGGCATTTTTCTGCTAAATTTTTTTTTGTATCTTAGAGATAGAAAAGGTTTAGTATTTACAGTTGGAGGCTGGAGCTGTTAAGGGGATGTGTGTACCTCTGGTTTAAAGGTGAAATGGTTGTGAATATGAATAGAGTTTGCTGTTGGAAGTACATGGGAGGAAATAGCTTTATGCAGAAGGAATTCCTCAAGCCTAAGTAAACGTTATTAATGCAGTGGTGAAATGAAAGCTGCCTTTGTAATGTCTTGTTCAGACATTGTTTGGAAACATTTCTGCATGTGAATTAAGTGTTTGAAATTCAGGCTTACTCAGTTATGTCATCATAGGAAGTAATCTTCCTAACAATAGGAATAATGTAGCAATATAGTTGGTGGTGTTAATAGCTTGAAATGGACAGAAATATCTTCTTAACTCTTCTTCTTAACATTTCCCATTCTCTTTAGTATGTAACACAACACAACAAAGACCTCAGCCAACGAGCCAAACCTAAGTCAGACCCACTTGCATCTCCTTTTCGGGAGCTTCAGCAACTGGATCAAGAGAAAAAGATTATACACAAGATTAGACCCATTTCACCTGTTTATCAGCCTTTGTCTGAGACCTCGAGCAGAAACGAGTTGAGGGAAATGAAGTCAGGTGCAGAAACTGAAGACTCGGTCACAGCAGTAGGAGCAGCATCCAAAGAAGACAGACAGTGGAAAGAAATGAAGCTTCGGCTGGATGATTTGCCAGGAATTTTGGCACGCTTGTCCAAAATCAAGCTTACAGGTACAACCAGTCATTTTTTTTCACTTCTGTGCATCCTGTTTGATAACAGAGTTCCTGTGGAGGTTTGTGTGATGATTCTCACTTTACTGATGCAAAGTACCTGGGTCAAATTCACCAAAATGGTTGCAGGAAAAATGTGTTTTATGCAAGCTTTGGAAGTTTTCCTGGTAATTTTTTTTTAAAAACAGTGAGGAGTTTGCAATGTATTGTCAATTAGCTTTGGGGAATCAAAAGCAAGCCAGGTGTGTGTACAAAAAATATGGTAAAACTGGATTAGGAAGAGAATTTACTAGCATTGTATTAAGTATTTAAGCACGTTTGCCTAAGTTTACTCGTACTCCAGCTTGTTTACTTACCTCTCAATTTCATACCACTTATTGTGAAATCAGTATTAAAAGTACCCATCTACAGATAATGTGATTAATTTGCTACTTTATAAAGGAAAATGTTTGAGTGTGACCAAGTTTTTAAATTAAGACACAGTTTACTTTTCTAGACAGTGATAGTGTTGCTACTTCAACCCACAAGTTTGCCTTGTGACCTAGCTATGTTATTCCTTTTTTCTTGTAGTAATACTTAACAATTATAAATTACTTCTTTGTTAAGAGGTAGTGCTTTATATACTTTTATCTATAAGGAAACTCTAATGATCTGACAGAAGACTTACATCTTGTCTGCCTGGGCCAAGAAATATCGTTTCCTAAGTCCCTGCTGTGGTGCTCTCCCCAGTGAGTGAAATAAATTCCTGATAACAAAACTGTTAGTCTTTGCTATAACAACTTGTTATCATAAAAATCCTGACTTCAGTTTCCTTTTTGAAACTGTCTTGCCAAATAACTTTTCATTGTTTGTTTCTCCATGGAAAGATGGTACCACCCATGCACAGTGTACAATGGTTATTTAGTTTTCCTCTGATAAAAAGCTTTCTAGCTCTTCATGGCTCTCAGTGTTAATGAGACGCCTCATGTTTTGGACTTGGCAAAACTGATCTTGTCTGGATCAGTTTTGGGTAGCTCTTTGATTTTTAAATAATTTATTTTTATTTTTAAAGAAAAATAATTTCTCTAAAGACAGTTTTTAAAGTTACAAATGACACACAACCCCATTCCTTTCACCCGTGAAGTTCTGATAGATCTCATATCCTGTGTGGGTTCTTAGGCAGGCTCTTTATTTATACATTTTAGAGTATGAAATAACAAAAAAACAAACTCTGCATTATGCTAAAATGGGGTTTCCTTATGCCCTTTCCTTTTCCCACTGCTGTGAAGTGAAGAGAATGTTTGTTTGTATTCTGAACTGTAATTCACCTTTGAAAGGAAATGAGTTTAGCGATTACCATAGCCTCCTGCTTCATGTAAACTGCAGCTCTGGTGACTCTGCTTTAGAAGCTCTGCCTGACCAACAGGAAAAGATTTTTGTTTATGTTCTATTGCCACAGAAACAATAAGGAGCTTTTAATTACTTGTCGCATAATCTAGCATTTTGTGTTCAGCTTCCATCCTTTCCCTTCTCTGGTGTTCTTGGGCTTTGGTCTGAACAGCTGTGTTGTACCATCCAGGCACTTGGAGAGCTCATGAATCTGTCTGATCAAAGTTTCAGAATTATAAGTGTCTTTCTTTTCAACTTTACCCTAAAATTCATGTGTAGCTCAAAATAGGGGAGATGTGAAGGTATGGTAACAGGATGGAATGCTAAGAATTCGTAATGCAGACACAGTCAGATTTTCACCATGAAGTGATGTGAAGAATCTCATCTTCTTAAACTTAACTTGGAGTTTACATTCAAGTGATGTTTTACTCTGTGGTCACAGAGGAAAATGAAGATGAGCTGTATGCAAAAACACAGGAAAATGAAACCAGAGTTTAAAACAAGGAGTAAAAGGATAATCTAAAGCTGAATTGGTTTGCTTTGTCTTGGCTTCTTTTTAATAGGACATAAACAAAATATGGCACAATGATTCACGTGCTATAAATACAAATGCAGGGGTTTATAAAGGCAGATCACTTTACAATGAAGCTGAAGAAGAATATAAAGAAAACTGTACACTGTAGACTTTTCAAAGACTGTTTTCATGCTAGAAACATCATCATTCACTCATTTTTGTCACCAATCCATTAGCATTTTCTTTTTCACTAGCATTGAAATTGGAGACAAGTGTCCCTTGTTATGTTAAAGCCAAAGATGTTTAAAAGACTGAAAATTAGGTTTAGGCTGAGATCATAAGTTTAAACCCTGGCTTCTTTTTGAGGAGCTGATATAATGCCAACTCTCATCAACAAATCTTGAAAGGATCAATTCCATTTATTATGCAATAAGGTGTAGTTAATTTGGCCCCTAAAGCACTAAACTAATGGGGATTAAAAAACAAACAGAGTCAATGACCTCATTCCCTTGATGTGATCTCAATTAAATATACTTTTCTTCCATGAGGGAAGTGGAAGGGTAAATTATTTCTTCTACAGTAAAAGAAAATAAACCTCCCAATCCAGGGGGAACATTTTCTTATTATTTACTCTTAAGGGGTTGCACTGGGATTGCTGGCAGTGAGAGAAGCAGGGAATGTACTTCTTGGTGTGCAGAGCACTGCCAAACAACCCCACAGACCTCTGCCAGTGGGGTAAGTGAGAGGATGTGCTGCAGTCTTTTTTTAATGAGATCCTGATAAGTCACTCTGAAATGACTGGCTAAAAGTAATCTGGAAAATCAATGGAGACTTTTAATTAGTGCTGTAGCTGTACAGTATTAGAATTTCTCTGAGGTCAGGGTAATGGTAATGTTACACTGACTGTTTGCCAATCTGCTCCACCTTTCTTCTTCAGTAAATGAGTTGGTGTTTTCCCATAATAAATTGGTGTAAAGTGCACTCTAAGATAAGTTTTAATTAAATCCTTGTCTAGAAGTGAACCTGTGATTTATTATGAAAAAAAAAAAAAAAAAAGGAATGCAATCACTCTTAGAAATGCAAACACCACTGCTTCACTCTAGTCTTTTCAGTGTGTCTTTTAACTCTGCTGGTTTAAACCTACACATTTCACATTTCCTGGTGTGCTCTGCTGAGAAGGACCTGAGAGTTTTGAAGCCAAGATCCTGTTCTTGCTATTTAATAAATGGGGTCCAGTCTTGCAGAAATGATAAGTACCTGCCTGTCTGGGTGGGGTTACAGAATCTGTGGTTACTTCACAGCTTCCTGGGGGAGTAAAGCTTTGCTGGAGCTTCATTGTGTTTTAGAAGCAGCTGACTGGGACACTGCAAGCACCAGGGGACTTGGCATCAGGCAGAGACTAAGCATTCCCAGCCACCCCAGGGCTAAATAATACTGTTTCTTATACTGTTATTTATATTATTATAATAATATTCAGTTGTCAGTTGATTTTAATACTTAGAGGAAAGTTCTGATGAGCAGCAAGTTTTCTTCACTGCCTTTTTAGGATTAAATCATCCTAAGGTTCTTAGGCAGGCACAGCTCTTCAAATTAGCACTTTGCATGTGCATCATTGCTGGCAGGTCTTTGCCATGACATTTAGTTTGTCATCTCAAGTAACACTGCTTAGGAGATAATCCAGGTATTTTCAGTCAGCAAAGGTTATTTATTTGTCATTTAACTTCAGACAAACCGGAGACTTTGTAGGAATCAGGAAGATAAGGGCATTTGGGTGCTTTGATTTGAGCTAGCTGACTCCTGGAACCTGTAACTACATGCAAAATATTATTCAAATACTTTCTGTTTAGTAACTACTAATTTTAGATTGCAAGATTCAAGGTCATGACCAAGATGTTCAGTAATATGCTGACTTGTATAGAACAAGAAGTTTTTCTTGTTGTCTTATTTGTTGCCAAAAGTTAGGTCTGTAAAATGGTATTTGGGTAATTACAGTATTAGGATTGAGACTTGGGTAGTTTTCATTTTTAAGGATGTGATTTGCAATACTGTATTGAAGTTTTGATTTTGGATGACAAACCTGAATGGAGTTTTATTAACCCACTCAAGTTTTGAGGCTTTTAAATGACATGATTGTGAGATGGGAGCTGTGAGCAGGGACTTGTACAGTGGAGTTCCTGGCCAGCAACAACCTGCACACCCTGGGCTCTTTTTAACTTTCTGCACTATAGAAAGTTAACTGTTCCTGTTACAATTTAATATTGTGCATGTCTCTCAGGTCAGGATTTTTAATTTTTTTTTTTTACTGGTTTTCTTCCATCTTACATTTTGCAGTAGCATTAGAGTTCCTGGAACAAATGTATCTGGTGTACATGCTGCACAAGGCAGTTTGATCCTGTAGCAAATCCACAGAACAGGGAACACAGGCATAAGTTTTCTTGTCACATCTTTTACTAATGTGCTGATGCTTTTGGGTTTCTCATTTCATCCCTTGCAGCTTTCCTTCTCATCTTTGCCTTCTTTATGTAGAGCATTAGTATTAATTTTATTCAGTTCCCAGAGCTGCTTTGATCCATCAAACTAGTCAAAAGTTAATCTGCAAAAGGGTTCTTACAGGGCTTAAAAACTTTAATTCTAGTGGTATGTAGAAGGAGATGGTTCCTTGTTGATGCCTTGACCTGTGTTCTCTCTTGCATTGCAGCTCTGGTTGTGAGCACTGCCTCTGCTGGCTTTGCCATGGCCCCAGTCCCTTTTGACCTGACCTGTTTCCTGCTTGCCTCCCTTGGAACTGGACTGGCATCCTGTGCTGCCAATTCCATCAACCAGGTCAGTCCATCTTTTCAGCTCTACCACAAACTGGTGGTGTCCTCCTGGCTCCTGAAATGCTGCAGAGGAGAGTCAGGGAGGGCTGGGAGGGCTGTGCCTTCAGCTGCCCTGGGAGTGCTGAGCCTCTAAAACTGACACCACAAAAGGAATTTGTGGTGAGAATTAAAGTGGAGTTGCTAGGCACAGTGTGTTTGTTCAGAATTGAGTTGATGAGGTTTTAAGCCTCCCAATAATAATGTTTATCTTGATAATACCAAGCCTGGGTCACTGAAAATGTTATAGGAAGAAGTAGGTAATTGGAGTGTAAGAATAGGTGTTGGGGCTCTAGCCTTATGGGCCTGGTTCCTTGGTTGCATTATTGCATGACCTTGTCAGATCTGTTCAGAGAACAGCTCACAGCAGCTTTCTAAACAAAGTGGGACTTAGTTGGGGTTTGAGCTTCTGTCCAGGCTGGAATCTGAGTATCTCCTGTGCATCTACAAAATGTATTGAAAAATCTCCATCGTGGGGTAGTTGTTTCCTGCTGGAGGTGTTCCAGGTGCTTGAACTTGAGCTTTCTTTCATGTGTGAATGTGTCTGTGGAGCTTGGTGCTGATCTCTCAGCTCTCCTGCAATCCAGCAGGAGCTGCTGGTAGTTGCTCTTCCTGAGTCCCAAAGGAGAGGCTTAGCAACCAGGTTACAACACTTGTGTTGAGTGGAGTTACAGAGCAGAGAAGTAGCCATGGTCACTTCAGTTGCTGAAAAATGAAGTGACATACCAGTGACAAGTTTGATAGCAGCTTAGGGCTGCAGGAATCATTTGGGAGATGGAAGGGCTGAGTCCTGGGACTCTGGGGATGGAATGGGTGTCCAGGTTTCCTGTGAGCAACATCCCAGAGTCACCTTGATTGAGTTGGACTCTTAGGTGCTCCAGGGTGTACACATCATAGTTATAGGCACCCGAGGTGCTTTTTGAGGCTGCACCTGTGAGCACACCTCTTGCTCAGGCTGAAGTAAGGTACAGAGTTTACTGTTTCTTCTCCTTAAAGTTGGGGTAGGCAGATAGCCTCCTGTCTGTTTGCTCTGCAAAGTAGGAAGGCTGCTGCATGATTTTTTTGTTGCTTGGAAATATTTTCTTAGCCTCCCTAGTTTGAAAACACCTTGGTAACCATGAAAAGTAATTTTAAGAAAGTCCAATTGTTTTCTGAAGTACATATTTGGTTATCATGTACACATTTTTCATGTTAAATCTGGGTAGAAAAGCTGTTATAATGAAGCTGAAGCTTCCTTGGTTTTGATACAATTCTAGAGGTACCCTTTTCCCCTCCCTTTTTCCCTTTACCACATTAAAAATATTAAAAATTCATTTTGTGTGTTATTAATCCTTTGAAGTATTTACTGCCATTTACTTTCAACTTTGTGGATACTGCTGGACTGAGAGGAGAATGATTTCTTGTTTAGAGACTTGGGTGCAGTTTGTCTTTTGATAGAGGGAGTTTGATAGATCTTCCTAGAGGTGGTATTCGTGCACAAATAATTGGTTTTCTTTGCTTCAGCTTCCTTGTGTTGCTGCTCAGTGTTGTGTTTTGTCTCAAGCAGCCACATTTTAAACTCTTGGAAGGCAGTTTTCAAATTCTTGCTTTTTAAAATCTTCAGATACTTGGAAGCAGCAGGAATCCTGTGCCAGTTTGACACTTTTGAGGCTTGCTGGGATGGGAAAGGGAAGTTAGTAGTGCAATAACTTGATGCTGGGGCTCCTAATCCAGGATTTACTCACAGCTCTCTCACTCTAGGAGCTGTGAGTTTATCATATACCCTTAAACAGAGAAACTTACTCCAGCCTCCCAGGGTGTAAAACTGCCTTTCACAATCTCATCTGAGGGCTTCAGGTTTGTGTACTCACTCCTGTGGAGCCACTTGCCTGTGCAGACAGACCTACATGGCAACTGCTCTGAGGAAGGATCCTGAAGCAGCAGAGTTGGTAACAAAGCAGAAGGAAAGGGCTGTGGGCTGTGACCTTGTTTCTCCCTGGTTCCTTCCAGTCCCTGAGGATCCTTTTCCTGATGTTGCTGCTGGTGCCGTGTCCGCATTGGCTGGGAATTGAATTTGTGAGAAATCCTCTCATCTTGCAGCTCTCTCTCAACCTTTGGGAAGGAGCCCCTTTGACTTGGAACTTCCTTTATTGCTACTTTGCTCTGTCCCCTGCTCCCCATACACATCCTCTCCTCTGGCAGCTCATGACTCACGTTTCCCTCCTTGCTCCTCGCTGGCCCTTGAGGCCCTTTGGATGCGATTGCCGCCTTTCCGCTTCCCCTGCTCCCATAAATCTGGACATCTTTAAGGGCAGCTCCTCTTTCCCACCCCTCATCACCCTGATAAATCGGAGTTCAGGATTTACAATCCTCAGATATGTCGTGGGAAGGTAAAGTGTTGATTGTGTCAGATTGTTTCCCCATGATTTAGGACAGGATGTGAGGAGGCTGATCCCGTGAAAAGGGGATGGAGGAGCTGTAATATTCATGGAAGGATTATACTGATTTTTAACTGTTCAAATTCTGGGGTTTAGGGTTTTTTTGCCTTCTCTCAACCACTTCATTTTAGCAGTCTGGTAGGAGCTGAGGACAGTTCACCCCATTGGGGTTTGCTGAATTAACTATTTAAGTTGAGTTAACTGGGAAGGGGAGCCAGGACTGTGCCAAGTAATGCAGAGAGACCAAGAAATGATGGTTTGTTTCTTTACAAAGTTGGTCTAAAGTAATCTTTTAATTCTCACTTGATCTCTTGCATTCAGACAGCTGTATATTAGGCTTAAAACATGGTTTTTTTCCTAACCACAAGAAATAGAAAGTTAAAAAAATTTACTGGCGTGGAGGTGCTTGTTCCACTTCCTCTGTCCTTAACAATAATAAAAACATGATGTGAGTTGGCAACATTGTATTTTTGCATCGTTTACAAGGACAATCTGGATGTATATCAACAAAAGGCATGAATTTATAAACATGTTTCATAACCGGTAAATTTGAAGTTCTAGCAGTACTTTCTGATGTAAGCAGAAATAAGACAATTTCTCTGAATTGCCACAAAAATAATTATGTTTATGATAACGATGATTTAATTTTTCTTTCCCCAAAATAAGAGTAAAAAAGTTGTGGTTTAAAATATAATGGAAAATACAGCCCAAAAATACTTATTCATGGGCCTGAAGTAGGGGGAAGCATGGGGCTTGTTCTGTGGCAAGGTCTGTTTGATTCTAGAAACATTTGTGTAGACAGTGTCAAGAGAAGTATCTTGGAATAATTTATGTCAGACAGTAGTTTGATAGAAACAGAATCTCTCAGGCTGGTGGAAAATGTTATGAATTCCAGGGATCTGGATAAATATCAGAGGGTCCTTGGCTTTTCCTCTTGAGTGTGTCAGGGCCGGGGGCTGCAAGGGAGTAAACTCCTGCTGGAAGGTGCCAAAGAAAAGATAGGGTTTTATTTCTCTAGTCTGTTACCAGCAGTTCTGCTTCTGGCTCACTCCTTGGTATCACAATACTTCAGAGTTGTACTTCACACCTAATCCAGCATTTTAGTGGCACGTTAATCCAGCAGTCCCTGGGTCTCTTCCACATCACACAACACTGCATTATATCCTTCAGCCCTTCAGGATTGTACTACAACATGTCACCACTTTTCACTCCCACCTGCTAAAACTGCTATCTTCTCCTTTTTTTAGCTTTTTCTCATGGTGCTCTTTTTTTTTTTTTTTTGGTGTTCTTTATTGGTGTTCCAACTTTTCAAAATAATCTGTATTTTACAGTCGTTTTTAATTGGGAAAAAAAGTATCACTTAATGCATTTACCAAGGAATAGACTGAGACACGTTTTTATTGTAGCATTCCTAAGCTATCCCAAACCTGGACAAGCTCATTAGAAGTGATCAATCTTATTAACTGCAGTTATGGTAAGGAAATGGAAATATCTTCTGGAGTTTCCTCCTGTAAACACTTCATGTAAACCTTGAGTAAGGCAAATAATTATTCCTAGCATGTCACATTTTTATACTGATCACTTGCCTGCCTCTCTCAGTGTTGTCTGTTGGTATGAACACACAAGAAGGTGTATTTTACCTTAGTTTTGTTCCTTACAAATGACAAAAAAAAGAGCATCAAAACTCATGGGTTTCAGCTTGATGAAGGCCAGTTTTTCAGTGAATTTTTCCCCATGCTGTACTCATGCTGTTGTAGAAATGGAGTGAGAGAAAATGATGTTAAGTTAGCTGATAAATTCTGCTCCTTCATAGCTCTGGTTTTTGATGACTTTTGGAAAGCTGTCTCAAATTTCAAGGAGTTGTCTTACATTTACATTATGGAGAAAATGTCATTTTTGAGACTTGTGAGATAGCCTCTGATTTATGGAAGGGGAGATAAAACATGAAGAGATGTTTACAACACAATACACAGCATTAAAATGTTAAAGGAATCACATGCACATTTTATATGTCAAGTGCAGTCTTCTGTAGCTGCAGCACAGTTAAAAAGTGGGAGAGAGCTATAAAGATGAAAGCAGGATGTTTAAAATGGTTTGAGTTTAATAACCAAGAGATAAAATGATGTGGTTGGATTTGACTGATGGCACCCTGAAAAGGAAGCAGACTGGACTGAGTATCTCATCTGGAGTTAACCGAAAATAAGGAATACAGTGAATATCTTAAACAGAGTGAGAGGACAACTGTAAGAACACTCACTGGCCCCATCCCCTCAGGGTCTGATCTCCTGCCTGTGGTTTGCTCTTGGTGTCATCCTCTCTTGACAGAGATGATCCCGAGAAGGGCAGATGTTGTGTTGGGAAGGATGGGTTTGGTGTTAAAATCATGGGGTGAAATTAAGGGTCTGAGCTCATTTGTCAGCCTGTGGACCCTGTTTGTGATCCTGCTGTGTTAGGACAAACTCTGAGGGTCATTTGGATACTGCAGGGATGGGCCTGAGGCTGAAGTCAAACCAGAGTGGCTTCTCCTCCAGTGATTAATCCACTTAATATCTCCATGCTCCCAGGAGGAGAGCTGTGTGCAGTCTTAAACTTTTAGGATATTCTGCTCTTCTGTGTTGACTTGATTGACCAGCACTCCCAGAGCAACTTTAAAAGTACTAAAAAAAGAACAAGCATGTTTAGATAAGCAAATACTGCCCCATCTCCCAGAGGAAGGTCAGCTGGAGCTTACAAACGTAGAAGCATTTTGAAATTTTCATCTTGCCTCTTCCCTGCACATGAGTCAGAACTGTGGAGTGGTTTGGGTTGGGAGGGACCTTAAAGATGATCCAGTTCCAACCCCCTGGCAGGGGCAGGGACACCTCCCAGGTTGCTCCAAGCCCCATCCAACCTGGCCTTGATGGCTTCCAGGGGTGGTTGGAAGTCAACATTTTTACAGATGTAAAAGTAGGGGTTTATCAGCAATCCTAGGAAATGAATCAGGCAAATTGGTGCCATTCACACCCCACGGGCCAAGCAACAGCATCATCAGCTGGAGTCATGCTGATCTGCTTGTGTTCCTGGGCTCAAACAATCCATGTTTGTTGGATGGTTGTAGTTTCCTGAACTAGGTGATGCTTAAGGTCACATAATGGGATGAAAGGAGCAGGAAAATATAAGTTTGAGGGGTTTTTGAATCTTGAAGTAAAGGTTATGCATGTGTGGTGCTGATTGTCCAGCACCTTGTTCCTCTCTCAGGATATACTGGCTGTAACTTTTTTAGGGTGCTGGCCCACTAAAAATTGTAATTCATTTTTCAAGGAGGGGAATAAAAAGCCCAACCAAACCATGAGGAATGAGTTACCCTGAACACCTGTGTTGGGAGCAGGGTGCTTGGGAGATGTGCCATTGGCTTCCATGGTGGAGCAGAGTCTTATCAAATCCATATTTTGTTTCAGCTTGTCAGGCACTAACGATGATTTTATGTGAATGAGGTGCAGCATCTGAAATAATTTTGAAGTATTAATTGTTCTTTCCCCTGTTGGCCCCCACCCCACCAGGCAGGTTTTGTGAGTGAGAAGGAATCTGGGAGGTTTCTATGAGGTTGGGTCCCACTGATTTTGGGAGCTCAGAGTTTTTTTTACTTGTATCTTGTACTTTCTGCAAATTGTGTAAATATTCTGCTTTCAACTTGATTGGAGGCTCTGCAATGCTTCTTGTTTCCCAGTTTCCCCATCAGAGAGATTTTTCCCCCATCAGAGGTTTTAGGTACAGAAGTAAAAATGGTTCACATTGGACTGGGGACCCCAAGGAAACTATTTGCTGTCCGTGGCTGTGAAAACAGATTTTAAAGTGACATTAGGACTTGTGTTCCTTTCAGAGAGAGCTGCTGTGGTTTCTGAGATATAGAGAAATCTGCTACAAAGGTTGAAGCAATAGAAAAAATAAAACAAGGGTGAACTGTTGTGCAGAAAGTGGTGGCCAGTGATAGATGCTTGGATTACTGAAGAAATGGAAAGGAAAAACAGCAGCATGTAACAGCCTCTCAGACCCCTTCCTCTTTATTTCCCCATCAAGAAATGCAGCACTGAAGAGAGAGCAGCAGTTGTTCTTATTGTGTTCCTCCAGACCAAGTGTGCTGTGGTGTTTTTTTTGTTTTGTTTTGTTTTTTTTTATCTCATCATGGCTAAACTTTTCTTACCAATTAATTGAATTAATTGAAGGTCTGAAGGCATGTAGTGGGAACTTTTAATGCTGATGCTAATGTTATTAATTTGCTCTCATTCAGACCCAAGTGGGGGGAGATGACCTCTGTCAGATCATCCAGCCCACTTCCACTCAATGCAGGAGGTTTTTCCCTAGTACACTCCTCAAAATCCTGGCTTGTCCACTTTTTAAAATCTCCAGAAATGGATTTTGGTTTTTTCTTCCCCAGCAGATCACTTTACTGCAGCGTGTGAGTGACAGAACCTGTTTTCAATGCCGACAAGACTGGTTCCGTGCAGCTTATTTGACCCATCAGATAGTGGGGTGATTAGTTTAAAGTGATTTAGAAAGAGCTTAGAATGACTTTCCAAGGTTTTGGGTTTCCCAATCGTGCCTGGCTAACAGCAGCTCTGCCTTCCTGCCTGCCTCCATCCCGGGCAGCTGGCTGGCAGGCACTTGGCCTCTTCTCAGCTGGAAGAGGAGTGTGAGTCCATCAGCCTGCACTCCTGGTTGTTGGGGTGAGATTAACACCTGATGCATCTCTGTCTCTCTCTCAAGTCCCCTTTGTTTTGCCGGAGCAGCTTGCCTGCAGCAGGCGGCCCTGCCTTTCATCTGCCCCCCCAGCCATCAAGAGATTGTCAGGAGTGGTTATTAAAACCCGGTGTTTAACTGGAGCACAGGACTCTTGGTGTTGGAGTCAGCCCGGGATGTAATTTACAATATATAATAAATAGAAGTGCAACTCTGGAAGTCTGTCTCGTCCTCTAAAGTGTGCTGGTAGATGCTGCTTTGATATTTTAACTGCTGGGCAGCCTTCATTAGTGGTCATTGAAGGTCATAACTTACAGCTCTGGCAGATGATTGATAATTGCAACACTTAGATCAAGTTCACATGTAGGAATCCTTGATCTGGAGCAGGAGTGGCTCAGC
Organism: Florisuga fusca; assembly: GCA_038090715.1. Classification (NCBI taxonomy): domain Eukaryota; kingdom Metazoa; phylum Chordata; class Aves; order Apodiformes; family Trochilidae; genus Florisuga; species Florisuga fusca. The sequence goes on along the minus strand of JAAWXA010000030.1, from coordinate 10,640,429 downwards.
TTGTGAAGATGTGTTTCCTGAGCAGTGAAACTGATGAGCACTAATGAGAACCAGACTCTGAAGGACTGATTAATTTTAAATGCAGAGATTATCTTTGGGAAGCAGAAATTACTTGACCTACAAGTGAAACTGGATAAAGGATCTCAGAAAACTATTATAAATTAATGCATACTATTGTTGGAAAAAATTATCTTTCCTTGTATGCATATTGTGTGAGTATGGGACATGAAGAGTCTCTGAGAGAAAGGGGGTGGCTCCTGAGAGCCCTAAAGGGAGGGACACTTGGATGTCAGTCACCAAGGTGTGATGTTAAACAAAGACAGTGAGAACAAATACACTCAGTGCTTTTTCACTACTTTGCCTCCCCCTGTGGCAAAATATAACTATAGAAAGTTATATTTAATGCTGCACCACTTCTGTCTCGTTCATCATGCTTCCTGATTTGATAAAGAATTTTTTTCTGCAGATGCACAAAATAAATATGTCCTGTTGTTTGCTGTTTTGTGGACAGGGCAGTCAGTGTAATTACTGGGCACACTTTCTCTCCCTGGCTGCATTTGTTGCTGAGCAGCTTATGTCCTAAAGGACCACCAGAGGATGGGGGGGATGTTAGGTGGGGTTTTAGGGACAAGGTGTAACTCTGGGAACTGCAGTCCCTGTGCAGCTGGGACAGTGCAAGGGGCAAGCCCTGTGGTCCTGTGTTTGCTTTCTCCTCAGCTGAAGCTGTCCTTTCACTGCTAGATATGGTCTGAGAGTGAATATAGGGAAGAATCCTGCTGTTATTCTGAAATGCCAGTCTGATGGAGGGAGGGAGACTGCAGAAACTGCTTAACTTGGGTGCAGACAGGAATCCTCCAGGCGATGCATTTTGGTGCTATGGGGGTTTTGTCTCTAAAGAGACTTAAAGTTTCTCTGGAAATACTGTGGGCAAGTGAGGTAGGGGGAAAAGGGAAAAAAAAAATTATCAAGTGATTAATTGTCAGGAATACTTTGGTGGTGTGGGGTTCCCTTTAGATCCAATGCCAGATTTCCCCTGGAAACCCTGATCACAGGCAGAACAAAGAAATTTCAAAGGACTAAAATGATGGAATGTGGGGAGAGCACTAGACAAAAGGGAAAACCTAGTACTTAATAAGATTTATCTGGCCTTTTGATCCACAGGGGTATTGCCTTTCTAAGCTTAGAAAAGAAGTGAAGATAACTAGCTGATAGTTTCTGTGTCAGTCTTTAAGTACGTGTTTTGATGTGTTCAAATAACTGAGAATTTTTTGACCAATGCAAGTAATAAATATGTACTTGATCAGATAATCATTGAAGTTTCATTTTCTTTTTGTAATTTATATGGTGTTATACTCATCCTGTTTATTGCCTTGAGTTAGACTCATGACAGTTTCAAAAATGGCAATCCAGTACCTTGTTTTCTGTGCTGTACAAAAAATAGCAAGTATGCAGTGAAGTATGGCTCAGAAGGGTTAAAGAAAATTATTTCCTGGTTCCCTGAAACAGCCTACCAACACCAGTTCTGTAGGGAATAGCTCACTGAAACACAAACCCAGAGCATTCAAACAATCCCTTTCCTTTGGAATTATTTGAGGGTTTTCTCTTCAGATTTCCATTGTTAAAAAATACGATGTAAATGCCACGAGTTCAGATTCTACTTTGTCTTCATAATGTTGGGTAGGATTTATGTGCAGTAAAAATGGAATAGGAGTCCTCTTTTCTGTAATTTCATATGACTGCCACTGTTAATACAGAGTTTTACTCTGGTTTGGATTTGTTACACACTGGTTATCAGCTGTGGCTGGGAAGAGTGGAGCTGGCTGGCAGAGCAAGCACTCAATGTTCTGGTTGTATGGGCTGCAGGACCTTAATTTATTTGCCCTGTGTGGCTTTTGACAGTTTTTTTTCAAAGCTACAAGATTTTCCAGTAAAGCCTAATGGAAAGCTGATCCTGCTGATCTGGCCTGGCAGAGCTCTGTTACAGGGCAGGTGTCCCAGGGGAGTCATTCCTGGTTGTGGCTGAGCAGGGAGAAAGAAGAGGAGATACCTCTGGGGGATGAGGAAGGGGATGAGGAGGGTCTTGGCACACCTTTTCCTAGGAAAGAGGGAAGGAGCAATTGCTGGGGGTGTTTCCCTCTGAAAGTGGAAAGGATCTTCCCTCTGCAGTTGCTAGGACTGCTGCAGTTGTGAGGCTGGTGAATTCCAACATTTTATTTACAATGAAACTCTTGTTTTCTAAGGACTTAAGTGTTGGGAAGCTCAAAGTAACTCTATTTCTGGTTTCAATGGGGTCTAATACAAAGAGATGCATTTGTTCTGTGTGTTTGGGGGAATGGCTCTCTAGCCCATGGAATAACTGACACTTGAAAGTCTGATGACAGTACAGCATGAAATGCTTAATTATTTCAGTCCTTCTGTCCTTGGTCACATTAGTCCTTTTTTCTTATCTTTATATAGAATTGAACTGTCCTGGTAGTGTGGCACAGACATCACAGTGACATAATTCTTTTGATTTTTCCTTCAAACTCCATAAGTAGTTTGTTGGAAAAGCTCTTCTAGGGTTGTCAGGGTAGCAGGTCACTGAGAGCATGATGAAGTGCTCTCTGACAGAAGTGATGCACCAATAAGTGGGTTTGGTTCCAGGTTTGAAAAATCCCCGTCACAGGCAATAGCAGTCATCTGCTCCTCTGTCAGTGCTGTGGCATTTAAACATTAAATATTTAAAAGAACCATAGCAAGGCTTTGAAGTAGAGCCTGGGGATCACAGCAGATACAAGCTACAGAGAATCCTTCCCTTCCTGTCTATGGTGGGAGCAGAGTTCTATCATTTAATAACTACATTGCAATAGTATCTTGAAAGCGGGGTGGTTTGCCAGTGCAAGGAGGTAATGATGTGTGTCCTTGCAGAGTTTGCAGTCTGGGTAGTTCCAGAGTGTGAAAGAATGTGGTTTGCCTTGAAAAACCCAAACAGTTCTCTGAGTCATGTACTTCAGGTTTTCAGGGGAGCGTGGAGGGAAGGTGGAAAAGCAAGTTGATTAGTCTGTAGAAATCAAAGAAGGAGTTATTGTCACGAGAGATGTAGTCTTGAATAGAAACAAGCTGCATGGAGCATGTGAAAACTCCAGGACCATCCATCTTCTTTCTGGACATGACTTAACTGAACCTTGGAAGTGCTGGAGGAAGTATTAAGATTTGTCAAAGCTTGTGTTTGTGTTGGTAAGGCTACTTGCTAGCCAGCCTGGAGGTTCCTAAAAATCAACACACGTCACATCCTAATAGAAACAAGAAAGTCATTGAGAGTTGATTTATGGTGATTAAAATTCTTACTCATAAAATGCTTTTTAATTTTTCCCTGTATTTCTGGTCACGGATTGGGTTGGATGTTGCTTTAGGCACTAGCAAGGTATGTTGCCTGATTCTTGGAAGTGTGCCTAACCTGTGCAAGAGGTTTCCTATACATGATCTGCCTACTTTATGGTAGGATGAGCACATGTGGCATGTACAATATCAGTGTTGCCAACACTTGAGGCATTTATTTGTCTGTTGCCCTAAAAGGATCTCCTCTACCCACAGTTGGTGATGTTTGGATTTTTGGTTTCAGTAGATGGGCATCTGATGCATTCCTTTGGAAGGTGTAGAATATACATAGATATATATATATACTGGCTCCACAATTCCTTGGGTTCTGAGGGGAAACAGTGGCCCAGTTGCACCAAAGTTTCAGCATTATCCCCAGTGGGATTATAACATTTGTATGAATAGAAAGCTATAGGAAATTCCCTATTTTTTAAAAATTTTATTTGTAGTGTCAAATAGCCATTTACCACTAAGTGACTTTTTAAGAGGATTCTAAGCATAAGCTCTTTAATGAATGAGTAAACCCCAGTTCTGGGCAATAATCCATTTCTTCTGTTTATTATGAGATCTGCATGGAAACTGAAGGAGGATGAGGTTAGTTTTCAATACCAAAATCATTAGGTGCATCATCCAGAGTAAAGAGCAGAAGACATGTTGGAAGTATCATTAAACTGGGACAAGAAAAAAAAAAGGGAGGACACGTGCATGGAAATGCAAGAGTTATAGCAGCTTAATATAACATAAGCTTTGACTTTAAACCAAACATGTTTGCAAATTACTGAGGTTTGGTATTCTTAGGTCACTAGAGGCTAACTCTGTCTGGATCTGTATAGATTATGTAAATTTTTGAAGCAAACCAGACTTTCAGAAGATGAAAATCTGTCCCTATAATCCTCCTTTTAAGACTTGTTTCTTATTACAGTCAAGATTTATGTTGATGCTCCTAACAGAGACATGACAATCTGTTTTAACTTCAGAGAGTATCATAAAGGTGATGGCATTTGAAAGCAGGCTGAGCAGCTCAGCTCAAACTCATTTTTATGCTCTGAAATTAGATACTTTTAAAAATAATAATCTTTTACAAGATGCATTAGGACTTAGAATGTCTTGTGTTTATTAAAGGGCAATAAAAGCAAAATATTATCTTAGAAGGCCATCCTTTATAAAAACGTTTATCTGAAATGGCCTTAGACAGCCAGGGAGCTGAGCTGGAAATAGCAAATGAAGTTGCAGTGGGGCAGAGGACTGTGCTGTGTGTAACTTGCTGCCTGTGCTGGTTGCAGCTTGGTTCCTGAAGCCTTTCTCCCTCCTTTTTGGCAGGTTCCTGGCAGAGTGCAGGGCAGAGCCTCTGCTTCATCCGGGCTGTCTCTGCTCAGTTCAACTTTCCTCACTCCAAGGAAAGTTCCTGTTGGTTTGTGGATAAGAAGCAGAGAAATGTCTGCAAAGGACAAGTACAGAATATCACCTGGCAGAGTTTCAGTCCTGATGGGGAACTCTTGAACTGTGGTCTCTGTGTTGGCTTTGCATTCTTCATCCTTAATTAAAGTCTTCAGAGCAAGGACCACTCCTGGTGGAAATCATTTGTGCCTCCTCTGTAAGATGATGGTTGACTTTAACTCCCTCCTGATCTGGATGTTTCTGAAGTTTCTTTTGAAGTGGGGCCAAGAGGTGATGTAGAGCCTTCTGAGTGGGGCAGCTTTGTAGGGAGAGTTAAAACATTTTATTAGAAGTACTGCTGGAGTCAGAGAAAATGGATAACCTGTAAAGCACAAGCTTTCTTCAAGTCATCATGCAGATGTGGTTCCATAACTCTGGTCATATCTAGACACGAATTATCTTGGATTTGAAGAGCTGGTTTTATGCCAGGATTGTGTAAGAATAAATCAATGGTATTAATGCATTGCCATAATTAGTTTCCGAATAGCATTAAGCAGATGACAGAGAGGCAGAGCCTGATGAAGGTCTGTAAGAGTACAACTGGCGGGGAGAAGGAGTGTAGGAAATGGTTATTTACTGTCCCTTGTAAACAAGAATGAGAGCTTTTAGCAAAAGACAAGATAAAAATGAACAAAAGGAGTCTGTTCTTCATGCAGGGTGCAGCTACAGTGGGAATCCTTGCTACACGAGGTTTGGAAGGGAGAGGTTTTGGTGCGTGTTTCGTACAAATTTAGTATCTGCTTGGTTTAGTTTTCAGTTTCATTTTGTTTGCTATCAAATTGAATGGCGTTGAGACCTACAACTGAACACAAGGTTTATAAAAGCCCAAACAAAACAACAACAAACCACACCACCAAAAAAACCCCAACAACACCCCCTCACAAAAAAGAACAGAAACAAAACCAAAGCAAACTGCCACGGAAGATACCAGGAGCTGCACAGCAAGTTGCTTTCTGTCCAAATATCCACCCTATGGTTTCACTTGACCCCCCAAAAAAACTGCTTTGGTTCTGCTGCTGTTACTGCTAACCTTTTGTGCCTGGAGAGCTGTAACCTTTCCTTTCAACTTTGGGTTTCACTGCAATTGCTTTGGTGGGGGAGTTTTTTGTCTCCTTTGTTGCAGGTTGTGCAACTTCTGTGGGGGGTTTTTGTGGTTAAAAACAGAGGTAGGGAAGGCTGATTTGAAGTATTTGTCCCAGTGAGAGAAATAAAAGAAAGAGCCAGGTGCTTGGCTGCTTTGGAGTGAGAGGTACTTAGCAGAAATGGCTCTTTGCATTGCTAGAGAACACAGAGTAGTGCTTGGGGATGCTTGTGGAAGATCTGCCCTTTACAGGGGGATATGGAGTAGAAGTGGTTGGTTAAGGCAAAAAGTAGGCTACTCCCCTGTTTTCTATTTAGTTCTCTGTTACTGATGAGAGTATCAGATTTAAACTCTGCTTCAGGCAGTTTCTGTTGTAGTTCCCCCCTCGATACTCTTTCCAAGGTCTCTCCATGGGGGCCATAACTGCAGAATATTTCCCTAAGCCACTCTCCATGGGTCAGTGTCTGTTCTGCTGCTGCTTTGGTGATCCATAGATTTCCATGCATAACTGTGCCTCAACTTCCAAAGAAACCCCTGGAATAGCTTCTCCCATGACCTCCTCACCGCAGACTCTTGCTGGCTGCGGATTTGCAGCCCTGATGCAGAAGATATTTCCTTCTGTGTGCCCAGAGCTGCTCTGTGGGGTTTCTTGGTTCCTTGGTAGTTTCTTGGTTTCTTGGCAGTGCCTGGGAGGTGTGGGGCAGTTGTAGTTCTGCCAGGGACAGTCGTGGTGCTTCAGAAAGGGGCATTAATTGTGATCATGGAGTGTACAGCCCCTCTTTGTGAAATTCAAGTCTTTTTAACATCACCACCTTCAAAGACAATAAAAATTCCAGTCTGCATTTATCTATTCCCCTGTGAGGAGTTACTGCAGTGTATATTGTATCATTCCATGTGAAATTCTTCTGCTTAATAGTCTCATTTATACACAGTTGTCTGAGGTCAGTTTTCCATTTTGCAGTTGTCAAACAGCTGTCAAATTAAGAGACCAGATCCTGAAGTTCATTTACATTTTATGCCATTCTTTGGGTGCCTGTTTCATATCTTAATATAACTAATGATTTATCTGCATATCTTAGTTGTCTTTCTGCACTTGTTTTTCACAGATGTTCACATCCTCTCACTGTTCAAGAGCAGCCCTTAAAATAAAACTTCTGTAATTTTTTTGTTGAGGTTTTCATTATGCAGCTAGAAGACTGTGCTGTATCTTTAGTGCATGAAATGAAAATAAATATGGTTTAAATCCTGCCACATATTAATTGTAAATTGAATTCTGAACTGAAAAACAGTAGTTAAAACAGTTTTGAAACATGTTGCTAGAAATTACAGAAGAGAAAAATCTCACTTTCATTCACTGTCAGTTTTGGTTAATAATTGGCCAAGCTGTTGATTCCTCCCTTTAACTTGATTTCTGGCTCTTCAGGAGGAAACCAAAATGAAAGGTTTTTGTTTACAGATCTCCTTCATATTAAAATGCAGTCATTTTTCATCCTTGGGAATATCAAAGGCAATCACAGGAGCAAGAACACAGAAACTAAATTGAATGCTATTTGTGGTTTTGTAGTATGAGGATTCTTGCATTGCTGAATTCCAAAAGTAAATTTATATGGTACAGATTTAGGTTTGTTGGTTTTTTTTTCTTGTTTTTTTTTTCCAGTGGTGTCATGATCAAAGGAATATCTCTATACATGCCATTGATGTCTTACTGCAAAGTACTTAAATAGCCTGAGGTAGCCATCTACTTTATAAAAATTCCTTAAAGACAGGTAGGACCCTTGGGTGTTAAATGTATACTTGAGAGCTTGGTGTATGTTCAGGGGAGGAAGGCAGGAGAGATACTGTTACAGGCCTGGGCAGTTCTCTGTAGCACTGAACTTTAAAAAGCTCTTTTGAAAGTAGCCTTAAATTATGGTCACTGGGGGAAGCTTGTCTGGGGTACACTGTGCCAGAAAACGTTCCTGTGCCATTTCAACGTCATCCACTAACTGGTTCAAGAAGTGTAACTTAATTAACCCCTTCCAGTGTTTAGGGAGACATTCTGGTTCAGCCACATGTATTTGTTGCCCTCTTGCATTCTGGAAAGAGGCTGTTGGTGCTCCTTTTTTGCCAATTGCTTAAAGACCCTATGGTTTGTTAAGTAAAGGGAAAAAACATCCGTGCTCTTTGCTGCAGTTCAGAGGCTATTGTTATTATTAATATTAATATTACTATTATTACTCTTTTTGGCTGCTGGGGTCTGCATTGGGATTGTAATAAAACACAAGTCAATGTGAAATTGGATGCAGACTAGGCGAGCAGATCAAACCAAGTGAAAATTAATGACAGATGTAAAAGTGATTGGTAGTAACATAGTCATCTTTTTTACAGTCTTTTTCCAAACTATATTTTTATTTCGGCAGATGTCACTTGAAATCTTCAGAGTAAAGCATCTCTTTGATTTTGGTTGTGATCTTCAGCACTGGAAGCAGCTTAATTGTGATGGTTTCTGACTTACTTAGGAAAAGTTGGTAACATGTGGCAAGTCCCAGGAGCTGAGACCTTTTCATCCTCTGTGAAGCGTGGCCGGGCAGCACCCACCCAGGGATCGTGGGCACCCCTGGAGGGGGCTGCTCAGTGCCCTCAACATTTTTCACTGCTGAGGTTTCTTCTTTTTATTGAACCTCGAGCTCTGCCTGACACACCTGTTTGAAGTAGAGATGGAAAAGGGCATTTTGCTTCCCTAAGTGAAAATCAATAACAAAAATATATGATAATAGATACTCAAGGTTAGGATGAGTACAGGCAGGAAGGAATAAGGCTCCAGAAGACTCTCCAGCACGTTTTGTGTCAGGGACTCCTTGAAACGTTGGTGGTTTCTTTATACCTGTGAAAACTTTCCTCCATTGATTTGTTCAGTTTCCCTTTTTAGCCCTGGGAGAGGCAGTGATCACTCATCCCCCTGTTGGTTTTCCACTCCATTTATGATTTTATAGACATCTCTCATATTCTCCTTCACATGCCCTTTTCCAGGCAGAAGAAAGCTGCTCCATCATGGTTCTCCTACATGAAAGCTGTTCTGCACCTGTGATTGTCTTTGTCTTCTCTTTGCTAGGTTTGCAATCTTCTCTAGAGAAAGGGGGACCCAGACTGCATCCTCTGGGAGTGTAGACAAGGAGCCAGAAGGGGCTGGTAGAGGGGCAGTGTATGTGCAGGGCAGGAGCCCTCCCTCAGCAGGCACTTGGCCTGTGTTAGTGAGGAGAACTGAGAGCAGCAAAGCTGATTAATCTGGGCCTAAACATAATTAAAATTAAATGAGACCTCTTGGGAATCACAGCAATCAACTGTCTCTGGTGGAGTGCCTCTAGCTCTTGCTTTGCTTTGGATTTTTAAAATAATTCCTGAATGCTGATTCACTCTTTCACAGACCCATCTATTCCTACCCTGTGGTCTCCTTCCTAAGGGACAATGGCTTGGAGCAGGTTGGTTTCTCTTCCATGGGTAACATAACATTTACACTTTTCAGTTCATACTGACCTTTGCCTCTCACTCCATATCAACTCACCTGATATTTAGGGTACTTCTGGAATTCCTCACTACCCAAAGTTTGAATAGTTTGGCAGGAAAGCCACGTGCTCTGTCCATCACTGTGCTGCCCACTTGTTCTCACCAGCCAGTGACCTTTCTCATCAGGCTCAAAGGAGAAAGTTCCTTCTCCCTGGCCCCAGCTCAGCTGTTTCAGGTCCCTCCAGCATCTGTTTCAGGTCTGGAGGATCACTGGAGGTCTGGTGTGCTCAGAAATTTGTCCCTTTTTCCTCTTTCCCTTCCAAACTATATCACTTTGCTCCAGTAGTGTTTTCAGTCTCCCAGCAAGTCACCTCTGCTACTCTATAGTAACCTAAAGGCAGAGTTTTAGCAGTGCATCCCAGCTACCTGGCTGCTGTCTTGATGTGCCCCCAATACATCATTTACCATGTTTGTGTTCACAGTACCCTTTTTTCTTCCTATTTTCCCCAAATAGGCTTGAAACTGAAGCTGAACCCGTGTCAGGCTAGTGTGTGAAGCAGGGGACTAACCTTTTTCTAAGCAGAAAGCGAGCATGTGCTGGTGACCAGCTGTCAGAGCAAAAAGAATTAACACATAAAAGAAGTTCATACATGTTAGATAGACAGACTTTATTTGTTACAGTTAATTGCTGAAATTAAAGCTATTAGAAGGGTAGGAACATTTTCTCTCGTGAGTCATATGGTTTGTCCCTGGAAAACCTAAAAATACCGGATGCTGATAAATGATTTTTGCACACATCATGAAATCAATAGCACTATTTATATAAAAAGGTATACATTAGAGTATTTAAATGTTATTTTTCTGCCATATTAGGTGGAATTATTTTAATGGAAATGGTTTCTTTCAAGGAAACTGTGAAATTGATAAATAAATCTGCTCTGTTCCAGTGCTAAACATGTGAAATGTAATCTTCTTGAGTTTAACATCCACAAGGCAATGGCTTTGTGTTTGCAGTAGGATGTAGGTGCTACTAATATGTGTAACAGGTGCATGTAATTTAGCTGTAGAACTAGTCAAAATACCTTTAATCAGTTCATGTTAAGTCAAACCATATGGGTCCACGGCTGCTTTTCTCCTGCTATCCAATCGGCCGTGCTCGGTGCTTTTGTGGGTTGGGGTCCTGTAGGACCCAGCAGTGGGATGGAAAAAAGTGGGTTGTTGAAATTTTAATCTTTCTGCTCCAAAGTAACAGCTGCAGGTAGTGTCAGTGCACAGTGGCCTGTTTTGACTTCTCTTCTCTTATATTTGGGTTGGGAGATTGCAGGGTTGTGTGCCGTGCCCCAAAGAGCACAGTGCAGTGTGTTTATGGGGCTGAAGAGCCACAAAAGAAACCCCAGCATCAGCCCTGGTTAGAAACACAACCAAGGCTTGGATGTGGAGGGAAAAAGGGTGCTCGCCTGGCTGGCAGCTTTCAACACTGAGTCTTCTGTGATATTTTAAAACAGAGGCAGTGAAAACAAAGCATTAATATCATGGAGAAATGGAAATGCTCCCCACACAGGGTTCTCCTGCCGCGGCCGCTGCAAAGATATTTGGAAATGCGTAACAACTAGAAAGCAACTTCACTGCCATCCAGGGCATTTCATGCCTATAAATGGCAAGTTCCTTTGTTGTCCTGGAATATTAGTTTTACCAAAGACCACTTGAATGAGGCCAGAAACAGATTTGCTGGTGGACTGGAGTAGCACGAGCATCGAACACCTCTGATGTGATCCGCGGAGCGGTGTTTTCGGTTTGTCGTCTTGCAGTACGTGGATTTCTACTTCAGATTAAATTTTCAGATGCTGTATTCGGCATACACACATCCTGTTAGCTGCTGCTGCTGCTGGAGGAAAGGTATTTGATGGGGTTGTTTTTCTGGGTGGTCCTTCCAAAGCTGTAATCAACGTACAGGCGGTGGATCTTGTCAGCGCGGGGCTCGGCGCCGCAGATTTATCTTGTGCGATAGCAGCGGCCAGGGCGTGCTGGCCGAGGATCTGTTCAAGGATCCTGTCTGCAATTAATAAAACCTAACTTTAGGAGCTGTCTTTTTGTTTCATTGCATTTAAAAAAAAAAGTTTCTGAATGTCAAGTTTCCCCTTTGAAGTTTAATTTCAAGTTCATCGCTGTGCTGCTGGCCTTCATTTCGGGCAGATCCCAGCTTCAGAAATCAGATGATAAATTTACTCCTGAGAAATTTGTACAGTTTGCTGTCTTGAAAGGTAACCTCCAGTAACTAACGTTCAGCTTTAGTGTCTCTTTGGCAATTGATTGCAAGCAAATGCACACAAGTATAAAGTCCCTTTGACAGCTATTTAAAATAGCCGTGGTAGTAAGTATGTACCATTAAATGCCAAAGTAATTCTCAAGGCAGATTTTGTAAATTTTTTAACCTTAAGTATCTTCAAGTTATCAATTTAATATCTTTAAGTAATTAATTATTAATTCTTTCTTCTGCTAATACCATATAAAAAGAAAAATTGACTTCTGTTATTAAACTGTTCTCAAAAGAACTAATTCGGGAGGCTGTAGAAAATACAGCATGCTTAGGAGCCAGAGTCAAAGAGACCTGTAAACCTAAAATATTTTTGTAAAAAAAACGTGCAGGAAAATAGTTATTGTTTTTGCCAGCAACAGGAAAGCAAAAAAGCCTCACCATCAACCCAGCAAAACCCCTCACCAGTGAACAAGGCAGAGCTGTACTAGCAGGGACTTTGTGCAAGAGCATTGGCATTTCTTTTGTGCCACTTGTGAAAAGATTTCATCTTCATTCTCTGCCCTCTGAGAAGACTTCAAGTCGAATGTTCTGGGTAGCAGAAGACATCCTCTCTACTTTCAGCTTTTAAAATACATGTCAGCACTTAAGTTGGGTAGACAGCAGCACTAATCATGTTAAGCACAGTCTCCAAACTCTGGCGAATGCATAATTAATACATTGTGTTGGAGGGCAGGGGCTGTGGGCTCTGCTCCCCACGGGCTGCCAGCCTGGGGCTGCCCCAGCCCAGCCTCTGCCTCTGCTCCCTAAATCTTGTTTGTTACACCTCGAGCAGGAGCCAACCCATCAAGCAGCCTCCATTCCAGTGTTTGCACGGAGAGCTCTCCCTGGGATAGTAAATGCTAATTCAGTGTCAATTAGAAAAATGCCTGCAAGGGGGTGTGGGTGCTGCAATTAATAATCAGAGGGGCTTCAGTCAGTGCTGTGGTGGGCTTTTTCCTCCTCCCTGTGTTCTGTGTCTCTCTCACCATTTTGAATTTTACTTTAAGCGGTGTAACCTGGGTGTATTCTACTATTTCATCTCTGTTTTACATGTTACTCCAAAGTTTACTTAATGCCAGTAAGCCTTTCCATCACCTTATACAGTAAATTGTTCAACGCCTCCCATTTGTCCATTAAACTTCAGTATAACCCCTGTATCTGAGCATTTATGGTCATTTTTTGAAATTAGAATTTCATATTTACAGGATTGAGTGTTAGAAATGTGTGGCAAACTATGCTACATAAACATATGCCCCTTCTACCAATAAATCTGCTCCAGTCAAAAGTGAATCTCCGTTTGAACGTGCATTGCCACCTTAACTTTCAAAATGTGTAAAGTGTATATTGCAGATACCTGGAGTAGTCTGGCTTCTTGATTTTTTTTTTTTTTTACATTCTTGTGAAAACATTGTTTCTCCAAGTCAGCCATGTGTTAACCTCAAAAATGTTAGTTTTATGGGTAGTGTTGCCCTCATAAAACAAAAATGAATGGGTAACACTTTAAAGAAGTCTGCATAGGAAAAGGAGTTTGCAATAACATTCTGCTCTGACTTTCTTGACTAATTTAAACTACTGTTATATTTTTGGTTAAAGGTTAATGTTCTTTTAATTGGCCTTTTAATCGTACATCTGTGTTTGGTTGTTGGGGGGTGTATTGCACTGAACAACATGCTCTCAGCCTTCACATTTTTTCCTCGCGATCTCAGGGGATTCTTTGTCCTCTCTGAAGCGCTCTCTCTGAACTAATTGCCTCCCTGCCTTGAACAGATTTCTGACAACAAATATGATAATATTTGAGGAATGATGTTAGGTGAATTCTCACTTTTTTAGATACTTGGAGTAGCTGTGTGTCTGAGCTTATCAGATGCTCTTTGGAGGGGGTAAAACCAGAAACTGCCTTGACTAGCGAGATAGGATTTTAATAAAGAAGTTAAGCTATGTATTTTATTATATCATGTAACAGTACTGAGAAAATAATTGTTTTCTTGATGGTTGAAGTTTATTTGTGCCTTGTGCAGTACGGTGTTCCATTGTCTTGCATAGAGTAGTGTGCTAGTTCTTTGCATTTTCTGTAGCCAAAATCTGCTTGGATAAAATTCAGTGGTCGTGTTTACACTGTCTTTAGCAGGACTAGAATTTATCCTGTGTAGCTAGATGTGAATATTGTTACCTAATACTAGAAAACAGGAGTGCAGTGAACCTCAGAAGAAAACATCTCATATGGAAAGCATATTTAATTCATCCACCCCCTGGCATCACTGCTAACATGGGAATGGCTTTGATTTTTATAACTGGAGTAATCAAAAGTGCTAGGAGACAGTCAACTTAATTTGATTTTTTCCTTTTTAAAACTCTGAATACTGATGTGCTTGGTGCATAGCCAATTTTGGTTTCCTGTTGAGAAGCATGTAGCTGCATTTTCCATTTGATTGTGCAGGTCTTTCTTACATTAGTAGAGGACAGAGAAATGTTGGAAAAGAAAGGAACAGTATTAGCAGGGAGTCTCAGTAACTTTGTAATGCCTGAAATAACTTTTAAGTGACTTAATGCTATTTATCTGTTATGGAATAGTAATCTCTCTGTAACATAATTAAAACATGAATTAAATCATTGTCTATCCAAGAAGATGGAAAACTTAAAAAAACTGCCTGGTAATTGCCAGAAATAGACCTTTTAATTACAAAAAAGTATTTTGTGATGCATGTATTTTTATGCCTAGTAAACACCAAGGACTCTCTCACTTTGTAAACCTAACAGCTCTGCTTTATCTCAGAAATTTACAATTTGCTTTATGCATATGCTCTGCATTTATTATCTGAATGGTGACATATTTATTTCAGTAAATACATGGTCCTGTAAAACGAATGGTTTTCTGCCGTGCAGAAAATAATAGTAGTAAGAAAGATGCAAATGAAAGTCCCACTCTAAACCTCTTACACTTTTCATTCCCAGTAATGTGGACACCTACATCTGGGTGTGTGTGTATTTATGCCCACAATGAAAAATTCAAGTTGCACTCCAGACTGACACGGGCCCGTGATTTCATTCCCCATATGTTTTCTGTCCGTGTCACCAAATGCCTGACAGTGGCTGTAAGTCCCTCTCTAGGTTAGTTTATTACCAATCCACTACTGTGTAGTGTCTGATTTTCTCCAGTGCCAAAACAGCCTTCAGGAAGCCACATGAAAGTTGGGTTCCCCTTCCCACGAGTGTTCTTAATTTATTCCAAAGTTGCGTTTCTAATAGTGGTCGGAGACTCCAGCGCCGTGTGTGGTTTTTAAATTATAGCAGCAAACCACAAAGACACAGAGCCCCTCGCCCAGATTTTGCAGTTCCTGGATGTAAAGCTGACTGGCCTCCCTCCCTCCCTGCCACGGAGAACTTGAAAAGGATTCTGTCAAAATGGCTTAGGCTCACAATCTGGGTTGTGGAGCGTGGTGGAGTGGGAAGTGATTTCTTGAATAGCTTGGAAATATTGGTGAAATAAATGTAGGATGCTGGGTGTTGTTTTTTTCTTCTTTGTATTCTCTGTAAGGTAGGTGTAGCAGACATTGGCAGAAGCACATCCACCCCCTGCCTTTGGGGGATCATGTTGCCCCCATCCCATAGCCGTGTTCTGAACGTGAGGGGCTGCTCTGCCTTTGGAGCTGGGGATCACTGCCTGTTGGGCTTGCAAAGACTGAACCCAGGCTGGTCCTGGTAGGAAACCCTGAGAACTGCCTTGGATCCAGAATCAAAAGTCAGTGTTTATGGCAAGGGTGTTCATGTTTGTTCATGTTTGCATTAAAAAAAAAATTCCAAACACCCGCTACCCATGCTGCCAGAAGTGGTCTGCTGGGTATTTAATGCCTTTTTTTTTCTTTTTCCATGTTTTTAAAACTAAAGGTACATTTCTGCATTGCTTTTTTGAAAGTAGAAGTTGCTGTAGGAAAAACCTACTTTTTCTGCTTAAACCTCATCCTGTGCTGCTGGAACCCCTCTGAATGCTGGAACAGGTAGGGTGACTTCCTTGTTCCAGCAAAGAGAAAGGGGGTTGTTATCTGGGCAGAAGAACTTTGCCTGTAGGATATTCACTCATAAAACTCATCTTAAGATTTATTAATTTTTTTAGAGTTAAATTTCTTTTTATTAGTAAATTAAAAGTGCCTTTTTCATGCATAGAGTGACTTGTTAAGACTCTTGCTGTGAAAGCTCTTACAGATGGATTTGCAGTTTCCCTTGCCCTTGGTCCTAACCTTGGTGTCAGCCGTCGGCACCGTGTGAGCCCAAAGGTGCTGGTGCTGGGAGAAGACTCAGAAATAATATTTTTCTGTAGAAAAGGATCAGTGCTCCACTCTCTGCAAGGCCAAGGGCCTTTGGTGTGTGCAATCCAAGGGGGCTGGTGTGCTCTCAGCCATCACCTCATCGATTCACATCCCCAGTGAGCCTCCCGGGGGTGAGAAGCCCGGGCTGGGTTACACTCCCAAATGCTGGCTTGGAGGGGCTGACACCTGCATCCAACACCTCCCAGCATCACAGCCAGGCTGGGGGGCTGGGGGGCAGCTGGTGCCCATGCCTGCTCTACCTGGGGGATGCTGAGCTGGGGTGGCTGCCAGCTGAGGGGGGCTGAAACCTGAGCGGGGCACACACTTCTGGGGGGGATCAGCTCTGCTGTGGGCTGGTGTCAACTTTTAATTCAAGTTAACAGTGTTGCTGCATGACACTTGCAAAGTTATATTTAGGCCACACTGGTGTATATTGCTTGCAGGACTTTATTTTCCTATTTTTAGCATACAGAAGTGCTCATCTTTGCATATGGTAACGTTTTCTCATTTTCCAGTTGGGACTGTTATATTATACAGGATATTGTGCATTACATGTTAGTCTGTGCTTTTCATATGAGCCAGCTAGTTAAACAGAGATTTCTCACTGACTGACTGGTTTTTTGAATGGTTAATTTGGACAATCTGAATGTATGTCTTAGAGTCTGCTGGGAGGGATGGTCTAACAGCAAAACCTGAAATAACAGGTAGCTGTGCACAAAACAAAGTACATGGCTTCAAGTTAACATTGATCATCAACTTCAGAAGAGAAAGCTCCTTCATGTGTGCTCTGTCTCAGTTATGAAGCTCATTTTCTCTTGTGAGAGATAGCATTGTCATGCAGAAAAGATGCACCTAAATATTTATCATCTAGGCTGCTATGGGGTTTCTTCCTGCTGTGTGCTTGCTAGAATAGTATGGAATTTTAGATAAGAGCTTGGGACCCATTCATGTTTCTTTACTGCAGCCATGGTGTAGGATTGAAGACCACCTTGTTTATACCCTTATTGAGCCCTTTTCTCGTATCAGTGCCTCTTGCTAAAACTTTGAGATTTAATCTACAAGTACTAGGAATTCAGTCATTAAATCAAAATTCTGAAAATGGTTTGAGGAGGATCCTGAGTTGGAAGTGTGTGCATGCACGTGTGAGTAGTTGTGTATGGATTGTTCCAAGGCCGTACACGTGTGTTCCAATTCAGGCTTTGAGCAGGGAATCACTGCCCTTCCCCACTGCAGGACCAGGATGCTGCACAAGCAGTTCATCCTCTTTCCTTCAGATTTTGTCTTATAAGCAATGGCACTAGGAAGATAAATCACTTTTGGAAAATACTTGATCCTGTAGGATTTACAGGTCTGTGGGAAGAGTAAAACATGTTTGGGAGGGCAGCACTGGGCAGGAGCACATGGATCCACCTCCTGCTTGGCCCCTGCTCTGCTGGGGTGGGTTTGGAGCAGTCCTGACTTCTCACACCTTGTGACAACATGAGCTCTGCCCACCTGTTTTACAAAGTAAGGATATTAAATAGCTTTATTTTTATTACATACGTTTCAAAACAACCTTAAAGTGTCATGAGCATGGTCTGTCACTGACATCCAGAGTGCTCAGGGGTGGTTTTAAAACAAATCTTTTGGAAAACTTTGCAGCTTTATGCAGTGCTTACTGTGTTTTTGCTTCTTTCCTGCCTTTCCACTTGCTTTCACACCTTGGCTTGATGTCTCTGGGCTGTGGACAATACAACCTCTTTGTCTATTTTTGTGTGATTTCTGATGAGAAAATCAAGGAAAACTCTGCAGAGGGGGTGTGTAGGGAATAGTGAAGTTAGCATGTATTTAGTTCACATTTAAATGATTAAGAATGAATTTGCTTCAGATTTATAAAGAACTTTATAAACAAAGCTCACACACTCTTGGCAAGGTGGTAATTACTAGATTGCATTGCTCACCATAAGGTGTTTTTTCCCCTTGGTGACTTTTTGTTCGTGTTTTGGAAGGATTTTTTGTTGAGGATGAAATTTCCTCTGAGCTGACAGCTCTTCCTAGGAATTAACTTTAAAGCTGTGTGAATATAACCTTTTTAATTAATGCAAAAGATGCATCTAGAACAGAGAATTCTGTATGAAGACTTCAGGTTTTGACGTTGTTAAAATAAACAGTAATCACAGTCAGCTTCAGCTGTATTCTGTATAAACATATTTGAAGGATGAACTTGGGTCTTCTGGAGCTGGGGGTGCAGCCTTCTCTGCAGCCTCCTGCTAAAGGCTGCCTGGATAAAACAAAATTGGAATTGCAGAGCTGCAGTGGAAGCCCCTGGTTTGTCTGCCCAAACATGTTAAAGCACATCCGTGCTTGAGCCTCCAGGTAGTTTGGGGTACAATCTAATCCCTTGTTTTGCTTTGCTTCCTCTCCCTGGAAGCTCCAGTTACTGCTCTGGAATGATCTGGAGGTTTTATTCTCTCCATTCCGGGAGTAATACATTGACATTAAATGGAGGCATTTGAGTAACTTAGCTATTCAACAATATATTTTTAATCACTGAAATCTTGGTTTTTGCAATCAATCCTCTTACCCTTGCTTTCTGTTGGATTGATGTAGCTGTTACTTTGGGGATGGAATCTCAGGAGTTATCTTTTGAGCAGACAAGTGATTGATTTGAGGCATTAGACATTCACCGAGACATTATAAACATTTGGCTTTTCCTACTTCTATTTGAAGTGACCTAAAGGCTTTGCCAAGCAGGTTAGTTGCCTCAAAGAGTTACCAAAAACATCTTTATACGTTCTTTGACATAATATTTTTAAAGGGGGACGGGCGGGCAGTTTGCAGTGTGGAGTAACCTTTCCTGCTCACCATATGTGCACAACTCTCATTATACTCGTAGGAGAACTACATGTGCATCGAGGAGAAAAATAGGTCCCATGTGTCAGAGCTGTCAGGAGTTTTTTCTTCCACTACATTGCTTTGCTTTCTTTCTACCTACAGGAACTTTGCAGTTTTTGCACCTTGTTATCCACTGCCTGTCAAATGTCACATTTTCTAATTCCTTATTCTTGGAGCTGCCGTGATGCTGGGAAGGTTTCAGGAAGGTTTCTCAGTGTTGTGTTGCTCAGAAAAACCTGTGCTGCAACACAGATTTTCAGTTTTAATAGTAGGGAGGAGAGAATTCGGTAACATAAGCAAATGCAATGTTATTCTTATAATTTGGTCTCTGTTCCTGAAATTACACACCTTTCTGGTGACTGCCTGACATCTAATTGCACAGCAGAGATTTTCTCCCCTCTCCCAGTTGTTTAAAAATGTGACACAGAAAAATCTAAGCTATAAATAAAAATAATCTCTCCCAGAATGTTTTAAAAACTATTTAAAACATTAATATAAATAAAAAACAAGCTGGTGTTTATTCAGCATCTTTGCCCTCATAAGGACATAAGGGGTCTTTTCCAATAGTAATGTATTAAAGCTGCAGATAACTCTCAAAGAAATATTTGGCTTACTTGGGATCTAGATTCAGTAGGAAAAATGAAGCCTGACAGAAGAGGAGAGAAATATGCCCGTATGAGTGGAGCTTTAGTAAGTGCATTTTGTAGTGCACGATGTTTTGGAATTTTTTTTTTTCCCAAGTGTGGATTAGTTTAATGCAAAGAGTTTCTTCTGTTTTCAGTTTTCTCCATTTTGTTTAAAACATGTATTAATCTGCCTGACACAACTTTTCATGCTTTTCTCTCTCGCTTTCTTTTATTTCTTTGTTTTCTCTTGCTTTTCATTGGGAAAGATAAAACAGAATAACAGGATTACCCTGGATGGAAAAAACCTTCAAGATCATTGAGTCCAACCATTTAATAGGATTGGTTAAAATAAATATATAGCAGCTAAAATTGCTGGTGTTGGTCTAGTTATTGAACTAACTTTGGTTCCTAGTACTCTTCCCACTCTGGTGATGTTGTTAGGCAAGAATGCAGTGGTTACTTTGGAAGTGGTTTTGTCCAGTTTTGCTGATTTGACTCGAGTTTTTTGGAAACCAGGAGGTGGATGTGTCAGCTCCTTTCTTTCAGCTGGAGCTGCAGTTGCAGAGGTGAAACCAGCATATTTCAGTTAAGTCTGTTCTCTGAGTAGTGGAAGAATTGTTCTCAACTGGGATGGGAGGGAGCAGGAAAAAAACATCCTTAATAGTGTTGCTCAGTGTTTGAGATCTAGATACTTGGCATAAGGTGTTGTTTATTAAATGCCTGCTGTGTTCTGAGCACTGAATTAGTGTGACTTCATCCTGCTTCCTAGGTCTGTTTTAATAACCAGCTTTTTTTACACTTCGGCTTCAAAATCCTTTCCAAAATTTGTCAATATTTTTATTGGGGAGGGTGGTGAAGGTTTTGCCTTCTGTGGTGAGATCCCTGTGTAGAGGCAGAACCTAGACCTGCACATCTGGGCTCTGCTAGCAGTGATGGGACCTGTTTTATTAATAAATCATTGCTAGAAGAATGGAATAAATGAATTGCTGAGTTTCTATGAATAGTCAATAGCAGCACAGGTTTGCACTGTGTATAGAATCAGTACCCTTGGAGAAGGTGAAGTTCCTTGGGTGCTAAGTAGAGTGAGCAGCAAAGTGTTTTCTAGTAGGTGAGATGGCTGGAGGAAATCAAGCCAAGGGAAAAATCAATGAGATTTCTGGCCCTTCATCATTGCCTGCAAAGGGGAGAGGTCTGCCCCTCTGTCAGTGCTCACTGGTACAGGGAGAGGCTGCATCAACACTCTGCAAGTAAGCTTTATGTAAAGGGACTACAGAAATGCAGCCATTTCGTAGATATAAAGCCCCCTCCCCCCTTTTTTTTTTTTACACTATTTTAAATGCTGAGTACATGTCAGCCAGCAAAGAGTAAAGGGTGATCCTGGTGCCTGGAGAGAGCAGCTGTGGTGAGGGGAGCAGGACGGAGCCTCCATGTGTCTGGTGTCCTCACCCCACTCCTGGGCTCCATCCCTCTGGGGGGCTCTGCCTGGATGCTGAATAGGTGTGTGCAGACCCTCAGGCACTCCTGCACCCGAGATTGCCTTGCCAGAGGGGCTGTGGGGACAGCAGGGTGTCCTTTACAGTGTCTGCTTTCATCAGGTGGCCCCAAAGCAGCACAGGGATGAAGAGGCTGAGGGGTGCAGGGCAGGGTTTGGGGGTGCAGAGCAGGGATAGGGGGTGCAGGGCAGGGTTTGGGGGTGCAGAGCAGGGCTGCCAGAGGAGTTGTACCAATGAGGCATTGTGGGTTTTACATCTTCTTAAAGCAGTGACAGTTTTTATCAAGTGAAGTTTTACTACACAAACTTTATTCTGATGTTTTATGTGCACCTAGAAAGCCCAAAGTTATTTTCTCGGATTTAATACAAAAAATATGTGTATGAAACTGAATAATAATGAAAATAAAATGGCTTAACATACCTTCCCAGTCTGTCTAGTATGAAATAGCTGCAGATAGTTTTCCCTAACGTGAAACTTTAATTTATAATTATAGTTTCTGCGTGCTAGGGAAAAACAAAACAAAACAGTGGCGTAACTTCAGCAATGCTTTTCCCTTCATCTGTTTTTCTGTTCCTCCTTTTATATTGACTCATGGCCTAAGAAATTCCAGGAGGAAAGCATGGAGGTGAGGGTGCACAAATGTGTTTGCCCACATCAGGAATACTTGAAAACTTTGTAATTTGGATTTACGTTAACAAATCTCAAAAAGTCAATGCAATTCAACCCAGAAAAATAATCATATTACAAGCAAAAATTTTTACTGGGGGAAGAATTACCACAGCTGCCTCTCCTGAGCAGTGATTAAAAACTGGGAACAAAATTTAAGAGTTGGGTCCTTACAATGTACAAAGCCTCTTGAGAGAAATGCTGCATTTTTTGTTGCCTGCAGTTGAATCATCCATCATGTAGCTTCAGATGAGCTAAATCAATATCCAAAATCCCATATTGCAGTGTAGTTTAATTAGAATTGTAAATATTTTTGTCTAAATTATAATTAATAATCAGGGCATTAAAAAACATGCATGTATGAAAAAATTCTTTTGCTAAAGATTCTTTAACTAAACCAAACCCTTTAAGTTCAGGAAGAGCTCTGGGAATTCAATTAGCTAACAGGATAATTCTGTTCTGTATCTTCTCTGTCAGCAGCTTCCAGCATTTCTCAAAAATATGTGAAAATCTGCAGTTCCTGCTAACATCTGCCACAACGTTTCACATGTTCTGCTATGTTATAAATAATTTATTATATCTGTACAGTTTTATTTCACTGTAATGATTGTATGCAGGGGATTAAACTGGGAAGGTGCTGTGTGGAGCAGGATTGCAGCAGGGGGTGTTCTCTGGGTTTTGTAATAGTGTTGTAGGGCATAAATCCCAACCCAAACAGAGTCCATCATGATCTTTTAATTCAATGTTGAAGTGATCTTTTAATTGACTCCTGTTAGCTTTGAATTCTTTTATAGAAGATCATATATTATTAACAGCTTCTTGTTCCACATCATTCCACTGACAATCTGTAGCTGTTTCCTGCTTGACTGAAAGAAAGAGCTCCTCAATGTAGAAGCTGCTGTGGTTTTCAGCTGTTATTTATTGGGGTGATCGGTATTTTCTTTGGGGTATTCTACATTTAACCTAATTGATTTTTAGTTTGAAATCAAGGTTTAAAAATATTGCATTTCTTGCAAATGAAAAAATTCATTCATCTTTTTCCCTTGCCTCATAAAACTATTTAAGAAACCACAAAGAGTTGGCCAGGAGCTCTGAAATGATAAAATTCATTGCAAGATAGAGCGTTTATCCAAATCTACATGTTGATTTTTAATACTACTGAATTAGATCCATCTTTTTCTATTTACAAAGAGAAATCTCCTTACCCACCAAAGCCACTGCTGTAAATCAACTCTCCGTCCGTCTGGCCAACACCTGATTGCACATGCTATCACCAGGAAGGTTTCAGCACTGTGCTTTATTATTTAATGATGGAAATACTTTTTTAACCTGCTCCCAAGGGCCGAAAGATTTATAATCCTTCGGGGGCTTCTCAGAGCTGCAATATTTCCTTTCACAGCCGCTCCTACTCCAATTGCGAATGGTACTTGCAGAGTAACTAATATTATTTCCTCCTCCTACACTTTCCTTTTCCTGAAGCCATCAGATAACCATTTGTTTATTCTTACGTGCTCTTGCAATGAGCTCTGCAACTCTGCTTTCTCAACTGAGCAGATTCAGTTTTCACATGCTTCTTGTTTGGAGATGGTGCTCCCTCTTTATCCTAAAATCTTTGTTTCCTGTACTTTGCTCTTTTGCAGGGGGTCTGTAGGAGAAAGCTGGCTGGAGTTATCCTTAAAAAAACCTCATGCAATAAGAAAAAAAAATCACTAGGAAATAGTCCTTAAAAGTGAGAAATTTTTTAGTACGTTGCACGTGATATTGGGAATTTATGAGGCTTTCTTCACTGCAATTGAAAAGTGGGAATCTGATGAGCACAATAGCAGTTGTATTTTATTATTGTCTGTAATCCCTACAGAGCTTTGCATTAAGTGATCTTCACCATTTGAATCAAATAATAATGCTTCTCTCTATAGTTTCTGCAAATAATGCACTAGAAATATTTACAGCAGTGGAATCCCTTACGTTGCTTAGCTTCTGGACACAATCATCAAATGTTTTAGCAACCCTCTGAAGACTCATGTTGCCTTAGATCCTGTGCTCTTTGCATTCAATAAAGTCTTTCAAAATGAGAAAGATAAAAAAGAGAATGGAAAAAATATTAAGCAAAGTAATATAAACTTTGATGTTCAACTTTCACATTACCTCTGGGTAATCTCTTGAAAAATCTCTTGAGATCAATATATAGATTCTTTGTGGTTTACATCTTAGATGAAGCATTTTAGGGAAATAAGAGCAAAAGAAATCTTTTTTGTTTCAGCTACGCAACTGATGAGATTTTCTTTAAAGTCTCTTTAAATAGAATTTAAATTACTGAACTCAGGAATGTGTGATCCTTAAACTGGGATCACTTTGCATGCACACGAGGGTATGTAAGGCTGTGTGGTACTTTATTTCAGAATAAAGGATAGTTTTTGTCTTTAAAAAGGAA
This sequence comes from Florisuga fusca, assembly GCA_038090715.1. Taxonomy (NCBI): domain Eukaryota; kingdom Metazoa; phylum Chordata; class Aves; order Apodiformes; family Trochilidae; genus Florisuga; species Florisuga fusca. Next base: position 10,616,381 of record JAAWXA010000030.1, on the reverse strand, counting down.
AAAAAATCAACACCAGATTACATGCTTTTACAAAGGAATGAACTTTCACAAAAAGCAGTAGTGGTTTCAGTCAGCTTTTCCTTTCTGTATCATTAAGAAACATTTTATTAGAGTCTTGAATCCTGTGCATTTGTCTGATACAGTTTTACTGTTTGTTTTAGGTAAATTTTCAAACCTCTGAGCAATAGTGCACACAATCCTCGTTTGATTTTATTGTTTTAACATGCTCAAAATACTGCTCCATTCTCCTGCTGCTCCAGGAGCAGCTCTTCCTGACTGACTGACCCAACCAGAACCTTGCTCATCCAGTCCTTTTGACTTGATACAGATTTGAAAACCTAGAGTCCTAAATACTGTTTTTGGTAATTGGATGACATAAAAAGCAGAACTTATTAAAGAATTCCCTTTGCCTTATTTTGTTACACTAATATAGAGAACTTAATGTGTTTTTTCCTGTGGAATTTTTTTTCCACTGCTTATAAATTTGAGCATTAGTATGTGGTACGGACTCAATTTCCTCAGAGCTTTTATGGGTTTAATTACATTTGGGGGCTTAATTTGGTTTAAGAAATCCTGGTTTCCACACTTGGGGAAACTGAAGAGAATCAATTTTTCACAGTTCCTGCTTCTTGTCCCAACTACCAGGATGTCCAAGTGGACTTTCTGAAACCCCACTGAACCTTTACCTTGTTGCTTTTTACTGTCCTGCAGGAGTGTATAACCAGGCTATGAGATGGGCACTTGTGAAAGCAGCTTTGGCAATTTACAAATAAAATTTGAACTGTTATTTGAAGCAAATATCTGGATTCTTGGGTGTAAAAAACAGTGTCTGAAATTTTCACACTGTTGGATAGTGGAGAGTAAATGCAAACTTAGCCCTTGAAAAGCTAAATTCAAAATTTTTTTTGTGTTTATTTATTTATTCATTTATTCATTCATTTTCCAACTCACTACGAGTGCCCAAAAAGCTTTAAGTTGCTGTACTGACACTCCTGGGATCCTAGCCCAGGTAATGCCCAGTCCTTATGGAAACTCATGGATTTTAAAAATTGTTTTACCTGTTGGTTTTCAAGCAGTAAACTGTGTCCTGCTGCTGACAAGTCTGTTGGTTGTTTTAGGTGGTCTTCATATTTTAATTTTCACAGATGACATTGAGTAAAAAAGCCCAGATGTACCTTCTCAACATACAAATGGCTCTTTCAAAACCCAGAAGCTGTTCTGATACCCCGTCACACAATTTATTTTTTCTTTTTTTTTTTTTTTGAGAAGCAGGCAGCAAGTGGTACACGGGCCAACTGGGATACTGGGAAAACGCTCAGCATCCTATCCATTATGCATGGCAAGTGTCCTTCATGCCGTGGGACACATCAGCAATTTCAGACCTTTCAGCAGCTCCTCCTGTGGTCCCAGTCCTGCCCGTCTGTCACAGAGCCTGCCAAGGTTGCCCCATTTCTCTTCCATTTGATATGGGCTGAGCATGACAGGCAGGGGAGCGAGGGCGAGCCCAGCCGTCGGCACACTCCGAGTACAGCTGCTGAAAGCTGTCAGGATCTTGCCAGGTCATCCCCTAAATGAAGATCTTCCATCATGGTTCTTTCTCCGTGGCTAGAGACTTTTCCAAACCCACCACGTGCTTTTCCAGAAGTTGCTGTTTGTAGGGATGAAAAGCATGGCAGAGATTTTCCCTTCCGTGCCTTGGGCGTTCCAAAGCATCTCTGTTCTGCCTCCTCCCCTCGTGCCCTGCTCTTGTTCAGAGCCTCCTTCCTGTGTCCCTTTACATCGTGCTCTCCCATTTTGTGTCACATTTTTATTATTTATTTATTTATTGCGTAACATCCTTGACGCTTTGGAAAGTTTCCTCAGTCCCCCCACCAGCCTCGCTCCCCACTTCTCCCTCCAGATCCCTTTTCTCAAAGTGCAATTTCCAGGGAGCTGTTTAGATTTTGCCCACCACTTCCATCCTGGTAGGGGAAAGCTGTCTTCTCCCTTTTAAGAACAAGGGGAGTGATGACCATAACAAAGCTTTCCGTGTTCCTAAGACTCTTCATATTAGCTTATTAATCTCTCTGCCCCACCCCTCAAGAAAAGAAAAAAAAAAGCCACCAAACCCAAACCCGAATTGTCTTTGCATTGTTAGAGATTTATTTTTCATGTCATAACCCAAGCCAATAGTATGTGGCTACCTGCGTGCAGTTTCCTTCTAAACTCCTGATACAGCCACAGGACTTGGAATTACATTTGAAAAAAAGCAAAACAACAAAGCCACCCCAACCCACCCCTGTGGTGTGCTGCCTGTGTGCAAGGCTCTGTTATTGGGGCAGACTGAGAGTCCAGTGTTTGCCTTCTGCCTGGGTGACCCCAGACTACGTGCACCCATAAAAAGAGGTGTCTTGTCACAAGACATTTATTCATTAAACTGTATTTATCCTGCCCCCCCTATTCACCCTGGAAAGTAAGCTACTATGCAAGTAGTCCTATTTTTAATAGGAACATTCACAAATAAATTAGCCTCAGGGGAGGCCAGGGAAGAGGTTACATCTGTGGTTAGAGATGAAATAGAACTTCAGGAGGGCAGGATTATATTATTTGCTCCTCGGTGATGTATTTCTGCACATGGCTTTGCAAGGCACAAGAGTCCCCACTACTTCAGCATTGAGGGAGGCTTGTTTTGCAACTGGAAATCCTGACTTAAAATACACTGCACAATCGCCCACTTTTGCTGGAAAACAGGCACTTTGTAGAGTTATTTTCCTTCCCTGTGTGCCCCAAGGAGGTAATGCCTTTGCTGATGATAAACCCAACAGGTGCCAGGGCTGGTGGGTACTGCAGCCAGTTGGCTTTCTGCCGGCAGGCTCACAGTGGCTATATTGTGTCTCTAGGTTTTTGTGTGCTTCCATGTCCTTGTGAGGGATGGTATAACCCAGTTGAAATACATACTTAAACTCCTGAGGGATTAAGTGTGTTTCCTTTGCTTTACAGTTCAGAATTTTACAGTTTCTTTGTTTGCGGGTTCTCAGATTGCTTAATGATTTTTTTCCCTCCCCCCTGTTTTGCCCAGATGTGTATAATAGCACTATTTGAACCTTACAAGGTTTGCCAATTTTATTACTCAACATATGGTATATCCTTTTATTTTTGTCTAGCATATCATTCTTCTGCTGAGAAGTCCCCCGGTACATGTTTTTTTTTCTTATTATTCTTCAATTGTTGGGTTTGGAACTCTTCTGTACTCTGAAATTCAGCTTTTCACTCACTAGTCATTCAGAGAGACAAAATGTCAGATGTTTTCCTTCTAGCTGAAGAGTATTGTTTAAGCTGTCACTTACTGGAAGCACTATGGTACATATGTTCAAATAACCCCTTCCCCTGCCTCCCCAGTAACATACTGCTTACTGGTGAGCACGGGGTGCATCCACAGCCAACAAATGGGTCCTGCACTGGGTGATGCTGGAGGGCCCAAGCTTCCCAGCAGGGTGCATAAATGGGTCTGCTGGGCTGATGCTGGGGGTTTTTGGGGGGCACCTTCACCCCCAGCCTTGCTTCTGGCAGAGGTTTGAGGGATCACTGCTTTCTTCCCCCTCTGAAGCATTCCCAAAGCCTGAGTTCTCCTCTCCTCTAACCTTGGCCACACGGAGAGGGTAGAAATGCAACTTGCACAAATGGATTTGGTTTCCCACAGTATAAAGATGCATCCTTTGCTCTGAGCATTGTGGATGCATTTTAAAGTTATTTCTGAGCACATAACTTTCTCTCCCAAAAGCTGTGTGCATGGATCATCCTTGCATATTTATTTTGTATTTATAGTGACCAACATGTCCAGAGAATGTGAGCAGAGATTGTTTTCCTGGTAGGCTTGGGGGTGGATTCTTTTGTGGTTTACATCTATATAACTTAATTAAATGGCATTAGGATAGACTTACATCAGCTGGGTTCTCAGCCTGGAGTCCAAATATAATTCATAATAACAATGGCTTTCCAAATGAGTTTTATAAAGAAAACTTTATTGGTGTTTTCTTCTGAGTGGTTTCTTAAGCTTTCTTTGCTTTGTAGTAAAATCTGCTTCAGAGCAAGAGACTTCAGACCAAGAACATTTTGTTTGAGAGGGAACCTGAGCCTCAGAATAATTTGTAGTCTACTGAAACTTTCCCCAATGTACTATTTGCACGATAACTCTTGTGTAAGCTTCCCAGTGCAGTTGTAAAGATACAAATCACTTAAATCCTGTCATTTGTTTCCCACGCAGTGGGAATAGCACATGGCTTTTGGTTGGCAAATATTTTGCTCGTGTTTGTATCTGGGTTTGGAAATTAGAAATTGCTGTCTGATGCTAATTGCAGTTAATAATAATAAGAAGAATAATATCCTCCTCTGAGGTAATCTTCTATATAATGAGGAATAAAAATAATTTCCTTAAAGCATTGCTAATATTCTGAGTGGAAAGTGAATGTTTGTAATGTTTTTGTATGCCTTGAGAAATTGGATGAAATTTTAGTGGCAGCACTGTAGATGACAGCCGGGTGTCAGACCAGCAGACCCAGCTAGAAGAACCCTTTTGTTCTTGGCTTTTAATATAAGGGGTTGACAGAAGTTGCTGCCCCCCATGTTTTGCCATTAAAACGTGTAGTATCCAAACCACATAAATTATTCTTGCATTTTCCTGGCAGGAAGGGGAGGTGCATGTGGGGTTGTGTGGATTCCTGGGGTGCCTGGCACTCCGCCTGGCACTGCCTTCCCGAGGGACAGGACTTAGGGGGTGCCCACTAGTAGTCTGTATTTAGGGGAAATCGTCACACAGTCCATAAGATTTAGGTTTTTAAACAGCTGCCCAGAGGACCTGCAGGCAGGAACTGTCCTGGAGCCTGGCTTGTCTTCCTCACTGGAATGAATGGCTTAAACTGGACCTGCTGGAATTCAACCACTGACGTCCCAACAAGTCCAGTTATTTCAGAGCTGATGCTCAAAGCACTGAACTATCATCTCCAGCCTAATTAATTCTTAACCTTTTACCATAAATAGGTTGGCTGAGCTTTCTGTTGCTGTGCTGGGGTCATCCTGTCAGTGACAGCTGTCAGTCTCTGCTGACTGTACTGCAGACTCTTTTCTTGCCAGGCTTTCCTGTCCTCCAGGCACTGAAATGAAGAGCTGTGAGTGAGTGTAGCTGGTTTGCTCACAAACACTGGGGCTGAGATGAGCCATAAGGACAAGTGGCGGCTGGCTGGAGAACTTTCTTTAACAGTAATTCCTGCAGATAGGTTGTTGAGACAGAAACCTTGAATCCAGAGTGTATTTTAGTGCAAAACAGGCTTTTCACACGGGCACCATGTTGTGGCAGTGGAAGAGCATGACTGTGAAATGTGGCTTTTGTGGTAGTGAGGAGTGAGAAGGACTAGGATCAGCCATTCCTTAGCTCTAGTAAAACTTTGTACATTGAAATTTCCTTTTTTTTTTTTGTTAAGTTTCTTTCTCAGCATTGCTGCTAGCCTGACAAATTTCACTTTTCCAAGAGAAAGGCACTGTGCAGGTGTTCAGGTCAGGCTGAGCACAGGCAGTACCTGGCACCCATGCAGACTCTGACACCCTTCTCTAGTCCCATCTATTAATTTGTCAGCCCCTCCTGTGTATCTGAGCTGAGAATTTGACTGAACCTGCTGTTAAGTTGAAGCAGTTTAGCACTGCATGTGTATCACATAAAAGAGAAGATATTTTAGCACATGTTCTATTTTTAATGTGCCATTTGGAAATCCTCCTGTGCAGCTCTGTGAACAGGAAGGGTTCTCCCAGCTCAAATCCTTGGAAGGCTCCTTCTCAGGTGCTGATGGACATGCCAGCCAAAGCTTGGGTAACCCCCAGCTCTTCCCTAGATACTGCTGGGGAATGTTTTTTAAAAGTGACTTGAAATGAAAAAAAAAATTAAAATACATTTGTACTTCAAACTTTATAAAACCACCATTTATTCTTTTTAACAATACACCTTATACAGTTTTATTTTAATTAGAAATGCTAGTGGCTGCATTTGGTGGGGATCTAGTTTGTCTGCATTTTGAGATGGTTTTAGTGTACATAAGTTGAAGCCTGTACAAGCAGTGGTAGTGATGTGCTCTGCCAGGAGGCATTAAATTCCTGCCTGGGTATTGGTTGGTGGTGGGTGGTTTGTCTCTGATAAGCTTGATGGTATATTAATAATAATGCCTTGATCTCATGTGCCCTTTGACAAGTCAGGAGAGATTGGTTTCCTTTGCTGAGTGTACTCTTAGATAAGGAGGTTTTTTTCTGCTGCTTTGTTTTGTCAGCTTTAACATATTTTCATGTGAGGATTCCTCACCCTGACTGCCAGTATGTAAAATTTTTGAAAAATATCCAAGAAGATTCATCTCCTGTTCACAATTTCAGTTTTATGACAGGGGTGGCATGCTGGGAAACCAAAGTAATTCTATCCAGCACCCTCCCCATCCATGCTGGGCTTACAGCAGACGTTGCAAATTGCCCAGTGAATTTACATCTCCCCAAATCCAGCTTTTCCTCTTACTTTCAGTGAGATTCACACCTGCTGCAGCCTCCCCAAAGATTGCTCGCTAAGCGGATGCTTATGGGAACATTGACAAAAATAATAGAAAACTTGCAAGTTCCTGGAAATGCCTTCAGCCTTTGCCATGATTCACTGGGCCATGAGCATCTGGCCTTTTAGTTGGTAGTACCACCCCATCTGACACATCCATGTGTGTGTGGGCACTTACAGCTGAGTCCTTCCAAATGATGACAGTAAAATAATTGACTTTGGCTATTTCTGAAAACTTTCCAACCTGGGAGGCATGATGATTTTTCCAGCCATGGGCAGGATCCTTGTGAGGCACTGGGTTAAGTTAGATTAAGAGGTGATGTTTGTCCTCAATGAGCTCTGGATTTAAAAGGGCAAGTGTGGGAATGAAAAGAAGGAATGTGAGGTGACTTCTTCAGGATCATTCCCTGGGCTATGAATGCCTGACCTAAGTTCAGAGCCAGATTTTTTGCTTTCTAGTTCACAGCATTATCTCCTCTCAGATCAAGCCTCAAGGCTTCTCAGGCAAAAAGAGCAGAGAGGATAAAGAAAATCTGCTTTTTTTAGAGCATGACTGTGCAGTAGTGTGAAAAAGGCAAACGCAGGCTTGACTCTCAAGCAAGGCATTTCCTTGGAGGTAAGAGCAATTAATGCCATTAGCAGACAGTCATCTGGAAAACTCCACACTGTTCTGCTCTCCCATATGCAAGAAAAATCAATTCAAGCAGGAACAGGTGCTGAAAAGGACTTGCTGGGCTGTGGGAGGGAACAAGGAGCCAGACTTAAAAGAGGTGGCTGAAAGAGCTTGGCTTGTGTGGCCTGGCAGGACAAAAGCTGATGTGGATGTGATAGCTCTATAAATATATCAAGGGGTAAGTACCCAGGAGGAAATGGACCTGCTTAGGCTGTAGAGCAGTGTTGGCAAAAGAACAAATGGGCATAAATTGGCTATGTGTAAAATTAAGCTGGAAATTAGATGTAGGTTTCCAAGTATTGTAAACTTTTTAGCAATTTATGAAACAGGAACCCAGGTGCCATGGCCTGATTCCTGTGTGTCAGAGGCAGCACAGCCCCAACAGCCTCATCCAGCAAGGGGGGGACTTTGTGCAACAGGGAAGATGAGTAACTTGCTCAGTGTTTACACTTAAAAGAAAAAAATAAAAAAAGTAAAAGAAAAAATCCTTACAAAAGTCTGGCCAGTTCTGCACTTCGATGAAATTACTGAGGAAGTGTGAATGTTGTTTAAGAGATCCATTATTTGTTTATTTCCTTACTAAATACTCATTCCCACTGTGTTTTGGCTTTTTTTCCTATGAATAGCTCCATCAGAATTTAAAATGTGTATTTCCAATAGCAGAACAATAGCTGTTCACACCAGCTGAAATGTCATCATGCAGTTGATAGACCTGCCTGCACCAAGGCTGTTAACTTCACCAAAAAAATAAGAGTTTGGAGACCCTGCCCTTGAGGCCCTTTCTTGTTGTATTTGCACTTCTTTCAGATCCACACAACCACTGCAGCTGATGAACCTCGGGCCCTGGCAAAGCTCAGGGTGGGAATCCTCCTCTGAAGGGGCCTCTGATGCCTCCTGAGCAGACACAGTGGTTGCTGCTTGGAGAGACCCAAGTGATTGATGGTGACACCTCATTCCAAATTGGGATTGAAGCCCATTAGTCGGTGATTGCTAATCAGAGGGAAAGTTGTTTTTTGTTGGCTTTTGTTACTCCTTCCACTTTGTCCACATTAGTTACAGGCATAATGTGATTGCTGTGCTGCTTTGCCAATGCCTGGCCTTCCCCAGGGGCCCTCTTCACTAAAATCTAGATTTCTCTTTACAGCTTGACAGGTTGCTGGTACAGCCATGGAATGATTTTTTTAATGCTTTATAGTTCTCAATGCAAATAAACTTTGTATTATTTTCATAGGTGAGGGTGACATAAATGTTGAAGTGTGTCCTGTTACTTGATATTTAATTATTAAAGCATCCGCTGGAAAAACAGCATGAGCCTGGTGTAATCAGCACTGGAGCAGACCTGCTAATCTTTTCATTTGGTCTAGACTTCAAGGATGCTTTGTACTAGTCTGGCTACAGCCTGATAATCTAAAACCTTCTGGGCTAAAAGTTTTGTGACTCTTTATGAAGGGAAAAACTCCTCCAGAAACCCCCCCAGGTTTGCGTGTCCCTCTCCCAGCTGATAAACGCCTCCTGCTTGGTTAGTTCATGGAAAAGGTATTTGGATGGACCTGGCTGTGGAGGCAGCTTGGCTGTTCCTCACTGCCCTGATGTCTGGGAGCAAAAACAAGGGGTGCTGGTCCTGGTTCTGTTGGTCCTTTAAACTGGGATAATTCTGGTTAAACAGCTTTAGGAAAGATTGTTTTAATTACTTGTGTTCCTGAAGAGATCTCTGGTCCCTGGAGTTTGTTCAGAAGGGAAGAATACTTTTCTTTGTGCTTTTTTTCCTCTTCTTCATTGTTCATTGTAATAATCCTTCTTGATACCTATTTTGTAACGATTTAAAACTGCTAAACCAACACTAAAATCATATTCAATGGTCTGTTTGGAGAGGGAAAACCTATCCACATACTTATTCGTCGTGCATCACAGTCCACTTTGAATCTGTGACAGGAATTCTCTTAGACCTTAGAGTTTAATTAAAGAGTGAGTGGGAGGGCAGCAGCAGGAGAGGGAGGGAATCCCCTTCACCTGTAAGATGCATTGGGAAAGTCACTCAGGGTCAAAACAAAGAAATCCTGCCTCTCAACAGTGGCCAAAACTGGATGCCTGAGGAGCAGTATAAGAATATAAATGAAGTTTTATACATATGATGAGGATTTAAGTTCCTTGCATGGAAAAAGTCAGATTTTATCTACCCTGGAAGGATTCCAGTGCTGTCTAAAGAAAAATCACTGTCTGACTAAAACCACTGTCTGGTCTGGCACAGCACTGGGAAGCACTGGTGGGGCTCATCCTTCGGGAAGTCACGATGACATTGCTGTTGGGGTAGGTGAAACCCAGTGTTGTCTGAACTTGTCCTTGCTGGGGCCAGAGCAGGACAAGCTCCCCATGTGCCTGTGCTGGTTGTGCTGACCTGCCCCAGCAAGTTGATATAATGAGATAAACCCAAACTCCCCGTAATCTCTGGTGTTACTTTAGAAGGAGTAACATGAGATGAAAAAAATAAACCGAGGGTGCACACTGGGTTGTTGGGTTTTTTTCTTTTTTTGCCCTGGTTGTGAAGGCAAAGCCCTGGCTGGGGCATTTCTGCAGCTCATTGGGCATGTGCAGGGCATGGTGTAAAACCTTGTGAGAAAGGGGGTTGGAAGCCCAGGGGCTGAGATGGAGACACCTTGCTGGTTCCTACTTGGGTTGTCCTAGTTTTCTGTCCTCTGTTAGCACAGCTGGGTGACAGCAGTGGTGCCTCTGTTCAGGGTGCTTCAGAGGAGGTGTGGAAAAGCATCTCCTGTACTCCCAGAAGCGTTTGCTTTTTATACATCACTAGTTATTGGTGAGAAGGAGAGACAAGAGGTGACAGCAAAATAAAGCAAGAGGGGTTTTTGCCTTCATCCCATTGCAAACAGTTAAGTTGGACAAATGGAACATCACTTTCTTTCCTTTTTTAAGAGAAAGTTTTGTTGAGAACAGGGTGGTGCTGAGCAGACTGAGATGAGATTTTTCCCTGAAGTGCTCTGGAATGAGATGAGAAGCATCCTGAGGAAAGGCTCGGGGCTGGCCGAGGTTTTCCTCTGCCTTCTCCATGTTTTCAGGCCACCGTGCCTCTTTCTCTTTTAATTTACCAGATCTTGGTGCCAGATTATCTCTCTGCCAGCTTTTAGAAGCTCGGCTTAGTTGTCAGCAGCTTGTCTGCTAATAGGCACAACTGTTCTCCATCAATGCTGCCTGAGCAAAGCATCTGGAAATGTGGAAATTCAGAGGAAATATCGCGAGTGAAACCCGACGGAGAAACCCCGTGCAGACTGGGGGAAGAGAGCTGCCAAGCTATAAATATTTATGTAGCAAATGCATATGCTTGTGTGTAAATGAAGTGCTTACAAACCCAATGAACAATCCTCCAAACCTGTTTGGGGGATGTTTTAGTGTAGAAAACATATTTTAAACCTTTCTTTGTCAGAGCTGATGTTTAGAGAGAAGTTGCTCGGGTGCATAAAGGTGCAATCCTCCAAGTCTGTTTTGGGGATTTTTAGTGTAGAAAATCTATTTTAAACCTTTCTTTGTAGGAGCTGATGTTTAGAGAGAGGTTGCTCAGGTGCATAAAGGAGTTGGGTGCCCCTCTGTGTTTTGCTGGAACAAAACGTGGACGTTGGAAGTTTCTTTTGTCTGGCTGCAGTTATTTTGTTCTTTTTTTCTGGGACCACAGTTTGAGATCCTTTGCACTTGTGTCATTTCTGCAGCCATGAACAGATGATTGCTGTGCAAAATGGGATTGGGTTTTTCCTGTTTTGGTTTTTTTTTTTTAAAGTAGTGAAACTAGGAGATGCACTTGAGCTTTTTAGCTTCTGTTTAAACAAGTGCTGAAGTATAGAGCTGAACAGAAGATTTTATTTACTAAATAACACAATTCTGACAGTTACTTTCCTCGTGTGCTCAGTGTTTAAATGACTTGTAAATGTAATTTGATTTCTTTATAATTTTAGTATTCCTATTACATGGATTAAATAGGTAGGTGGGCTGAGCATTACCTTTACAGCAGTTTGGGTTAGATGCCTGTGCCCAGCTCTTCATCATTTTCAACAGCTATTTTCATATCTGTCTTTTTTTCATACAGCATGCAGACACAGTAACCATGTGCTTTTTTTAGTTTTCACTATAAATCTTAGTTCATAAGAAGCATTACTAGATGTTGCAATTCATTTCACCACTTCATATTGAATGATTATCATGTAAGAGCATCTTGGGACTTGTCTACACAGGAACTGCAGTGTAATTAAATGGAGGTATACATTTAAGGACTTGCCTGCCTAGGGAAATTCATTTGAATTTTATTAGGATGTGAATTTTAAAGCAGAATTGTTTTCCTCTGGAATGTCTTTTATGGGTATTTCTGTTTTGGAATAAGAACTTTTTGTTGGTAAGCTTGTTTCTGGAATAGCAAAGTTAGTGTTTCTCAGGTATACTCAGACACACTTCCCTCACTGCAGAATTTGAAATGCAGACCAAAACTAGATGTTTCAGCAGATTATTTTTTGGTCATAAAATTACTACTGTGTTCATTTTAGTTTCAGCTCATAGTGATTTTTTAAAAATAATTATTTCAGGAGTTTCCATGAGAGCGACTGATTTGATCTTGCAATCCTTTCTTGAGAAGATAGCTTTATAGTTTTTGATATTTTTTTCTTACTACTTGTCCAGAGATAAGGTAGGGTGGTTGGCATCATAGACTGAACTGGGCTATGTGACAAGCAAATCAAATGCTTTCTTTTATCTTTTATTTGCCAACAATTATAGCCTGCTCTTCCCGGTGGGACTTGGACACTGGACTTCCAGTCTTCTGTCTTCTCACAGTGTATTCTTACTTTCCTGAATAAAGATGGTCAGGTTTTGACCTTATGCTTTTTGACTAGATACTGGAATGCACTTCCATTATCACAGAAAGACTTTTTGCTTTCCTGGGTTTAGTTCCATGGAAAAGTAACACAATAAAAATCCCATGATGCAGAGTCTGACTTTAGCCCCTTGCATGGAGACACTCAGTCAACTCTTCTGTGAAATCCAGGTGATTTAGAGAATTTGTCTTTATTTCCTTGTGGTTGAATAAAACTCTAGTCCCAAGTCCTCAGCTTCCCTCAGTCCTATTGAGTCAAAGTTTCCAGATCCCTGTGCTGGCACAGACAGAAAAGGGTATGAAAAGCTTCTAAGGGGGTGCTGGCACCCAGGGGAAATCCGGGCACTGAGGGTGGATTGTTGTTTTTTTTTTTCCCCATAGATGCTCAGAAAACTTCATATTGGACTAACACTTAGCAAACAAAGGTGACATTTGAGGTACATGGAAGACAAATCTGACAAGAGTGGCATTTTCCTGTCAATATTAAAAAGCTCATGCAAGTTCACTGCCAGGTAGAGGTAATACCCCTTGCAGGAGCTGTTGGGCAGAAATGTTGAGCCCTTTGGGTGGGCACTGAGTTCCTGTTCTGATAACCTTTTTCCAGCAGGATGGTGCAGGTTTGCATGCTGGCACCGCTCACTTACTGCTTTGACATCCAGAAGTGCTGCCAGAGCTGGTGATGCTCCTGAGCAAGAAGTCACAGTCTGGTTGAAGGAAAAAAAGGGTGCTCCAGGTTTGAGTTGAAAGCACCAGTTTATTCCAGCATAATGCTGGAATAATACATTGCTCAGGACAAGTTTTGCTTATATGTCATTAGATTTCTTATGATTGTTCTTTTATTTTAAGAATGGCCTTTTAAACTAGAGAGAATCATGCTGTCTTGGCCTTATCTTTGACCTCCTCCTAGGAAAAATTTTCTTGTTGCCAGAAGCCAGGACTAAAATGATTGTTGTTTAATCTTCTAAAGCATTTGAAAGGATCACTGTCACAAAATAAATAAATTTAAGCAAGTGAATAGGTCATTATACCTTAAAAAGAGGGTGGTGGTGTTAATGCTGATTAGGTGTCTTAATTGGTTTCCAAGCTAAAATTAATAGTGTGTGGAATCCCTCTTAGTAACATGCCTCAGAACTATTTATTTTTCAACTCCTCTTTTAACTCTGGCTGAGATTGATGGGTGTGTTATCTTAGCATTTGGGAGATGCAAGCAGTATTGGAATGACAAACATTTCTTGACAGCTTTAGGAAGATGGATGGCGTGATGCCCCTGCAACAGGTTTGGCTGTTTGTGCTTTCTAATGGGTCATGGGGAGACTCTGCCTTCACTTTCATTCTTAAGGAAGGGGAAGGAAAGGTGAGACCTAATCACTGGTTTGGGATGTCTTTGCAACTGCTCAGTTGTAGGTTTGTCATCCAGCCCTTAGCAGAAGAGTGTAATGATGGACACTCTTAGTTAATGGCCCTACTTTGGGCATTATGCTGTTAAAAACAAACAAAAAAATAGATGGCTACTGAATTTTACCTGCCAAGCTGGTGTAAGTGATTAAATACACCCTGGATATCTGTTATGACATTGTACCTCGTGTCCAGATTTGGCAGCTCTACACACTCTGCGTGTCTTTATGAAGAACTAACTCCCTGTGAGTAAAATCCTTAGGCTTGGCCAGAAACTTCACAGAGTTTTTTAAGCATCTCTTCTGTGAGAGGTTTAATTCAGGGAGAATGCCCTGAAAATGTCCCAGATGTGGCCTGACACGTCATGTGTGCAACTGGCTTTTCCTGGCTGTCTTTAACAAACCTTCTCTGTGCAGCCTGGGGACCCAGTGTTCCCAGAACTATTTTTGTAACTATTGCATTCCCCAGCAGAGATGTGCCTTTCCCTTGTGGTCTTTGAAAAAAAATTCCATTGTAGTATATTGGTAGCTTTCTGCTAAGTTATGTACAGATGGGAGAGAGGAGAGTGATTTCTCTTAACCTGTATGATGTAAAAAGAAACAAAACCCATTGTCATACAAATGAAGTTTCAGTATTGCACTCATGCCTTTGATACCATCTCTGAACATCTGAAACTCCCCGGAATACTAGAAACCAGATTCCTTTTGGCACTGAGAGCACATGGTGGAGTCAAGCACTGAGGCTGTTCTCTTGCCAGTGAAGTGTAAATCATGAAATCCCCTGCAGAGATTTCTTGCTCTCTTTTCAGACAGCTGAACAACAGGAAAAAGTTGGTTTTAAATTTTATTGAGGATACTTGTAAATGCTCTCCTGTAGACCCAGTAGATTCCCTAAACGTGCCACATGTAACTGGCATCTTCCTGGTGTCAGGACTGTAAAGGATTAACTCTTAAGGACTGAATTTATCCATAGTAAGAGGTTTGAGCTGTGGCTGAGTTCTGCAGGAGTCAGGCAGTGTTACTGCCCTTCTGAGGCAGGGCAGTGAGTGCTGGTGCCACTTCACAACCTAAATGTGAACGAGAGGTTCTTATTGTCTGTATTACAGTGTTCCTAGATTTCATAATTTCATTCCTTGTGGTTTTTTGGGTTTGTGTTTTGGGTTTGGTTTTTGTTTGTTTTTTTCTTTTACATATTTTGTCCAGCAGGAGCTGTAGATGTATTTTTTTTTCTTCCCAAATACAGATGGACCAAAGCAAATTACTTTTCACAAGTGCCAATAACTTCAAGGAAAAGAGTTAATTTATTTCCAAAACTAAAAGATGTTTTGCATAAGTAATTTGTGTGTATGCAACTACACATATAACCCTTTGCCAGCCCAAAGCAGACAAGCCTGCTGCTTTATGTTTGGTGCTGCTTTTGTCTGTCTTGTAAGAAAAAAAGCATTGCTGCCAGGATGTGTCAGCCAGGAGCACAGGTACCTGTGATACAGCAGAGCAGGATCTGGATTCACGTTCGGGTGCCTGGCAGGAAGCTCATTGCAGTGGATTAGTATTCTTATCATTTGAGTGACAAATTATAAAAAGCTGATTAAAATGACCTGAATCCTGGACACGTGGGTTGGAGGCAGGAGCCGTGTGGACGTGATTTAAATCTCACCTTCCCACTTCCTTGCTCTGATCTCCCGGGATTTTACAGTCACAGGGGACTCAGATGGGATGCTCAGAGTCTGGAGGGCTGTCATGTTACCTGCCCCTTTTACAACTGCCCTGGCTAAAGCCAGGAGCTCAGGATCCTTCTGTATTTCCTAGAGAGAAATAAAGGCTTTGCATCTCAATTAGCCAAGCTGCTGCCTCTGGTTGCTCTCATTGCCAGCTGGAGGAGACGAGATGCGTGGCTCCTGCTTGGCTCTGGTTCTCCTGCTCGAGTTAAGCACTTGAGTTGGGCAGCAGAAATACTTCCCCAAGAGTTCCTGAGTAACAACTTTATTCCACCACAGGAATCTGTGTAAGCCATCTTCAGTATCAGATTTTATCTGCACCATTGCTCAAAGCAGCTGCACTCTCGCCAGAGGACCTGGCCTTGTGTATTTTAGGAGATACAGTAACTTAAACCAGATACTGACCTTGTGCAATTCCTATCTGCAGCAAAGAGGTTGTTATTTGAAGTTTTGTTTGTTTTTGAAATTATACGTTGCACCCATGGCACGCTGGCATCCTGACAAATGTGATTTAAGTCAAAGGAATCTCTTTGAGAAAACGGTTTTGCAACACTACTTAGAATGTCTTTTGGTAGGCATTAAGGTGGTATTTTTCTTCAACTCTCACAATTGTTCCTAAAATATATTGTAAAAAAAAAAAAGAAAGTTTTGGAAGAGCAGGAAGTATCTACCTCTGCATCTGGCATCTGCTACATATTTTATATCATTTTTAATTTTAAGATGAAAAGGAAGAGCCCAAAGGTGACAAAGTCCATGTCCAAAAGAAAAGGAGGGGAAGACACTCAGTGCAGTACGTCCTGCACTCTGGAAGTTGCTGCCTTTTGGTTCAGGGAGCCCAAATGTCTTGATGTGGGCAAATGCCTTTCTGGAAATGGGACCAGAGGAAAGCTTGGAGTAAGGAGTGTTTGTTTGTGGATGCTAAATTGTGTGCTAAATAAAAAAGGACTTTGTGGTAAATATTTAATGTTATTAGATGTCTTTGGCAGCTGGCCAGAAACCAGTATTTCTTCCTGTGACAGCTTCTCCAAGGTGGATGACGTAAGGTGAGAGCCTGTCTGTGGTACCCAGCTTGCAGTTCCCTTGAAGCTGTGGCTGCCCTTGGCGAGACCTTGGGAATTTGCTATTTAAGTGGCTCACAATGTTGGCCGTTTGCAAGATTGAACAGCTTCTAAAATAAGGGTCTAATTTCATTTTTATTATTATTTTGGTTTTGTGACAGTGTCTTCTTTGCAAAATATGATTTTAATGGGACCATCAGGTGGTCACACGTATTTCCTCTTTACCAAAATAGGAGTTTCATGGGTTTTTTCTCCCGTTTCAAGTCTTGGGCTTCAGGTGCATTGAAAAAAAGAGATGAAACAAGGTGGGGTTTTTTCTTTTCTTTTCTTTTTTTTTTTTTCCTTTTTCAATTCTTTAATTGCATTGGTGCTTGAAAATCTGGTTCAAAGATGAAGACAGGAAAATTGTTCGATGTAGGGGTAAAATAGCTGAAGTAGTTGGACACAAATCCCTCGTTATTTCCAAGTTATTAATACACTGAAGACCTCATGTAGTCCTTAATTATCTCTTCCTACTTCATTAATTCCTTGCTTTAGTGCAGTGTGCTCAGCCTCTCACATCACACCCAGGAGCTTTCCTTCCACCCTTGCTGCTTGTGCCCAGGTGAATGCCACCAGCCTCTCCCAACCTGCTGTGCCTCAGCAGTTCCAGCCAGCACGTTTCAGGACGTGTCCATCATCCATCCCTGTCCCCAGCCCCTCAGTGTCCCTGGTGGCACCCAGGGAGCAGCAGACATCAGCTCCTCTGCTATCTGGACCACCTCGTGCTGACACCCCCGAGTGCTGACAGGGTCAGGTGCTTTTCAAGCCTCTTGTAATGGTACTTCTGCTATCTCCAAAAGATACTGTTTGGTCTAAGTGCTGATGAAGAGGCCAGGAGCTTGCAGGAGTTTAAAGGCAGTTTGTTTTGTTGGTCAGCCCCACTAAGAGGCTTTGAACAGAAAACAAACACAGAGCAGTGTGCCTGGGGCTCCGGGCACTGCTGCCACCCAAGTGCACTGAAGTGCAATGGGAACACCTGAAAAAAAACCCCAAAAAACTTAAAGATCTCAGTTTTGGCATAGTGGATATCTCTGAGGATCCTTTGAGAAGGCACAGGCTGGTAAGTGGTCAAGGAAATAGCAACATGTCATCTCTTGAGCACTTAAAAGCAGAACCCAACAGGGGTGGTGACTCGGAGGGGACGAATCCCTGCGAATGGAAACCTGGAGTCTCCTCAGTCCTGAAAATGTCTCTGAAGTGACAGGTCTCAACACTTTGCTTGCAGTTTTGTCCCATTCTATTCCCTGTACATAGCAATGGGCTTCTAAGCACTGGCTGAGCAGAAGATTGGGTCTTTAGTGAAAGCTTTTTTAAAATAAATAAATTAAACCGTGGCTGCTGCTTTACCTAGCAGACCGTTCCTCAGTTCACTGGGGCTGCCCTTCCCTATCTGCAGGTACCACTGTTCAGGCTTGCATCAATCTTGTTTTTAATGAGAATCCTCTTTAAAATGGAAAATATTAAAGCAGATCTACAGCTACACTGGGAACTGCAGAGCCAGAGGGTTTTCAGATACTGCCTTAAAGGAAAAAAAAAAAAAAAAAGCATTTCTAATCCTTAAAATATTTGCCTTGCTTTATTTTCATATCTTGAAGACAAACAGGTGCTGTGTGCCCTTTATGATTCTCAAATATACAATCTCCAAGCCAGCAATCTCTAAAGCCTTCCCTTGTTTGTACAATTAGGGTGGGATTTTCAGAATCACTCAGTGTTGGTCTGTCCCTGCTCTCATTGAAGTCAAACTGCTGTTGACTTCAGTGAGAACACTGTTAGATCAGTGCATGAATGCTTTTCAAAATCCTCCCTTCACTTATTTTTTTTTCAGTCACATCTGTGTACTATTGAATAAAAAACCTTTGTAATATACTTTAATTATTCTTTGTTGTTTTCATATAAAAGTGATTGAGAGGAAACCAGAAGAAAACCTTTAATAATGATCTTGACTTTGATCTTATTTACTGTAAATTATATGTTATGTTTTTCATCTCCTTTTATGTTATTATATACTACTTTATCACATTGTAAGATAAATCACAAGAAGCATGAGGAGTAGAAATAATGAGGCAATATGGAGGGGAAGAGCACTCACTAGGCAGGAACTTGACTCTTCATGGCCTGGTGGGTTTCCAGTGCTGGTTATAGCAACTTCCCTTTGAGTGCATGGGAAAATCAGGATATTTTATGGGAAAGGCTAATGCTAAAACCTCATGAATCTGGAGGCTGCATGGCCAACTCTGAGGAATGGTTTTCTGGATGTCACTTTCCCAGGAAACCTCCAGTTACTGTCCAGGTATCTGGACTCCACCTGGCTCTGGTCCACCTGCTCCTCCCAAATTCATGTCCCTTTTTGGTTCCCAGTGTGTGTTTCAATGGTATCTCTGTTCTGCTGCCAAAGAGCACGTGGGATCCTGCTCAGTTCCTCTCCATGCACTCTGTTTATCCAAGTGCCCCAAGTCAGCAGTTCCAATCTCTCCCACAGGAATGACAAAGGCAGCACATGCTCAGGGCTTTCCATCCCTTCCACATCCCATCCCATCCCATCCCATCCCATCCCATCCATGAACTGCAGAGGGTCAGGCCACTCTCTTTGAAAACTTCATAGATGGTGTCAGTGGTGGTACTGAAAGAGCAAGAAGGTGTCCTCTAAAAGCATGGGATTCCCTCTGAAATGTTAGTCCTGGATGTGCCAGTGCAGTGCAATGCCATCTGTAAGGTGATGCTCTGGGAATCTGGGCTTACTCCACATATAATTATTATTTTCTGTGTCCCCCAGGAGAGCTGAATGATTAGCTGCCCTCTGTTAACTGCTACTTCCAGGAGGTGGCTTGAAGAAATTAAACCTTCTTTAACGTTTCACTTAAAAAACAAAGTGGAAACCAATCAGAAGCTGAAGGGAAAAAAAAACCCACCTCAACAGATGAGTGTAAAGAGGTATAAGCAGTAATGTGACAGCTAATCTAGGAATTGTTAAATGTTTAAGATATAATTACTGTATATTAACTAGATGAGATCTACACAGAGTCTGATGAGCCTGCCGGAGAAATAAACCACAAAGTACTAGCTGGCCTGATTTATTTGTTTCCATCATCATGTTTTAAATGTTCATGCATGCTGATTAAAATTCAGGTTAGGGTTGTGAAAGCCATTGCCAAGTTTTGTCACTCAGGGATTTTTAGATGCTGTAGATTTAACCCTCTGCCTGTCCTTTTGATGGCTGGCTTCCCAAATACCCAGGGCAGATAATATTCTGCCTTGTCCAGCTGAACTGATGCGTTCAGACTTCCTGAGGAAAAAGCCTCTTGAGTGCTTCTGAAATATTTATTTATCCAAGATTCATCTTACTGAATTTACTCTTTGCTAAAACAGGCTGTACTGTGCTGGCCTGGCATGAGATAATGTGTTTGAGTTCCCCCTTTCTGTCCTATGGAATGATACTTGAGATGCACATTTTTTTCTTTTTTTTTTTTTTCTGAATATCAGGGGAAAATAATTTCAAGTGGAGAGAGAATTTTGCTGAACATCTGGGAGCAAAATGGAAAAAGTTTGATAAATGGCATCTTGCTGACATGTAATAGCAACTAGCTCAGTGAAGGAATCTGGAGCATTGGAAATAAAAGGATTTTTCTTAACTGTGGTTCAATTGGATATGGAGTTGCGTGCGTACAGTTGACAGGAACAGATTATTCAGATTGTCAGATTTAAAAAAGCGAAAAAAATTCAGACTTCAGTCATGGAGTAATCTTAATTTCAGGAGCAACCGTGTCTGTATATAATAGAGATGGACATCTTGTGACTACTTAAATCAGCAGAGAAGTTTCTTGCTCAAATTTATATTCCATTCAGAGGTTAACTACAATATTAAATAAATGGAAATCTTTCACACACTGATTATGGTATCACCAGGTTATACTGATAACTCCAATTCTGAAGTTTGGATTTTTTAAACAGTGTTTAGTGTCCAACTGGTCTTCATTTCCCTCTTTTTATGTTTGAGGCACACTGAGCTTAAAACCACATTATTTTGCTTTTATCCATCACACACGGAGTGGATTTATCTGGAGGCATAAACACTCACATGAACCAGAATCCCTTTGCATGCACAAGTTTAACCTGGAAGTAAGCTCACAGCAGCCAGACTTTTCAAATAGAAATACAGGGAAATTTTTATATTTAAAAAGAAAGCGAAACTGAGTGTAGCCCAAAATATTTTCAGGATAAAAGGCTTTAGCTGTGCAGAATTTTTCCTTTGCATTGCTCTGCCAGCCTGATACCCACTGACATTTTTTCTTCCTGTAACGTAATTGTCTCTGAAATGTGACAGTGAAACAAACCATTAGCAAAACGCTGAGCTGTCAGAAGCAATCACTGGTTTTGGATCCAGAGGGGGTGCTTTCCCTTCTCTGAGGGTATTCCTTGGGGTTTCCTGTGGAGGTTCTTTGTGCAGCTCCAACCTTGCAGGGCCAGAGCAGTGGCTGAGCAGGTCCAACCCCTCCCTCTGCAGGGAGCACCCAGGGCTTCTGACTGCCTCACCCACTCCTCTCCTGGCCTCCCAAACCTGGGTCTCCACTGCCTTGGGCTGTACCTGGGAGTGCCTGTTGCTGCTGCAGATCAGGCATGGCAGAGGGTGAGAATTAACCTCTTAGCTGCCTGTCTACAATCAGTGAGTTGCCTGGTGCTGCCCCAGGATGCTCTGGCAAAGTGGAAGATGTATACACTCACCCTTTTCCTTCCTGAAGGCCCTTCCACTTCATTTGAGGATCTTTTGGCCAAGCAGCCTGAGTTTGCTTCAGTAATATTGGTAATAAAATTCCTGCCTTTGGGAGTCAGCATCCTAGTGCTGCTGGGGGATGCTGCCCCAGAGCCACCCAAAGGCTGAGTGGCCCCAGTCAGCTCCACTGCTCAGATGGAGGTGAGACATCTTAGAGGATTGGATGTCAGCTAGTCATTAAGGGCTCCTTTCATTATTTCAGTTCCCATGCTTTTCCATTTCTCAACTTCTGAGCTCTTAATCTGCAGCCTGTAATGCAAACCAACACACACAGGATTCCTGTTCTGCAGAGCCAGGGTTGGTTTGGATCCATCATGGACACACTGAGGACTCCAACCTGCAGCACAGGCTTCAGCTGAGTTTAAAGCACTAATTGTCCCTAATTTGTGTTGGCCAGCAATGAGAGGGGTTGTGCAGTCACCTTTCCAGAGGGTTTCACAGCTAAAGCAGGTTGGGTTGAGTCTGTTCATGTGCACACTCACTGGTGTGCACGTGGGGGGTTCTGACAACCTCATCCCTGGGAATGGTTGCAACTGTTGGGAGGATGATTCAGCCTGGGGTTAAAAATGACACCACGAGTGGATAATATTCTTTTCCATGATGGGCAGGATGATCCATGGGTGTCTGGTCTCCCCTGCACTTGCAGTAGGAAGGAGCAATAGCAGAGGTCTGCACACATTTATGTACCCACTGCCTCAAGGTAACAGCTGGGCAGGGTGGTTCCTGCAGCCTCTGTGCCTCTGGGAGAAGTGGCTTTCCCCTGCTGGGCACCTCTGGGGCTCTGGTGGGATCCATGCTGTTCCCCATGTCCCTGCCTCCTGGCATCCCCCTGGGAATGCCCCCCCATTCAGTAGCAATGTCAATAATGTGCCACTGTTAAAAAGAAGCTGTTTGTTAATTTTGTCTCCTGTTGTGTATTACATCAGCTTGCTGGAATAACGTAGATTTAATCATGCAGTTATTTATCACAGAGACACCTTCCATCTGTCTGCAGTTTGGCTGTACTGAGCTTCCTGTCAGTCTGATGCTTTGGAATGATGATTATTTGTTATGCTGCTTTTCCTACATACTCACCATAGCTGGGATCCTACCCCAAAACCTCAGACATAACGTCAGGATAAAATATTCTTCCTATACATGCATACTAATCTTTTTATAACTAAATAAATGCTTATTCTTTTTATTATTAGTTTGCAGACATGAAAATGGTTTCACTATTTGCCATGAGAAGCAAATTTTGACCAAGTGCATTCAGCTTTTGCAGTATCATTCTTTATCAAAAGGATCCCACCAAATTCCTAGCAGGAAGATAGTGCTGCCTGAATAGGTGACGTTTAAAGTCAGATTTGGTTGTGACATTAAATAACACCACATGGTATCTTCCTTCCCTGCTGCTCAAACTAGATGCTCGGTGCAGTTTTGGTAGAGTTGATTGATGCTGGAGTGGGTTATAGGTTCTCAGAAGTTATATGTCAGTAAAAAAAAATTAGTATTTGTCTTTTAAATACCAGAAGCTCAACGTTTGTGAGGGTGGTTGTGTTAGTGTTCCACGGGAGGCAGAGCTGTGTGTATAATTATGTGTATACAAAAGCTGTGTCAAACCTGTTGAGAACAGAACTCAGAATCCAACTCCACTTCAAATGATTAACTTTTGGGGACTTGCACAAACTATTTTTGTCCTCCAGGTGATTTTCTTTCTAAGGTGATGCCAAAAGCATTAATGCAAACTATCAAAGCTCAGAAAAAGGAGTTGGCCATTCTTGTTGTGTCTCTGAACCTTCAGTAATAGAGATTAACACACCTGCAGATGCAGACAGGACATTCCATGCATGGCATGCTTTCCAGCAACCTTTCATTTTGATTCTTCCCTTTTTTTTTTTTCTTTTTTATTACAGTTCTTTGAGGTTCCATTTGACTCAAACATGAACAGGACAAAAAACAGACCACTGGTGCGAGGACAGATCAGGTAAGGCAGCACACACCTGCTCTGGGTGAGAAGAAATGAGGCTTCACATTGCTTTTATCTGTCTCCAAGCTTCTCCCTCTCATCAGGTGACAAAAAAATAGCTGTTCCAGACAAAAGACTTAACAAAAGAAATGTGCCTATCTGTTCTTCAATATTTCCTCATCTCTGTAGCTTTCATGTGGGGAGTTCGGGTAATCAGCTGTCTTCTAAAAGACTGAGTGTCTTTAAAAGCAGAATTTCTCCTCCTATTGTGTATGTCCCCACATGGGACAACCACATGCACAATGTGTTAGCAGTTGGTTACATTCCATGGAAATTTTGCATTAGTTTGTAACATCAGTTCTTCAGATTTTCACAAAACACAAGACTGTAAATTATTTTTAGTAGCCATATTTATCTGCTAGATCATTTGAGTCTCTTGGCAGAGATACTGGCAAATAATTTTTCTCGTAGTTTTGTTAGGCACTATGTTGTCTTTGCCTTTTCTAAATGTTTAGGATAAAGATGAGGGGAAAACTAAAAATGGTGAAAATAAAGTAAAAATGTGTTGTAATTTAGTTTCTATTTATCCTGTGTAAGTCCCTCACCAACACCAACAAGAGCACCCTGCCTTAGCAAGGGGATTCCCTTAGGAAAAATTCCTCCACTCAGTGTGCTTTCTGGACTATGTATCAGTTCAGTTTCTCACAGGCTGTTTTCCAGCTAAAAAAGCAAAGTGAAAAAGAACATCAACAAGAAACTGTAACTTATTTGCAAACTAAAACTGAAGGCCCAATTCATAAATGATTCAACAAACAATTTTAGTATTGCATTTCCATGATTTGTGCCAAGGATTATTTATAACAAAATTATGTTTTCCCTCTAGGCTTCTGTGAACAGTTGGTCCTATTTATTTCTGTATTTTATCCATCACCTTGGGAGGACGGAAAAAAACGTGATGGATGAAATTACAGTAAAATTGAGACAAAATACTAAAGTGAACCTTGGAGGTAAATTCACTCACTGAAAGTAGTTAGAGTGCTTCAGTAAACTTGTTCTGATTTGTTGTCGGTGCTGGTGCTTATTACAGATTCTTGAGTTGAGTTAATTTTATTTAAAAACATATTTTAGGGACCAGTGCAGTGAGGGCCTCTGATGTGCATGAGCTAAGTCAGTTCAGGAGAGCTGCACTTCTGCTCTGCTTCCATGTGGTCCTTTAGCCCTGGAAGCAGGAACACTTTTTAAGGAAAAAAGATGATGAGGGGAATTTGTGTCATTTTTTTATCATAGTCTACCAGCATGGCTTGCAGTCACCAGCCCTGGAGGTATTTAAGCAGCATGTGGACCTGGACAGAATTTAGTGGTGAACTTACAGTGCTGGTCAAAGGTTGGACTTTGAAGGTCTCTTCCAACCAAAGACATTCCGTGATTCTGTTTCAGGAGTCAAAGTATAGCTGGGAAACCT
Source organism: Florisuga fusca (assembly GCA_038090715.1). Lineage (NCBI taxonomy): Eukaryota > Metazoa > Chordata > Aves > Apodiformes > Trochilidae > Florisuga > Florisuga fusca. The sequence continues at coordinate 10,591,895 of JAAWXA010000030.1, read as the reverse complement.
CCTGTCAACTTTTCTTTGAGAGAAAGGAATTTTTTTTATAAGTTTCCAGTGTCCTTAAACGAACTCCACTGTCATCCCAGTGCAGATTGGCAAAACCATATTTAATGGATTCTCTTACTCCCTCCCCTTCATATTTGCTTTCACCACAAAATGGTAATGTTGGGGATTTCATGTAATCACTCATCAATCTATCTACCTGACTGTCAACAGCTAATTTAAAGTTCTTTAAAAGTGTCACTTACCTTGAATAATGCTGCTCTGGTTCCCTGCAGACTGTTGAACACGCAGCCCTCGACTGGGTTGTTTCTTCTGCGGTGTGCCAGAGGAGAATAATCCAGTGCAAGTGATCTAACCTTGTTATATTTTGCCACATATTCCCTCGTGTTCTTTGAACTCTTTCCTTCCTGGCTGATTAAATAAAACCCTTAAATGGTTATGCTAAAACTAGTCAAAAACAGACACGAGAGATGGATAAATTGTGTGCAAGAGACTGGTGTCTTGGCTCTGGGAAGGAATGCAGGGAGCTTGGGTTATGTACAAAGCTCTTGCCCAGAATTTGCCTGACACTTGAGTTTGAACATTTTCTTCTTGTTAGCTGCTTCATATCATGAAATGTTTGGTGGTGGTTTAATTCTGCTGTGTTACATCATCTGTGATAACCGGTGCCAACGAGGCATCATTCTACAATCCGCCTTCATTTGCAGTGTTTGTAAACGTGTTGTGATATTCTGTTCTCCTTTCTCCTTTTCCATTTATTTGGCATAGTCCTTGTTACAGAACTGGTCACTATGTGGAGCAGAGTCATACCAGATTTTGTATAGTCCAGTCCTGAGCCTGAGATCCCTTTTGAAAAGTGAGAAGGTTTCCAACTCTCCATCGTGTTGGCTCACTGCACCTCCTTGGAAAGGCTTTTGATGGTGGCTTTGATTTGAACTTCTGCCCTGAGACCAGTGACATTTTTTATAGAGGTTGTGGTGTCCTGAAGACAATTCTTAGGTGCTTTGAGTTTTGGCCAGAGTCAAACTGGCAATTCCCAGTGAGAGGTTCTTGGTGTCACTGATGGGCTGGTGTCTCTGGTTTACATGAGATAATTTGCCTGGGCCAGACCATACAGGCAACCATACAGAAGGACTCTGCAGAGCTGGGGTGTGCTGTACACAGGACAAGAGTACATTTACCTTGTTTGCCAACCCCAAACCTCTTGCTGATGCCCCCAGGGAATCTTCTGAGGCTGTTGCTAGCTTTGTGACAAACAGCACCTGATAGTTCATTGACTGCTTGCTTTACAATGTCCTATTTAATTTGTAAGCCTTGGAAAAAACGTTCCCTTTGAGCAATGAGACGTAACCATCCTGATTCCCTATTCAGAGAGTAATCAGAGACATCCTGTTGCAAAAATAACAAGAGTTAGACCCAAACACAGCATGCCACTAAACACCATCCATCATTCCAGCCTGCCCTCCTGTCCTCCTCCCTCCTCTGACCCTTGTTTGGAAATGCAAACAGCTTGAGATGTTCTTCAGACTTCGGCTGCAGTGATAAACTCACTGAGCATATTTGCATTCTGCATTCTAACAGCAGCTGATATGATTTTTCCTGCCATTAATTTTTTTATGTCATTGCTGAAGAAAAATTTAATGCGCTCACACACCCTTCGGTTTGGCTGAAATGGCAGCAGCTTTTCCTGGTTTCCTGTTGGGTATGATTTATTCCCTTGCTTTTTAAGGTAATGGGTTTAATTTTCCTGCAGATTAATTTAAATAAATCTCTAATATTAACTGCAGTAGCTGAGTGAGCTTAGCTTTGAGGATGACAAGTGTCCTGCTCCATTATATGGTATGAAGTGACAGTTTTGATTGCCCTTTTACAGAGAACTGCACACCCTCCTGTTAAAAAGCAGCTGCTTTGATGAACTTACAGTACTGCTGGATGGATCTGCTGTGCTATGCACTGATCAAAAACTTAAAAAAAAAAAAAAAAAAAAAAAAAGCCATCCGACAGCATTCTGTAACTAACCAGTTCATGACCATGGAGACACCTTTCAGTTCTGTTCCCACAGTGTTTTGTGACTTGCAACTGTTTTCTGTACCAAGTCCTTTGCGTTTGGTCTTAGCAGATGCTGCAGGGACTGGGCTGGGATTTCTTCCTCACTTTACCTCCAGGTGATGTCCAGGCAGCAGAGGGTGGCTCAGCCTTGAAGGGACCTCAGGAGAGCTGCAGACCAACCTCCTGCTCACAGCAGGGCCAGCCCTGAGGTCCGACCAGGTTGCTCCAGGCTTTATCCAGTCTTGTCTCAAAAACCTTCAATATGGGAGTAAGAGGCTGGAATTTAATAAGATTCTCCTTAAGGAGAATACTTACACTCTCAAAGTTGTTTTTCCTTGCACATTTAAGAAGTCACAACACAGATAATGCCTTGGACACTTTTAAAGAAATAAACCTTCTTGTTATTTGGTGAAAATATTTTCCTCCTCACTTACTAATAACCTCCTCACTTAGCAATGAACAAGGAGCTGTGTTCTGTATGAGCTTCCCTCTCCTTAGGGCTACAGCTAATGATTATTGCAATTAATGGAACAGTAACACTTCTGCTTGTTGACATTTCCAAGTGGAGTGGTGCCTGTGGTTACTTTAAACTGTAAGGCAGACTTGGAAGAGTCAGACCAAAAAGAGCTCCCAAGCTAGCAGTGTTTCTCACTGAGGGCTTACATTTCTGACTTGTAGTTTTCGTTTCAAATATTTAAGTTGGACATCCATAAACTGGTAAAAAATGGCAAACGTGTCAAACTTTCCCTCTTTATTCTAAAGCACATTGTGACCCAGAACCAGCTCTGTGTAAAGCTGAGTTTCCCCCTCCAAGCAGCCCTGCTATGACACATGTAGCACCACCAGGCCATGCTGAAAAAACGTGTGTGCAATTAAAAAAAAAAAAACACCTCCTGTAATCACTGTTGATAACTCAGTGTAATTAGCTGGATTCTTTGCTTGCTAACACTAATGTAAATCAGGAATGTTCCTACTGATGTTAGTGGAGCTCCACTGATGTAAGTGAGAGGAAATCCATGTCCTCAGCTTATGCTGAAACCTGCATTAAGCATTTAGCCAGCCCTGGTTTAAGGCAGCAGTTTAAAACCTCCCCAAGGGTTTCAGTCTGACTTCAGTTCCCATTTAAAGCTCAGCCTCTACTTAGCTGCCTGCTCTGCTCCCTTGGGTGGTCATTTCAGACAGGTTTCGTTCTACTTAAGTTAAAACAAATAAAACAAAAACTCCATAAATCTACAGTTCTTCAAGAATAATCATTTCTCAGAGATCAGATGCTCGCTCCCTGCAGGGAAACATTCCAATATTTTGTTTAGAAAATACCTCATTTGAAAGGGACTGCCCTGAGATCTTTTTGAATGATAAAAATGTTTCTTTTTTCAGTGGGAGGCTTTCCTCTTGTTTAAACAGGGCACAATTCAAAGCAGACACCACCACGGAGCCTTTTCAAGCATTTTTTATCCTGCTTGTATTCAGGTTTATTATTTGAAAACAACTTTTTTTTTTTTTTTTTCTACCTAGTGTTTTTCAGAAGCTGTCATTGACTGTGTTTGGTAAACAAGAAATTAAAAAGGCAGCCTTATATTTTTGACATGTAAACTGCTTGTAAAAATGTAGTCCTTGCCTTTTGAACAGCAGAGTGGGGATTTTTTTGGTTCTTGTTGTGTTTTGTTTTTTTTTTTCCTGACACAGCCACGTCATGAGGTGGGAGGGAAGAAACCTTGAGGCTAAAACATAGTTTAATGGGAATAAAACCCACATCAAAGGATGGACTAATGGAATGATATAATGCTTACTGTGTCACTTTCCCAAGGGGGATATGGATGACAGTACTTATATTTCAATTATCTATTCACTGCCTGCATAGGATGTTGATTAAATGGTTCTAAGGTATTAGAGACCTTTTGTAGAACTTGGAGAAAAATGGGTGATACTGCACATTATCCTCAGATCAAAATGTGTATTAGCAGGAAATTATATAGCTCTAACTACACATATATTTTGTTTCTTAGGGCAATAAAGAGGCTTGTTTTAATAACTAACATTACGTTCAGATTCGTTTCAGTTGAAATGCAGGAACTGCTGGTTAACCAGTGCCTTCAGCTCTGCCTGCACCTCACTCAGCCCCGTTCAGTGGGGACATTCCTTTGCAGGCAGCTCACTTTGGTGACTCTAAATCCAGGGGAAACACTTGACCCCTCAGGCCTTGCAGCTTTTCAGTCCATCTGAGGGGCCTTTCCTGCCAAATTATTTATCTGAATCTTTAATTGTGCGTGGGACAGTTGATAAATCAGGAGTACATTGTGCATCACCCCACGCTGGGAAGCACCCCAGATGCTCGTGTATACACCAGGAGTCACGGTGCATTTGGCTAAATGGCTGCTCCATCTGCTTGTGGGGAACACTCTGGAGAAGTGATCCAGGCTCCTAATGGAGTTGTCTTATCCTCTCATGTCAGCTCCTCGCCAGGGGGTAGAGCCCCATGAGCTGGAGGGAACCAAACTATTGTGCACTAATCCTTCCATCTCTGTGCCCCGTATGAACGGGCCTCTTGGATATTAGCTGTAACCACTGACTCTTTTCTTTTTTATTTGACTGGTGATGAGTTCCTCCAAGGTGATATTAAAAGGATTTTCCCCCCTTACACAGCACAAACAAGCAAAATCAAAGCTCAGAACCCACGATTCTTTCCCCAGCTTCGTGCAGTGTCCTCTCGGTGGCTCTTCTCCCTGTGTCTGTCAAACATTTCAGGTTCATGTTTGTAAATTCTGGCTTAATGCAGTCAAAATCCCCCCACTGTGTCCCCTGTATTAGTATTGGACCTTATCTGGCTGAACCACCCCAGCATCATTATTCAACGTGTGCCAAGTGTTGGAGGGAATGTCACTGCCCAGCAAGTCCATCATGGAGCTGCCATGATTAGGAGCTGCTATGCCCTGAGATCTGTTTACTGGAAGTCATGTGGGAAGTGCATTTCTTTCTGTGAAGGACAGAGTTTATCACGTCTTGTACAAGTCATAACTTACACGTTATCAACTTGGCAAGGCAGATATAAAAGAGGTTTGTCTTAGACTTTAATTAGCTGTGCTAACACAGATGCTTGCTCCTCACTCTTTATGAGCAGAAAAGCTGCATTCCTGAGGCTGAGATATGCAGAGAACCTCTTTGGTATGTTTTATTTAATTTTTTTTTTGTTTTGTTAGGGTCATAGACTCACAAGGAATATTATAAATCATGGTGTGAAGGAGCAGGAACCACAGTGACTCATCTTGCTGCCTGTATGTGACAATAATTATGTTGTATTCATGCACTTTGTTGCTATATGAAGGGATTTTTCTTTGGTTGGTTTGTTTCTTTCAACAAATGTTTCTAAAATAGAAGAGCTCCACGTGCTACCTGTGGGTAAACAACCCCCACAGTACCTGGGGAATCCCACAAGACAACCATTCATAGCAGCTACTCACGAGCAGCACCCAGAGAATTTAGAAATTCCATGGAGATCAGATGCATGCTCACAGTGTGGCAGGGGAAGCTGCAGGTAGGCAGGAGGGATCTGAATTCAAGTGCAGTTTGAGAGGTTTATCTGCCTGATTCCTGTGCCACTTACTGGTGTCTAGAGCCTGGTCCTCCTGCTGCTGCAGACCACTGCCTCTTGTCCTGCTGTCTCTGGATGCAGTGAATGAATTAATTCCTTCATTTTCATTGCTCTTAGAGTTGTATTTAGAGTCAGTGATGCTGTACTGAGAATGTCTGGGCTATCTTTTTTTATTTTTTTAAGAACAGGTTGATAAATACTCTAGAACTTCAGTTTTTTCCATTTTAATGAGGTTGAGAACTGTCTTGAGACTTCTCTACCCACCACTTTGCAAGCATTGGCTGAGGGCTCAGCAGAAGCATTTGATAGATTTAATCAGTCCAAATCACAACAAAGTGTTTCTGAAGAGACTATTTTATCCATCCTGTTTGTCAGCTGGTCTCTGGTTCTTAAATGAAGAGAGAACTGAGGTTTTGGAATAAAATGAATGGATCATTTAACTGCCAAGCTGTAAGGTTAGGTTTGTTAGGTTAAAGAGGAAGATTTAGTTTAAATATTATTGGGGACATTTTTCAAATTTACTGTAGGTTTGTCTTGTAAGCACTTTGAAAAAATATTTACGTTTTTGTGACTGCAGGGAAGCTGTGGATATTATTATTCACCCTTTCACTCCCACCTAACAAAGCCATATACCAGGCACGCTCTGCAGGGTTGCTCAGGGTTGTTATGATTAGTTCTGGTGTGTATGACAAGTGGAATAAGAGCATAAACATTTTGTAAGTGTGGGTCCTTTTCAGTTTTAATTTTTTTTTTTACGTCAAGTGGAGTGACGAGGCCCAATTGGAGTTTCTGCTTCATAACCAAAGGCAGCATAAAAAGTTGGATTTCTCTCTGAAGCCAAGGTTTTTGTAAACTGCAGGGCTCCCCAGGCTTTGCTGAGCTATCTCATCCCAAACAGGTGGCTGCTTGGGGCTCAATCCTCCAGGCAGACTCTTGGACCCAGGGACACTGAGAGCCCAGCTCCTGGCATGGTTTGCCTAGAGGTAAGACTTGTGACAAATGAGTGGAGGATATCTTAAGGAGAAAGCTCTATGCTGAGGGTGGGAATCTCAATTTCTCTTTTTATGGTTGAGTTGAAATTCCTCTGGCCTCATCTAGCATACAGGTTGTGTCTGTGGAGGCTTCCAGCCTAATCAATCAGCCAATTTTGATGTACGTCAGCATAAAAATGAGAGATGTGTCCCTTTGAAGATGAAAAGATCCTTTTAAATTATCAGCATCTTTGTCAGAGGTGTTACTAGAAACCAAATCACAAAAAGTCTGTTACAAGAATATGAACAGGCAAAATTTCAACAAGTGTGTTCTGGCAGTCTTAAAAATTGAAATAATGTTATTCCTAGTTAAAGGGAATTTGATATAAAATTCCATTCTGTAGTACATGTAGAGCTTGATCTGCCTCAGCAGTGAATTTTGGAGATGAGATACCAGACACTGACAGAATGCAGATGCTACTTGTAGGCTGCAAAGACAAGGTTAAATAATGAAGTAAGAAAAAAGAAAAAGACTTGAAAAAGTTCCCCATTTGGTTGCACCTCCTAAGGAATGACTTGTCAGTCTGCAGAGGTAAACGACAGACAAGTGTGTCTTCTGATATTTGGAGCTGATGGGGAAATACTGGATTCCCAATTAAAAGTTTAAGGTAGTTTCATATTTTATTTTTAAAATACATCATCCTTCACCCCTTGTCATGAATTCTGTATTTTATTGCATGATTGAGAATAAATTAATATCTATTAAGAACTTCCTTTACATTTTTCCCCCTAAACCAGTATCATTTCAGCTCATTGATAGATATTATTCAGTTTAATAGAATTCTGATAGCTTGCAAGATTAAGTCTCAAGCAGCAGGTTCTTAGACTTTTCATAACGTTCAGTCACAATGTACCTGTGCAAGATGGTATCAGAAAGGAGGCTGTGGCTTTCTTCTGTTTACTGAATCTTCTGAGGGATGCAGAATCAGATCTACATGAAAGAAATAAAAGGGTGGAACAATACGTCCATTCTGCCAGTGCTAAAGCAATTTTTTCCATTTAATTGAAAGGAAATACCTCTCCTAGAGACTAATCCAATCTGTAATTGGAAGTCATAGTTGAATATAAAAATATTTTGTAATATTTTGTCAGTCATGCTTTCAGTCCTTGAAAAAAGATACACTGCCTCAAAGCTGTACTTACTGGAGGTCATAATGTCTCATCTTGTAACCACTTTGATTTAAAATCTCAAGTCCTAGTGCAGAAGTGTTTCCTATCAAGTACATCCCCAGTCTGTCCGTATGATATTTCTGGAGTTCACTCTGATATCTTTTTTTAAAAAAAATTAGAATTATTTTAGAAAAGTCATCAGTGATGAAGCTACTAATCCAGGCCAGCGTTGTTCCAGTTTCAGTTTCCATTAGCATTGTTGCTATTACTATAGAATTTCTGCAGCTGACAATGGTCATGAATATGGTTTTTATTACTAAATATATAAATACACAGCCTGAACAGATTTGTGTGGAAAGTTAAAATTTAATTTCACTGTTGGTAGGTTGCCATCATTCAGTTGTCTGCCACGATTACTGATTGGTTTGGAATGCTCTGTGCCTTCTGAGCTTAGGATGCTGGAAGCTCTGTGAATGGTTTTTTTAACCTCCCATCAAAAATCATTTCAGGGAAGCTACTGTTGCTATTCAGGGGCAAAATGTGCCTTTTGCTGCCTTTTGGCTCGTTTCTCACAGTCAGCTGACTCTACAGCACTTGGGCCAGCAGACAACCCCACCGCCAGCTTCAGGCATCTGTCCATCTGGGGAAGCAGAGCTGGAAATCACAGAAATGCAAACCAGATGTGTGCTGGGAAGAGATGGGCTTTCTTCCCCAGTACCTAAGTCTTGGAAGAGCAGGAAGGCTTCTATGTAGTCCATCTAACACCCTCAGCTCCTCCTCCCTGTTCCAAGTGCCGTGGGGTTGCCTGGTGGAACTCCTGGGCTTGATGGCCCTTCTGTGTCTTCTTGGGGCATCTCTAAAAGCTGATGGGGAGGGTTCAGCAGTTCTCAGATGCCAGTCTTTAAAAACATAAATCCATATAAAAAAAATCCCTTGACTGACATTCCAGCTGAGGGAGGTGACAAAATCACAGCTCAGTACCATAGGAAGGTCATGGTGATCACTCCTCCCCTGGGGCTGGTTTTCAGCAGTGTTTTGTGTTGCCAGGCCACAGGAGTTGAGAAGGTGCCAGGAGATGAGCAAAACTGGATATCAGCAGTTGGGGAGAGGGATGGTTTTCTGCATGGGACTGGGTGCTTTTGTGCTGGGGATCACTGTGGACATCCTTCCCTCTTGCCATGACCACAGGCTTTTGTGGCCATAGCAACTTTCCAAGGGATGTGACTTGTACTTCAGTTGTGTGACCTCTCATTGCTGTCGGAAATATGTAAAAATGTCAAGCTGATGCTTTTGTCTGAGTTTGTAAGAGGCTTCAGAAGCCTTAATAAGCATTAACTTACTGCTGACCTGGAAAAAATTAGGAAGAGGAGGGGGGCTTCCTCCGGCAGCCTTGTACTGGTGAGTAGTCTGGGGACATTTTTAGTACCTACAGATTCCAGAAATAATAAGCAACTTATGATGCTTACTCCCAAAATCTGATTTTAATTAGGGCTTTGGAACAGCATTCGTGCACTGGATCTGCAGCTCAGCCTGTGATGGTGAAATGAAATCTCAGAGATGAGAATCCCACTTGTAGTCTTTGTCTGCCAAATACCTTCTTTTCAGCTCCCGCTGTTTCCAGCCCGTCTGTGTCTGAGGCTGGTTCAGGCTGTTCCTCCTCTTATTGCAACAAATTGTTTTGACACTCTATGCAGATGGAATTTGTGCCCAGAGTAGCAATATTGAGATTAATCTGAGCTGTCAATCTCGGATTCATTGTCTTGGCACTGTTTACCTGCTGCTGTGGAAGATGCTGAAGTCAGGGCTAATTCAGGACCCTTTCTGTGGGCAGCAGTGAGGGGAGGAATCCTGGTGGTCTTGCTGAACATGTGTCTTGAGCAAACCAGAAAGCTTGCCAGGTAGAACCAAAACCAGGTTTTGCCTCATCAAAAAATAAGTGAAAGTGCAATGAAAGGATGTAGCCTGGGCAGAGTATTTGCCATTGTTAAAATCCCATGGATGTGAGGATGTGTATCTTGGCTTCATTTGGATGTGGAAATGGCTCTCAAATAAATTCCTTCTCTCCCCACCTTCCCTTTCCCCACCCCAGCCTATGGTATGGGTGTGCAGGATGTGTTTTAGGGAGGTGCAGCCTGGCTGGAGGTGCTGGGCACTGGGGCTGTGCCCTCCATGTGTTGTTCCTCACCATCCCTCTCATGCTTATTTCAGATACCATCACCCTACATTTGGCAGAACAAATCCCTGGCCCCTTGGCTGGAGTGACAGTTGTCAATAATAACAATAATACTGATATCTAATACAAAACAATCACCTGGGAATTTAAATGTTTCCATCCATTAAGGCAGTCTGTGCTGCAGCAAAACAAAAGGCATTGTTGTTTTGGGTATGCTTTGGTTTGGTTTGCCCTTTTCGAAGTGAGTGATGTTTTTAAAAGGTTTTTGACAGACAGAATTTGGTTTATTGCCTTTTGTCTTCGGCTTGGAATTTAATTTTCAAATATAAGCACTTAATGCTTCACCTGAAAAACCTGTAGCAGTCTTAAATGGACACTTACATTCAGGCTTACACTTTTATGTAAATATGTTCTGTGTGCCCAATCTCCCATTAACACAAGGTCACAAGTTAAGTTGCTTATCTATTTCTGTTACATCTGAACATGAACAGCATACAGCTGCTGATTGCATGAATGCACCTATTCAGGATTCACATGGGCTTTGTGTCTGTGTCTGTATACAAGTTGCAGTGTATTCACAGAGACAGGCTGAAGCATTAAATGCTGATACAGGGCATTGCCAGACTTCTGAATGTTGGTAGATTTTAGATGGAATTTTGTCTTGCTTTTTGAATGTTGTGTTGGGGTTTTTTTTCCAAACATTTCTTTAAATTTCTCCCCCTTCTTAATTCTGTGTTGTTGGTTTTTTTTTTTAATTTTAGTTCTAATTATACTATGACAGTGATCTTTACAGAATGTTTTGCCAAAGACAGCACAGAAAAGCATGTGTCATAATTATGTTATTGATCTTTACAGGCATTAAGCTTGCTATTGCTTCTGTGAAATAGGTAAAATAGTACATTTATTTGTAGATGGGCAGAAGCTATAATTTGCTTTTCCCTCTCAATTTTTCCCAGTAACACTGTGAGTCAATAAGGACTATTACCCATGACTGTTGCATACATATATTTCATGCACATGTGTGTAAGATCATTATTAAACGTATAACCAGCTCATCATTAAGTGGCAACTAGAAGCAGGGCTCATGCTATTGCCCATGGACTAAAATAAGCTGCTGCAGTGTCTGAAGTGTCAACAGGGTGATGAGTGAGAGGCCATGGGGATGCCCTATGGCTGTGTGGGATGCCTGGATATCATCCACACAGGATTCCTCCTCTCCCCACAGCAGCTCTGGGCTGCCCATCAGTGATCCTCCCCAGCCTGACCCACAGCATCTCTCTGGTCACCTCTCTGTCAGCAAAAAATTGGAGGTGAAGGAGGAGAACCCTGGGTCTCTTCTCTTGGGTGCTCTCAGCGGAGGGTCTGTCTGGACTCAGCTCTGTGGGAGAGAACCACCAGCACATTTTCTTTGGAGCAGGAAATTTTTGATAAATCACCATTCACACTGAAGTTCTCTCCAAAGCTTTCAGCTGAATGTGGATGGCTGTTAGCACTGGCAGTAGGCAGACTTTGGCATGTGCATTCCTAGTGAGGCAGAGAGGAAGGACAAGGCAGAACTACCAGTTTTTTGGTTTTTCTTGAGGAGGTGTCCTGTGTGGTGACATACTGGGTATTTTCAAGTTGAAATTTGAAAACTCATTTGGCACTCGTACTATTTTTCCAGAGTCTGATTTTAATCAGCCAAATAACTGAAACCAACTCCTCCCAAAAATCCATCATAAAACCTGGTTTCTTACTCAATATGTTTGCTTTCTGAGCTAGCTCCTTGGCCACTTTTCCAATGGCAGATTGCCTTTTTTTCCCATGGGAGCAATTCCCATGGCCTAAGTGAACGCCCAAGCGAAATGAGGCTGATGTACCCGTGTCTGTCATCAGCCTCCACCTCCTGCATGGGGTGGTTAAAGGAGGAAAAAAACCAGCAGAAACCCAGCAGCCACTCTGGGCCACCACGTGAGAATTCCCCAGCACTGGGTTACCCAAACCTGGTGTTTGTGATCAGCACTGGACGAGGTGGGAGGAGCTGCCTGGACATGAAGTGATGGAGCAAATCCAGTGCCAGGTCAGCACTCAGCTCTTCTCCTGCTCCAGGGTGGGACCCTGAGCTCCTGTGCTCCCTCACTGGGATCCAGGCAGCCTGGCAAAGGAGAGGGTGTTAAATCAAAGAGCCTCACACCTCGTGTCTGACTTGTAACAAACCTAGGGTGAGCATGGAGATCCGTAATGGTGCCTAGAAGACCATAAATGAGTAGAAATCAGGTTACCCCTTAAACCATTGTGATCTCTACCTAGAGTGGATCTTTTCTTCTTTATATTTTAGGAGTCACTGAAGCAGAAAAACTGTACTAACGCCTGAAATATCCCTACCTTTTCCTGAAATAATCCCTCTTTCCTGAAGAGGAATTGCTTAAACTTCTCCTAGACTATATAAACATAGCATATTGACATGAGACTGAGCTGAATTTTCCTGTCTTGTGTCTCACTGAGAAAGCAAGGACCTAATTTACTATTGCAATGTCTTTGTAATGCCAGGTGGTATTTTAGGGGGCAGAAAGAACAAAGCTGAGTTAACAGATCAGAGTTTGAGGTTTTGATCTCAGTTGAAGTTTTAGAGGCAGGCACTTGTAAGTCAGATAATTCCTCTTCTAGAAGGGTTGTACAGTTCTTGATTGTTACAGAAATACTGGAGGGAAGCAGAAAACGTGATACTTTCAGGATGTCTAAAAGTTATGTAGTTTATCTGCTTATGAGGAGCAGCCACCATTGACTTGATGTCCTCCCCTGAGATCATTAGGACTATTACAGACACTCATCAAACCAAACTGAAACTGCCTCCAGAAACTTCCTTTTAAAGAAGCAAAAAGAAAGAAACTGAGAAACAAAAACATGTTTGCATTCACCAGGACCAGATCAACTTTTTAAAGGTCTCAGTCAGGTAACTTCAGCCTTCCCTTTTGATAAAGCTTCCTTTTTTAAAGGTGCTTTTCCAACCCATCAGTTGGGTGTGAAGGGAGGATGCAGCTGCCACCCCAGGGGTGCCACTGCTGCAGGGAAGTGACGTGGGGGAGATGTCATGCTGGGTGCAACCATGGAGTAGGGCTTTGCACCCCCAGCCCTCACCTTCCTTTCCCATAAGAGCCATGAAATGGTATCTGCCACTCTGTGACCAGCTGGTGGGGTGTAGCATTCAGCTGAACTGGGGAGGTGTGGGTGAGACTTCACTCCTGATCAGTGAGAGGAGTGCTCACTGCATCCCGTCAAACCCTGTCTGTCCTCCTTTATGTCTCTGAGCCCTGGGGTAGTCGGGTCAAGCTGGGCTTTTGTCACCTCGAGAGTGTGTATTGTGTCGAGCTGGTGTTTACTGTCTGACTGTATTTTATTTGGGAATCAATCAAGATAGATTTGTTTAACCAAACCCAGTCAGGGTTTCACTCCAGCAGGGCCCCAGCTCCAGAGGACGGAGTTGGGTGAGAGCGACTGTGGCACAGATTGTGTTTTGTTGCCTTTCTGCAAAAGGGCACTGCTGGCTGCAAAACCAGCACTACAGCACTACAGCTCCTGTAAATGGTCTCAAATTTTATGGATCTCACTGTCAATGGATGGCAACATCCATTGCCTCTGTTCCTGATGCATTGGTGAGACCAAGACTGGTAACGCCGGAGAGGAAAAGTGCTCTGTGCATGCTCCATAGCCTAACGTCTGTTGATGGGTTTGAAAAGCTGGATACAATGACTTACTCAATTTCATTTAAATTGAAGGCAGATCTGAGATTCGCTCAGTTTAGTTCTTCCAGTTATTCAGGCTTTCTGTACCATATTGGTCCAACAAAAGTCAAAAATAAAAATTCAACTGGTAGGATTTTTTGCTGATAAACTTCCCATAAAATTCATCCCCACCAGCATATTTTTCTTATGAGGGCTGGAGCGGTGCTTGCAACACGTATTTTAAGGTTAAGGATTTGGCCAGAGGGCAGAGTGATCATTGAACACAAAGGCTGCATAGTTTTCATTTAGAGAAAACGTGCAAGGCTAAACTTCACGTGGGGACTTCTGTTGCAAGCACACATATTTTCTGCTCTGATATGGATGACTAGAAGTGTGTGTTTAGCCACATGGGTTATTAAATGCAAGTCAGTTAATGGCATTTTCCTCCCTTCCAGAAGTCTCCCCCACCACATTGTTTATTAGTGGCATTTAGGTTCTCTCTTTCCATCATACCAGACAGCCTCCAGCAAGCACATGTGAAGAGATCTGCACCAGCAGCACTGCTTAGGGCTGCCTCACAGTGCTGCCTGGAAAGTGTGATTTGGGAAACCAAACCAAAAATCCTTGTTCATCCAACCTGGATGTTTATTGTGGAACTTCCTACAGAATCATAGAATCATTTTGGTTGGAAAAGGCCCTTAAGATCATCAGGTCCAACCATCACCCCACCACTGCCCCATGTCCCTCAGCACCACATCTCCAGGCTCTGAAACCCCTCCAGGGATGATGGGGACTCCAGCCCTGCCCTGGGCAGCCTGGGACAGGCCCTGACAACCCTTTGGGGGAAGAAATTGTTCCTAATAGCCAACCTAAACCTCCCTGGTGCAACTTGAAGCTGTTTGCTCTTGTCCTGTTGCTTGTTCCTTGGGACCAGAACCCGACCCCCCTTGCTTGAATCTACTCTCAGGGGGTTGCAGAGATCCAGGAGGTCTCCCCTCAGCCTCCTTTGCTCCAAGCTCAACCCCCCCAGCTCCCTCAGATGCTTCTCCTAAGGCCTGTGCTCCAGACCTGAGGTTCACACAGCTTCAGCCACTTTCTTACAGATTTTAACAGGAATTTCCAGCCTTCCCCAAGCTGATGTGCAGTAGGAAGCAATAGAAATAATTTGCTTTTTTTCTTGTTTGCTGCTTTTCCCAAACCTAAAATACCTGCACTTAACTCCAGGCACTCTTGGAAGGTAATTAGTTTTAATTTTGGTTCTGTTGACAGTATTGCTTTGGTGTGCTACACCTGCTTAGCACAGTGCCTAAGCTAAATGGGAATGTAGAAAATTCAGCCTTTTCAGTAAAGCTAAAAAATACTTTATTCCTGTTGATATAGTTTCAAAATGATTGAATGTACTCTTTTCCTCCTAAATGCTTCCTAATGTTGTGTCTAACCCGGTTGCATTTCAGGCAAAGGGTTCCTGGGATAATTGCAATCAGTTAAAACTCTGACAAGTTACAACCATTCTTATTCACTCGAAACCCTGAGTACTTTTTCCAGAGGTCAAAATCTACAAGATTAAAAAGAAAGAGAAAGAAGGGCTGTTTACCTGCACAACTTGAATTTATTTGGTGATTACAGGAGTAAGAATCAGCTGCAGTTGTGTATCTGCAGCAAGATTGAAAGGCTGTCTTAGGATAGGGGGGTTAGATGGGAATACTTGGGCTGGGCAAGTGAAAAAAAACAAAACAAACCAACAAAAATCCAATTCTGGTTTTTTGGAAGGGGCAAAAGGAGAGGGTCAGCAGTCAGACTCTTGCTCAGTGTGTCTCCTGCTCTCTCCCACAGCCCCCTGCTCGCTGTCTGCTTCGCTGCCTCCTGCGGAGTCCCGGGCATTGCCCTGCTGGTGCTGGGAGTCAACCCTCTCACCGGGGCCCTGGGAGCCTTCAACATTTTCTTGTACACGTGTTGTTACACACCCATGAAGAGACTGAGCATTGCCAACACCTGGGTGGGAGCTGTCGTGGGTGCCATTCCCCCCGTCATGGGCTGGACCGCGGCTACGGGGAGTCTCGATGCTGGTGAGTACACACCCTGGAGCTGGGCAAGTCTGCCTTTGGGATAGCTCAAAAGACTTCCTCAAAAAGCAGTAACCCTCCTTCTTCATGCTTCCCAAGCAGCTACGTTCTGCTGTTTGCAGAGGCAAATCTGTCCCAGTGTGGTACCCTGAGGACTGAAGAAGCAGGAGCGATTGTGTCCTGCTCTTAACGGGGGCATTTCAGGGGCAAACGTGAGCTGTTGAAAGATTGGGCTCTGTTGGAAATCTAGATGGAAAATAGTGTCTTTGGGGTTCACAGGGAAGAAAATGTGATGTAATTTCAGGACTAAAACCATACCCACTTACACGTCAAGAGCTTTCAGCTGGAAAATTCCCAGATGTGTTTATTAACTGTCTTTCCACAAGCCAGAAAATATCCTAGGAAGATTAATTTATTGCTGTATTTCTTAATTGCCCACTTCTAAACTCTTAAGTTATAAATGTTCCTTCTCCCCCTCCTTGAAAAGCAAACGAAGATTTCTATTTTAGTAACTGTGAACCATTTTTACATCCCTCATAAAACACTGATCTCTTCAGCAGCTAAACTCTGACACAATTAGGGCTTGTTTTTCCTGCCAGCTAGAAACTTAAGAATCAAAGTGGCTCCACATAGCTATATTCTGAAGAAACTAATGAAGTTCAATTAACAGCTCTGCTTAGAATTTTTTAGCACACACTCATCCCACAGTGGGGCATATTTAAGGCTGGAATAATACTTTCAACAACAAGGCTTTTAACCAGAAATTATTGGGAACTGGGCAAAATCCGTAGCACGCTGTTCTTCACTTTTCTGCTGCTTGCTTCTTAAAAGAGTCAGTCTGAGTTGGCTTGGGGTCCACACATTCTGATACAGACCTAATCCAGGGCTAGGATGAAGGGTTCTGTGATGCTTTTTTAAATCACTTCTATGCAAACATTTACATCTAAGAAAGTTTCTTTTGTGTTTTGACCTATAAATGTTACATTTATATTTATAGTGTCTCAGTTAAGGAGGCCTTAACAGACATCATTAGAAGCTCTGTCTTGAGAATAAATTAAAAATCCACCTTTTTCAGGGCTGTATCATTCTGGCTGCAGTTGCCTAGATCTTGATGCTTAGGTTGTTTAGGGATATCTGCATTGGTTGTGGCATCTCCTTCCAGAGCTGATGTTTGGATGTGACTGATGTGCCCACGTTCACCTGCAAAGTCCATCCTGGAGCAGCTGGAGTGAAGACTTCTCCCTCACCAAAAGCTCTTGCTCTAGTGGTTGTCACAGTTCAAATTTTCACCTCTGGGTTTCAGATGGCAGGTAAACTGCTGCAGCCAGGGCCCAGCACGTTGAAGTAAGCTGATTTTTGTGATCCTTCACTCAGTGTTACAGCTTGGTCCTCCAGACTTACTTCCCCAAGAGCTGAGCTGTCCCTGTGCTGCAGGCAGCACCACCTCTTCCCAGGTTAAGATCTTCCTCTATTTGCAACTGAGATGTGGTTATGTGGATAATCTCTGGCAATGGTGCCATCAGAGGAGGAGGATTACTTCAAACCACCTGAGCAAACTTTGCCCAGAACATGATGATCTGAGCTGATGTGTAACCTGATGTTGTATTCTCTGTTCTGGGTAGCTAAAACTTCCTCCAGTCACCCCCCACTTGGTGCCTGAGACCAGAGAGCTCGTTTAAGAGCAAGAGAAATATTACTGAGTTGGTACTGATCTTTGTCATGAAAAACACCAGGGGAGTCCCAGAAGTGGTGACCTGGTTGTGTTATTTTAGTGCATTTCAGTATTTTTAAAAAACCCTACTCCCCCCAGAAATAAAAACCCACAAACACCTTTAAAAAGGAAGGAGAGAAATAGAAGGAAAGGATTGAATTGTGCACTCTGGTTTGCAGTGTTAAAAGTTGTGCTGTTGTGAAGGAGAAGCTCAGGAGCTGGGAGCATCAAACCCACTGGGAGTGTGGGACCTGCAGGCAGGCAGGAGGTGCAGCCCCACAGCCCTGCTCTGACCAGCCTGCCCGCACTTGGTGAACTCATTAATAATGTGTAATTAGCTCGGAGACTTCACCTAGTTCTCAGCAGAGGTGTGAAAATGCATTTGCACCTCGTTTAAAAAAAAAAAAAAAAAGATCGATCATTTCACTGGGTAACAAAGAGGAATGTGAAGGGAGGGAGTTAGAAAACTAATGAGAAGGAAGGTTCTCACCACTTAACTGCAGTTTTTTTGAGTTTACCTTTTCCTGTGCATTTTCTCTCCTTGTAATCTCACAGCAGCCACATTGTTGTGTGTGTTGCTGGTTGTAGGGAAAGCAATATTTAAGTGTAGGCCTTTTGTTACCGTGTGAGGGGGGTAACCAAGTGTTACAGCCTCCTGTGTGGCACCCCAGGGCCTGTGTCTGCAGGCTGTCAGTTCAGTAACATCCCTGGTGTGGTTCAGAGCTCAGGCTGTGAGCTGCTCTTGCTTGTTTGAGAGAGCTGGAGATGAGAACAAAGGGTCTGAGACTGGAGCAGCGTTGTTTTAATTTGTCTTTTTTTATTTATAACTTAAATAAGAGGTTAATATCTTGACAATTTCTTACCCCTTGGGTAAGATAAAACTCTGGTACTCTTCTGTTTCCCAGTGATGCAAATGCTTTTATTTCATATGCTATGCATCTTTTGCAGAGCTTAGAGTGATGCTTGCTTCCATTTCTGCCCCTGCTAGGTAACTTTAAGGATATGCTCTTAAGTCTGATTGGAAATCCTGGATTTTGTGCCAGTGTCATCTAGGGAAAACCTCCCATTTCAAAAGAGGAAGATATCCACATCATCCCAGAGATAAGGTTTTCTTTGTTGTGTGTTTTTTTTTAATGGCAGCTGTTTGGAACTGATGAAAGATGGGGAGTGTTAACATTTCCTCACTGGGGGAGCCCAGCGCAGGTGAGATGGTCAAAGATGTGTGATAGAAGTAATTTATCACATGGATATCACCATCACATATCTGGTGTAGTTATGCAGAACTTAACTGCCAGCCTGTGATGTGCAGTAACACGTTTGCTTCCTTGAAAGCAGATTTCATTGCTCCTTTGTGGTACTATTGATTCCCAAAGAGATTTGGGTTTTTTAAGTAAATCTAAAAGCCCTCAAATTATTTCTCCTGATTGTACGAAGGAAAGACTAACAAGAAAATAATGAAATTCACTTAAAGCCCTAAGTGATAGTTTAAAGACAGGAAAAAGAGGCAAAGCTCTGGCAGAGTGTCCTGTCCTGTGCTGGATCCACATGCAGGAAGCTGCTGGCTGTGCCATGCTGCTGTTGAGCCTGTGTTCAGATGTCTTTAGGAAGGAGCAGAGATGTTTATTTTGGCATGTGAGAGGCACAACATCTATATGCTTTAAATTACTCTTGTGTTGCTGGTCTTTCTCCCCAGACTACCTCCCCAGCTCGCTCTCTAGAAACGTTTGTGGCCAATTGAAACTTATTATTTCTGGTTAGCAGAACAACTGAGGCTGGGAGACACATTTCTAAGGGCCCAGATTTTGCCTCACTCATTTTGCTTTTTTTCCCTTGCCCATCCCATGCCTGTGCACCCAAGGCTTGATCCCAGCCAGAGAGCTGTGTCCAGGTCCTAGAGCAGAGCAATCCAGCACCACAGCCTTCTGGAAACCACCCAGCTAGATGGAAGTGACAAGCAGGGGTCCTCAGCATAATGTGCTTATCAGTTAAGGGGATTTATTCTGAGTAGGTGGCAGTGGCATAGCAGATAAGAGCCCTGACAGCATAGGAGACATTACAGACCCATGGTGGCCTGGAGCCATAGGTATTACAGCACCAAAGAATGTTTATCTCAAGAGACTATTTGGTTTATCTCAGATGCTCCACTTCTGGTCTGCTTTCCTGAAAGACATCTTGTACTGATTTTCATTCATTTTCCAAAATTTAAATAATTCCTGGGGCTATGGAATTTATAGACTGAGTATCAATTGTAATCATGTGGAGGCTGATTTTTAAATTGCCTTTACTTTGTAATTCAAATTGTGTTGTATGGTAGACATTAATTATGTCACCGAACATCTATTTACAAATGGGGATTTAAAACGGGCAGTTCTTATCAGCTAGTGACATTTGGCAGATGGATGGTTTCAGTAACAACAACAAAAAAAAGAGAATAGGGGAGAGGGGGGCTGTCCCCAACCTGTCAAAGGCTGGAGTCTCTCATACCTTCCCTGATGTAGCACTTGTCTGCCAGGAGGAGGGAAGCAAAACAACAGCTTAATTGCATGCAAAGCAAGCTTGGAGATCTTTTTGTCCCTTCCAGTGAAACACTTTTTCAGCTTTCAGAGCCCCTTGATGTGAGCAGGTCTGGAAGCCAGCCCACCAGAGCAGGGCAGCTCCACCATCCTGCCCCAGAAGCAGAGGCTCTGGCCATAAATTCCCTCTGGTAAACTCAGGTTTTGGGGCATTTGCTTCTCAGATGAAAGGCCACAGAATCTGTAGTTTGTTCCTGAGGAAAGGGAGGTATTTGTGCCACCAGCTTATGAGAATTGGAAGCTGGGGCCCAGGGGTGTGCACTGTGGGGGTAAAAACCAAGGCAGAGGGACAGGACTAGTAAACAGCTGGTCTGAGTTTAGGACAAGAGGCAATGGGCTATTTTTTTCCCCCTGTCCATCTTCACAAGAGACAAAAGAAATGGCAGTACCACTGCTGGGGCACCTGGGTGACTGACCCCACGAGGTGACAGGCAGTGTGCCCTTACCTGGCCTCCTGCCCCACGTGTGGCTGGTGGGGCCATTTGCTTGTTTGAGAGAGTTGGAGATGATTCTTAATTTCTGATTCTGGGGATGATAACAAAGTGTCTTAGATTGGGGCAGCCTTGTTTTAATTTGTCTTTGTTTTATTTATAAAATAAATAAAGGGGAGGGGCTGGGGCTGTGTGTGACACAGCACCCTCAGAAGTATGTTTGGGAGGGGGGCTGCAGGAGGGACCCCCACCCTCAGGCTGTGTGGGAGCCTGGAAGATGTGGCTGCTGAGCAGCCCCTGCCTGGCTCTGCAGGTTTGCAATCCTCTGCTGAGCTTGGTCCTTTGGCAAAGACTTCCTAAACCTCTTTGCACATAACAAACAGTCTCTCCAGAGGCAGTATTCTCATCTTACCCAACAGGCTCCCTTTTGGAATGGCCCAGGTTGCAGGGGTTACCTGAGACCACTGATGTGTGGCATTGGTGTGTCCTCGACCCTGCTGTGCACTGGAAATGTTTCCCTGTGAGGCTTTGGGCTGTGAGAAGCTGTTGTGGGGCAAAGGAGAAGTGCTCACTCCTGTGTGTAGCCACATGCACACAGCTTCTCTCCACATGGTGAGTGGACCTGAGGACATCTGATTTCACAGGATCAGCCAGGTTGGAAAGGACCTCTGAGGTCATCGAGTCCAACCCTTGACCCACTTCCTTTCCTTCTGTTAGAGGCCAGGAACACTCCCTCGAGGTGAAAAACCCCACTGTCAACTTCATTTCCCATTCGTGGGGGACACCAAGGATCCTCCTTTTGTTTTGCAGACAATCCCTCACACAGCCAGCATCCCCTGCCCTTTGTGTGCCGGAGCAGGGAAGTCTATCACAGCTCTGAGACACTCCTGTTCCACAAGCCCTTTTGTGCCACCCTTCAAAAGAAACAGCTATTGAAACCCATGACCATGAAGCTTTTGAGTTTTCCAGTGTTTTCCTCCTTGCCCTTCGTTTACATGACCTTGTAGGCACACAATGAGGGCTGTGCATGCCCACACTGACAGCCGGGACCATTGTTTGCAACCCGGAGACCTTGTGCAGAGCTTTAGAAGCACTACTTCTCCCTTTTTTCCATCTCAAGGCTGCTGAGCTGCTCACGTGGCATCCGATTCAAGCAGCAGCATCTGCTTTTTGTTTTCCAGTGGAACCACCAGCCCTTGTCTTGCTGTGGTGCTAACGGAGGAAATGCCACAGCAGGAAAGTACTGGGGAATTGCAGCAGTTTGGTAATTCCCAAGTTTCTTTGTGTTGGAGAAGGCTTTGTGATCACAAATTAAGATGCAAATTTTGTGGAGCTAACCCCCTTTCTACTCCCAAAGACTATGGGAAAAATGAAGTAATAGGTAACTTTTTTCCTCAGCAGTGATTATACCAGGGCAGTATCCTGCACACTTGTAATTGGAGGCCAATTGTTTTACCCTGATAGTCATTGTCCATCACTGAAACAAGCTGAAGGGAAGATAGTAATGATTGGACCTTCTGAATCTCCTTCACAGACAGAAAGTGCCACCACCAGTTTAATAAACCAGCCTTTAAGTGCCAGGACACCAAAGCTGTGTTATGGCCATAGCTCTTCAAACCACTCTGAATAGTTGCAGCAACTCCCCCAGATGATTTTGGGGTCTTTGGTTTGACATTGAATCCTCAGCAGGCAACAGGGCTTTGATGAGACTTCAGAATCGTTCTTTACCCCCATAATTGCTGCAGAGTTGAAAATCTTGAGGGAGGGCTACTGTGTTAAACTTGTGAATGAGCACAAAAGATAGAAAAGAAAAGCTTTGGGGATGTAGCCAGTGTGTTTCCTGCAAGCATAATACCCTGTCAAAATCATGCAGGACCACAGTGAAGAGTTTTGGACTGGTTATGTTAGATTTCCTGTGGCAAAGGTGAAAAATATGGTCTGAGACAGCACAGGGGCTTGCAAGCAGGTGGATACAGCTGGCCCAAGTCAAGTCTCTGAGCTCTAATCTGCCTTGTCTGGATTAAAGAGGAGTAATTTGTTCAACATCTTTGCAGGGAGGAGAGCCAGTTGTGTGCTATCAAGTAAAACGGTGTGTGGTTGTTTCCTGACTATGATCCATTAAAAGGCTGAGCTTAGACTACCAAAGCCTTCCCCCCCCGACAGCAGCCAAACTCATACCAGTTTCCTAGAGACAAAAGGCTGGTGCTTTCCTCTAATAAGTCAGGGAGCTACCAAGGTCTGGAAATAATTTAAAAATTCCTTCACATTATTCAAGGCAGAAGAATTACTAAAATTGTTCTTTAAGCAAAACAGCATTCTTAGGTTGCCAAGGCAGTAAACACCAGCTTTGGGAAATGCAGTAAGATTTCAACATCTGTTTTGGAGCTGATATTTTAACCATTCTATGTTTATTTTAATGCCTGGTTGGCCACTTCCCAGTCAGACATATGCAGCACCGAAGGAAAGACAGAAGGAGCAATCTGTTCTTAAACTGGTGCTACAGATCAGCACTGGTTTTTTTTTCTTTTATTGATTAGGTAAATGGGTGTTTGTCCTGTCTAGAGCTTAAAAGTGATACCAGAGATTTTGCAGAACACTCTGTGGAGGGAAGGCCCTTGTGTGTTGTCTGTAAAGAACAATGAAAGATAAGAAGGAAGACGAAGCTGTTCATCTCCAGGGTCTTTCTAGGAACATGATGTTGATACTCTGTAGATAACCTTGACCATGTTTGCCTCACCTTGTGCAGAGCAGACCCATGTTCATCTGCCTGCCTGTGCTGGTCCTGCTCCAGAGGCTGGGGCTCCCACTGACACCTGCTGTGCTCCAGCCTGGACCCTCTTGTAGCTCAAATCCTTTTCTGTTCTCAAAGAACTTGCCTTCAAAAAAATTTTTTGAGATTTTCAGTTGGATCATCCCAAACTATTGTTCCTTGTTTAAGGCAGACATAATTCAGCTGGAGGTGAAATCGTGGCTACTGCTCCAGGTGCCAACTGTGCCACGTTTGAAGCTCTTTGATGATGAAAGGTATTACCAGCACAAACAAGGCAGGATCCAGACATTACTTCTGCCCTTTAGTGGATGAAGAAAATAGGTTTGCAGTTCTCATGCTGCTTTCTGTGACTGAAACAGGTTGCTGAGAACGATGCTACCAGCAGGCTCTCTGTTGGCACTGACAGCTCAGCAGCTGGAGGTGCCCCCTCTTTCTGGAGTGGATGCTGTATTGATGGGAGCAGAGTCTGTACCCTTGTCAGGGCATGAGCAGTTTGGGGAACAGACACTAGGGACCTGAGCTTTTTGTCCCTGAGGATGGTCAGGACAAGAAGCTGTTGCTACTTGATGGCTCTGCTCTCCTCTGCACACCCTGACCAGTCAGCAGAGTTCACACCCCACAAGGGCTTACACTCCATAAAACATCTTCCAGTTTCCTGCTCTTGGAGGCATTTCTTAGCAGAGAGGCCAAGGACTCAGCTCATTACATCACTCCCTCACCTGAGCTTTGGACCACCCAGCAAACTGAGGTTATTCTAAATTGCTTTAAAAGGAATAAAGGGTGAAATTTTGATCAAAGTTCAGAGATATCCCATGGCCTTCCTGACACCATGAAGAGCATAATTTCAGTGGGGGATGCTTCTTGCTCTTTTAATTCTGAAAGTTAGACTGTCAGCCACTGTGGTTTGCAAGCCCAGAATCACTGGTTGCCCTTGGAAGTCTCATCTCACAAATATTTCCAAGTCTTACCCAAATTTGTCAAGCCTTAAAACATCTTGCCAGGCAGTTTCCAAATGACTGTGGAATTTAATGTCCTGTTTGTTTTAGGAGAAGTACAGTTTATAAAGCTTCAGTATTTTAATAGATAAAAATACATTTACAGAAAGAAAGAAGCATTTTTTACCTTCTTTAACTCCAGCTGACATTTTGACTTTATCTTAGATATTAAAATAAAATAAAAATCTCAGCTTCTTGTTTATTAAAAAGAAGATACATTATTTCTATTTAAATACTTCTAAAAGAATTTTAGAAAAGAATAGCTTAACCTTAAAATTCATTATGAATGGTAAAACCTGCTATTTAACTCTGTGAGTGCTCTAAGATTTACCTGGTTCTCTGCAGTCGTGGAACTTTTCAGATTATTTAAGACAGCACAAAGTGAATTAACAACAAGAACACAACATGAAAACATTTTATACCCATTCTGCATGCAGGAGTGAAAGAGTACTGGGGACATGGGTCCTGTTTGCCTAAATAGACTTCACTTTTTCCTTAAAATCAGACAAAACTCATCTGCCAAGTTACCAGGGCTTGTGAGTGTCTGCTCCCTGCTGTTCCAAGCTCTCACACTTGGAGAAGTGAAGAGTTTGGCAGTGGTCAGAAATGGGCTAAACTTGCAGCTATTCAAGTTTTCGCCAAAAAATTCCAAAGAGTTTGGGATCTCCAGGAGCCAGGTGCTTGTGGCATTGCAGTTTATAAAGACTTGCAGCAAAGCTGAGAGCTCTAATACAAAATCCCACTCAGGTCTGTCTGTGCTGAGGTTTCCCACGTGCTGTGGAGAAGCCTGAGGTCTGGGGGGTCCCTGGGTGCTCCCTGTCTCCCACTGCCCAGGCACCCCCTTTGCTTTTGCAGACTCCCTGCCAGCCCCACCTGCTAAGGCTGCAAACAGCCTCTTCTGAGCTTCACTGGATTAGAAACTCCACAGAGAAAAAGGAGATTTGCATTGATTAAACCAAGTTCCCAAACTGCTGGGAACTGCACAGAAGCAGCAGAGGAGGCTGCACAATTTTTGCCCCATTCTCCAGCGTTCGCCTTGCTGCAAGATTGCTTAAAAACACTGCTGACCTAATTATGACATAGTTACCATTCAGCTAGTAATTAATGAGTATTACAGCGTCTGCTCAGGGCTTGACAGGAATCCTACTGTGGGCTCATTTGATGCTAAATGTTGCTGTACAGTGCTCTGTGCTGTGCAAGACAAAAATCTCTTGCCAACCCGACGGGCTCGGGGATTGCAGGATGTCTGAGGCACGTGGGAAACTAACAAAAAGATGGGGTCAGTTCAAATCCTCGTAATGGCCTATTAAATTGTTTTACTGTTCAGCTTCTCTGTAAAATATCAATTATCTCAATGGTTGTAATGTAATCAAAGTAATGAAATTCCAAAGGCTTGCGTGTAAAAACCAGAGCTTTGTAAATAGGAACCCAGCCCCGAGTAGTTTAGTTGGTCTGGTTGTGTTTAAAAGTTTCTTCAGAAGACTTTTGTCTTTTTTTTTTTTAATGGTATTATAGTTAGAGAACTGTTGAAGGTTTTTGTGTGTTTTGAGCTTGGCTGCACACAGCATTTGAACAGTTGGATAAGCAAAGGCTGGGATGCAGCACATGGCAGATGAAAAGCTGGCTGGTCCGTCACCATGGGAAGCCAGGGCAGCCTCTGCCCCTGGATCCAACTGCTGTAGTTTCCTCAGCTGATGGGTAATTGTAGCTTACCTTTCCCTAAGTTATAAAAAATGACAAGCTAATGTCTCTAAAGCGCTTCAGAGGTGAAACTTGAAAAATATTCCTCTGTTAGGTTTATCAAATTCAGTGTCTTGCCTCTGGTTATGTGTTTTACAAGAACAGGAAGAAGCTAAAGAATGACATATTGCAAGCAGGGTTTCCCCATCATTTCTCCTGGTGCAGGGAGTGCTGCTCCTTGATTAAATGTTATTTCAGCTATGCCAGTACAGCTACTCCCTTAGGCTTCAGCAGAACTGAATCAAATCCTCTTTTGTCAGGGCCAGAATTACTTCTGTTGCCATGATTTTCTGGAATGAATGGTAACTTTGGGGTGCACTATTTTGAAGCATCCTAAAAGTTTCCCATGTAGAGAGGGTGCCAAGCAATCCCCACCCTGAAAGCTGACTTGAGTAGGATCAAGTGGCAGGATTTGAAGGAATTCTGGACTATATTCCAGGGAATCACCCAGAATTTGCAGCAGGCAATGTTGTTCTGAAAGCTGCATGCCCGGTTTATGAGCGTCTTTCTCCTTCCTTCATGTAGTGATCTTCCAGAGGCATGTACTCACCTGATGGAGTATTTGTTACTCATTTTAGAGCACAGTGAAACAGATCTTTTATACTGCTACTGGATCTTTAAGTGTCTGGAAACCTGCTGTAAGTCTAATGGGCTGTTCCCTCACTGGTTAATGAGGTATGGGAAAAAAATGCTCTTCTACAAACTTAGATTATTCTTACTTGCAGGACTTCCCCAGTGTGTGGTGTGCTGCTTAGGAGCAGTAGACATGCAGAGCCCTGAGGAACATACAGCCAGAAGAGGTAGAGAGGAGGCACCAAGGGGATGGAGACTTGGTCTTTGTTAGAGCCCAAGCAGTGAGAGCTTGGGAAAGAATTGAAATACATTAATTAACCCATGGGGTGTGAAGTGTTGCTCTTTCTGGTTCAATCAAACCACTGAGGAAATGATAGACCCATGGGTCAAACCAAAGTTGTTTCTTTAGACAATGAGCTCATGGAAGAAGGGAGATGCAAGGAAAGTGTTAACACCAGAGCAGGGTGTTTGGGAGCTGGGGAAACAAAAGGAAAATCCAGGAATGCTCATAATGTGCAGCAGCCTTGGGGGATTTTTTGTGTCTTCAGACAGCATTAGTGAAGGGAGTTTGGTCTGAGGGCCTCCTTGAAGCTGAAATCAGGATGTAAGCTGCTTCTGTTTCGATAAGCCCTGTGCTGTGTCCTGAGGATAACTATGAAAAATGTGGTGCTTCCACAGCTCCTTTTTAAATCTGGAAGTAGCTAATTGGTGTGAACAGAGTTACTTGATCAAACTGCTTAGAAATTCCTACAATTGGTTGGAAGGAATAGAAAGTTCATCTTCTGTCACTCATTAGCAGCTTGTGGCAGTTCTGCCACCTGCCCCTGCTCCTGTCCCCTGAGATGATGGGCCAGCAGAAAACTCAACCGTGCTGCAGGCTGCCAGGGTGTTGGTATTTCCCTGCTTTATCCTCCTTTTCTGCTGGTCCTGAGCAGGGCTCCCTAGTTTTGGACAATGTGACACTTCTCACCATTTTTTTTTTTTCCTTCTCTGGATGTACGAACTTGGCAGCCTGGGAATGGAAGCTAGAGGCTCCCAGGAAAAAAAAAAAAATCTCTTGCTCAGCTTTGCTTCATTTCCATCAATCTTCCCCCAGGTAAAGACTGAACTGGTGCAGAAACCAATTAACGACGGTTCATTAGGAGGAAGTGCCGGGTTGAAATGCTTTTTGAATTAAATGCTCCAAAACCCGAAGAACCACCATGGGGAATGCCCTGAAAAACAGAGCATGCCTTATCCTTGGAAGCATGCCTTATCTCACAGAGCATGCGTTCTCAGACAGAACGTGCCCTGTCCTCTGCACAGCACATTCTGGTTGGTTCTCAGACGCAGCCCCGGCCCGGCGAGCTCTTCCCTGGGTTGCCTCAGTGCCCTCTAACCCTCCTGTCCTCCCCTCTCTCCCGCTGCAGGTGCGTTGCTCTTGGGAGGAATCCTCTATTCCTGGCAGTTCCCTCACTTCAATGCCCTGAGCTGGGGGCTGAGGGAAGATTACTCCCGGGGAGGCTACCGCATGATGTCCGTCACCCACCCGGGGCTGTGCCGCCGCGTGGCCCTGCGGCACTGCCTGGCCCTGCTGGGGCTCTCGGCGCTCGCTCCCCTTCTGGGGGTCACCACCTGGACTTTCCCCATCATTTCTCTCCCCATCAACCTCTACATCTCCTACCTCGGCTTCCGGTTCTACAGGGAGGCGGATCGCAGCAGCTCCAGGAAGCTCTTCTTTTGCAGCCTCTGGCATCTGCCCCTGCTGCTGCTGGTCATGCTCACCTGCAAGAAACCCTTCCTCCAGGAGGAGGAGGCAGGAGAGCTGCTGGGGGGCAGTCACGGTGTTGGATTGCCTTAAATGTCAGCTGCTTCTCCTCCTGGTGACACCCCAGGTGGAGTGTCTTTTAGCAGCTGCAAGGGGGAAGCCTGTGGGGATCTGTTGGAAGGAATCATTTGTGCCTAGCGACCACTTCATGCGATGATTTTCTGTTTTCTTCTGCAAGGGACAAGAGCTTAAAGCCTTCCTGGGCCTCAGGCCTGTTCACTCAGCACGGATCACCATTCAGCCCGTGCCAGAAGCACATCACTTCGGGATGGCCTTCCAGAGTCTCCCTGAGTCCTGGTCTCTCACCTCCTGGGTAGGTTTTGAGTTAGGAAGTCACAAGCGCACACTCTCTGACCACAGCACTGGCAGCCTTGGTCAGGAAGAGACAGATGAATGATTTTTCACCCCTGCTCCCCAAGCATCCTTTCCAAAGTAAGCTTTGAGGCACAGGGTGGGCTGGGTGAACTCTTCTTGTCTCAATTGTTGTCCCCACTCTGATGTTCCACAGAAGCCTGCAGTTTCTGAGGCTTTTTTTTCAATCGGTTACTTCTCCCAAGGTTCCCACTCACCCCTGTAGATTTTTAGTTTTCATACAACTGGCACAATGCTAAAGGAGTCAAGCAAACTGCCTTTGAGCACACTGCACATCAGCATTGGAGCATAAAACAACCTCCAGATGAGCAGCTCTTCTGTAGCATATACCTTGAACACACTGAGCCATTCTGCTGTACATCCATCACGGGGGATTTCGGACTCTGTGGTTTCACATCAGTTTGAGCCCTCTGTGTCAGATCCTCAGCTGGTAAAAACTGCTGCTACATTTATGTCAGTGAAGCTTAGGAAGGGTGCAGGAAGGGAGAAGCAGATCTGGTAGTTTGAAGGGTTTTCTATGCTGATGTGTTGTGTGCCAGCCTGTTCAGTCTCAGAGTCCTCAGAGGAGCTCTGGACTTGCAGCTGGAGTTTGAAATGTATTTAATATCACACCACGGTGGCTTAGGAAGAAGGCCTCAGGTCTGAGGTATGTAATAGATAAGGAAATGCATTTTACAGGAAAGAAGTTTGGGATTTTTATCTAATACTGTAATGTTGAAATTGCTGATGCAGCCAGTGTCTCTCAAAAGGAACTATTGTGGATGGTCTCACTAGGAAATACATTCTCTTTGTTAACTGATGCACTGAAGAACATTTCTAGCCACAATCTAAGGTGCTTGTGATCCCACCATGGAGCTGTGGCTGACCCTAAGCCTCCCTGGGGCTGGCTGTGTCCCTCAGGGAAGCTTCCAGCCACAGCAGCAGCCAGGATAGACAAAGACTCTGCTACAGCTCATTGGGGTAGTTAGTGCCTGTTAGGACTTGATGCGTTTTCACACCAAGATTTCTTTCCCCTGTGGATAGGGACTGAGCAGCACAGTTGTGTATCAGTCCAAAGATACAGGAACACCTGGAATGGGAAGCACTGTCTCTAGTCTGATCCCAAATAAAGCCCTTCAGGAAACGTCACAAATCTGCCACCACGTGTGTATCACCCTGACATCAAATCCTCACTGGCTGCTTTCACGATGCAGACCCAGCTCCTGGTCTCAGTTACACTGGTGTAAATCAGGAGTGACATGGCTAACCTCTGCTCTGTGGGTGGAGGTGCTCACAGGAGCAGAACCATCTGTTCTACACAGTTGCAAGATTTTCTGACTCTCTCAAGTGACAGGACTGAGTTCCCTCTTACTGTCTCTCTGGCAGAATCCGTTGTACTGTGGGCAACACTTTGTAGAAATGTCTGGAAACTGTGCAACTTCTGCATTTGTTTCAAATATGCATCCAGTCTTCTCTACAATAAAATAAAAAAACCAACATAAATGCTTGGAATCTCTTTTGAACAATTCACTTATGATGGAAACTCTGGTCCAGTGCAGTTAATTGCAAAGGTATGTGATGAGTTTTGTGGCATTTCTCACAGCAGCAGTATTCTTCTTGATCACTGCCAGAGCAAGGACAGCTTGTGAAATCTGATTTTATTGTACAAAAAGCACACTGAAACCAAGTTGGACGAGAGCAGAAAGGGTTTGTGCTGGACCACAGAGTTTGGTCAGCCTTTAGCTGGAAGAGGAACCTGAAAAGAGCAGATGGCTCAGAAGAACTCACAGCTTTTGGTCTCAGAGTCAGAAGGTGGTGATGAAGCAGGAGGGTTCTGGTTTTCTCCTAAGTCATTTTAGAGCCAGGCTTCAGGATGGTGTGCAAGGAGGGGGTGCTGGCCTGAAAACTCAGTTTCAGTTAAAGGTCCCAAGGAGATGCCTGTGATTCAGTCATCTTTATTTCTTGGGCCACAATGTGTAACATTAATGGGTTTCAGGGCCAGACAGCAGCTTTATAATCATCACTGAGTGTCTGCAGAATGCAGGTCACTGAGTTGCACCAACATCTCCACACCCAGTTGGTCTGACCTGGAGACAGAGCATGGTTTTTGAATGAGTGGACCTGGGACTTAAAGGTAAGAAATAACCACGTATCAGGTACAGGCACAGGATCTACTGCTATTTTACTGCCTTTAAAATTTTTGCTGTTGTGTGTGCTTTGAAAATGGAAACATTGCCAATCTGAAAGCTGAGCTACAGACAGGCACTACAGGAGCTGCTCTCAGGTGTCCTTTCCAATATTTCTGGTGCCACTATGGAAATGAATAAAAGCACTGAGCTGTTGGCCCTCATCCCTGTGACCCTACGTGGAGGATTGGTATCAGCTGATAATGCTGCTGGAATTCTCTGGGGGGGAGGTGGGTGGGGAGCTGGGGCAGTGCTGGGACTTCACTCCTGCATCTCAGTCCTGGGCTCTGCCCTCACCAGGCTGTGCACAGCTGCTGGAGGCTGAAATGGCAGCTCCCTGGGGACAACTGCAGTTTTTTTCTTTATCTCATTTGGAGAACTTGAAGGTAGGTGGTTTGTTGTCCTGGTTACTCAGGGTCTCCCTAGGAGTTTGCCCTCCTGGAGAATACTTGCCCCTTAGTGGGAGTGAAACAAATTCACAGCCATGTGGCTGCCCCATCCCTGGCAGTGTCCCAGTCCAGGCTGGATGGGGCTTGGAGCACCCTGGGCTGGGGGAGGTGTCCCTGCCCATGCAGGGGGGTTGGAACCAGGTGATTTTTAAGGTCCCTTCCAGCCCAAACCATTCTGTAATTCTATGTCCCTCCAACCCCTGGGGCTGCTTGAGGGTCCCATCCAGGTGGTGCTGGTAGAGCTTGGCACCACCAGCAGCCAAAGCTCACAGAGAAATCAGGGCCAATGACTCCAGAGGACAAAGCTGGTTTTGGTCTAGTTGGGCTTTAAACCTTTTGTGTGGTTTTGTGGGCAACACAATAACCCTAAGGCTCAGGGGCTCTTCATTCTTTCCAGATATTTTGCCTTGTCTGCTGAGTCAGCAGCCTGTGTTTTTACCAGTCCCTCCCCTCTTATCTGTACAGCCCTGGAAAGATGCTCCAGTCCCATCCCATCTCCCTTCTTTGCTTTCACCTGCAGCAAGTCACTCCCTGCCAGCCCAGGCTCTCCTGGTGGCACAGCCTGGGGAGCTGAGCTCCATCACAGCTGAGCTCCATTGCCCCCAGGAGCCCTCAGGTCCTGCATGAACCCAGGGGTGGTACCTCGGGGTGACAGCTGTCCCAGACAGCCAGGGCTCCGTGACTTCTTCCAGCATGAAGGAGGAAACCCAACCCCTCTGCTCACAGCTCTTTCCCTTCTCCTTTCTCCCACTGGGTGGTTTTCTTTTTTTTTCTGGCTTCCTGTATCAATCTCCGATATAATCTGCCCCAGCAGAGTAACACATTCACACTCTCCTGGCTCCAGCAGCTTTTCCCACTCAGCCAGGCTGCAGCATTTCAAGGCTTACACAAAACACACACGTCCTTTTCAGTTCTAACGATCCCCCGAGAGCAGGAATGGAAACAGAGTGGTACTGTTAGAAATCATTATCATCACAGATAGAAAGCCTGTTGTCCTGGTTGCTCTCCAGAGGTGATTAGATATTCCCCTTTCCTTGGAAATACACGCTGTCTGCAGAACACTTTGCTTTGAAAACAAAAATATCAGCACTGTTTTCCTACCAAGCAGCTCTGCAGGAGTTGGTAATGCTAGAATCTCTGCTGCAGGCTGTCCCTGATGGCATTTCTAGACGTCACCTTTCTCTACCAGGCAAAAAGCCAGCCCTGCCCAGGGTTCATGGGATGCAGGATGCCACCCGTGCTGGTGGCGTGGCCTTGGGTCAGTTGCTCACCTCTTGGTGCTGCCATTTCTTCTCCCAGTCACAGCAAAGTTCAGTCCTGCAGAGGAGGGCTGGTTCCCCATAGGTGTGTGTCAATGAGCAGCCAGGATCTAATTCTGATGTTCATCATCCTCCCAAACAGCACGGTGTAAATTTGGAGTCAAAGATGAGAACTGGGGTCAGAAATGTCAGTGAGGATCCCTGTGACTTGCTGGGGTCATTCCAATTGATGGGTTTTAGTCCCATCTCTGGAATAAAAATACTGCAGGCTTTTAGGGCTCCAGCACAAGGCTTAGCAAGCTTTGGAGCTGCCTTCCTGTCAGCTGGGCCTGGAGTATCTCCTGAACGTGAGGCAGTTTCTGTGCTGTTGGAGCTTGCCTTGGTCTGGATTGCCATGGCGTGGGGATAGGGCTCATGGCAGTGCCAGGCTGGTAAATTCTCCCTCACCCAAAGAAAAGATCTGTTGAGCACAGTGTCCCAGAGCTGGTTAGGTGGCCATCAGAAGTAGATGTGTTTGAAAGAGCTGGCAGGGGCCTCTCTCATCAGCTCTGCCTTGCACACTGTGTCACCTCTGCTGCTCTGCTTCCCGACTGGAACTGTTCACACTGAAGATTTTCCAGCCTGGGTCACTGCCTCGGGCTGGGGTTTAGTTTCCAGTGTTTCAAAAAAGATGCAGTTCAACTGTTTCACAGAGCAGGGTTGGCAAAACAAGCTGTTTTCCCACAGTGTGGAGACATTTTTCCTACCACTCCTGAGCAGTCCTGGCACCTCCAGGCCTTGGAACCAGAACTGATGGTTTGGCAGCGGGCACAGGCGGGTCCAGGTTGGTGCATTTACCCATTCTGGGGAGGTCCTGCATGGTTCCCCAGGGTCCCTTAAGGCTTTCTGCCCCCAAATCCTCACTTGTGCATTGCTGCTGACACCTCCCTGAGCGGGGTAGGCTCAGACTGTACCAGGGAGCTGGTGAGGGGCTGCTGCCAACCTTCTTGTGCTGTAGGGGAGCACAGGGACCAAGAAGAGGTGGTGCCTCCCTCCTCAGAGCTGGAGAATTTGAGCTAAATTAATTCCTGTATTGTCCTTTTTCTAGGAGCTTCAGCCCTGCCTCTGGAGCCCAGCAGTGGGATGCCCCAGGGGGAGGTTTTCAGGTGTCCCAGATGGATGTGTGGCCTCAGAGACGGTGGCACTTTGGTGACTGAGGTTTTTTTCCCCTGGTCTTGCTGTCCAAGAGACAAAATACATCCCTGGTACCCATCTCAGCTGCAGCTGTAGCTGGTCTGTTTTCTCCTAACACAGAAACACCACGTGGGGACTTGTCCTGAGCAACTGGAAAGAGAAAGGCTCTGATCTCCCAGACTGACCAAACTGTCCCTACCTGGGACTAGCAGGGACATCTTGCCCATATTTCTCCTCCAAAAAGCAGGAAGGGGGCAGTGGGGAAAGGGGCAGAGACCAGAGTGTGATGCCAGGGGAGGAGAGAGCTTCCAGCTGGGCCCCACCTTCACCCCTGGCATCCCAGTTTGGGGGAGTTGGCTGTCCAGGAGCAGCTGATGCTCCTTCACAAAGAAGTGGCTGGCACGGGGACTCACCTCTTGTTTTGTGAGCAATGAGAAAGATGAAGATTTGTGATGCTGAGAAAGGCTGGGAGATGTTTGGGATTATTTATTATTGGTTTTTTGTGGGTTTTTTTGGCTGAGAAGAGACACTGTATCCAATTAGACTTGAAGCAGAGATGCAAAGGAGGTGATTAAGGCATTTCCTCCCTGCTTCCAGGGGAGCTGCTGGATGGCATCCAAACGGGGGAAGGGAACAGCCTGAGTTTATCAGCTGAACTCAGAGCTTTGGCCCAATCCTCACCCCACAGAGCAGCCCAAGGGCCGAGTGACCCATGTGCTGCCCCTTGGCCTTCCCTGCACCCAGCTGCTCCTAGCAAGCACAGAAGGGAAACTGAGGCACGCTGAAGGGAAGTGGGATGCCCGGGGCCACGCAGTCACCCGGTGGCAGAGGGGGGAATGTTATTTAAATCTCCTGTAAGGGTGGAATGGTAGCAGTATAACAGAACCAGAGGAAATGGCCTGAAGTTGTTCCAGGGGAGGTTTAGACTATTTAGTCTGTATCTTGGGAAGAATGTCTTGACTGGAGGAGTGGTCAGGCACTGGAATGGGCTGCCCAGGGGGGTGGTGAGGTCACCAGCCCTGGAGGTGTTCAAACCCCATGCAGATGTGTCACTTCAGGACATGTTTAGTGGGCATGGTGGGGTTTTTTGTGGGTGGGTGGTTGATCTTAGACCAGCGATCTCGGAGAGCTTTTCCAGCTGTGATGATTCTGTGATTCCCACACCTGCTGCCCCTCACCTGCTGCTTAGGACCACTGTCTGCTTCTTACCTGCACAGGAGCAAGGACTGTGAGAGGTGGTAATGTCAGGACTGAGGCTGCTTAACCCTCCTTGCTCCAAAAATGAGTGCCAGGAGGAGCCTGGGGGGGTGGGAAGCATCTGCAGGCAACCTGTGCTCAGTGCTCCTTGTGGGGTGTGGGTCTGTCCCCAGCCCCAGGGACCTCTGCCAGCCCAGGCACTGCCTCCAGGACCTGCCAAGAGATGAGATCCCATTCAGAACAGCCTGGCTGGGCTTTGCCACGGTGTTCAGAAGCTGCTGGTGGGTGAGCTGAGGACCCACACACCTGCAGGATCACTCGGGATGAGCCACCCGTGGGGCTCAGCCTCGCCCTGTGCCCCCGTCTGCCTCCACATCCGAGAGCCAAGGAGCTGCTCCGGGGCTGCTGGCTCTTCCTATGCTTTGTCCGTAGCGGGGAGTGGAGGGAAGCCGTGCTGGGGGGACAGACAGACGGAGAGGCAGCGATGCGGGCCCCTGGCAGGGATGTGCGGGGCTGCGTCTCCCTCGGCCGCGGTGGCACTGAACTCCCTCTGTTGACTCCTCCTGAAGTTGCACCCCTCCAGCCAGTGGTCTCCCTGGCTCTGGTAATAAATAGCACCTTCCACAAACGTCTTTAGCCCTTACTAAACCGCAGACAGGACTGATTATTGCTGCTTTTGTAGGCTTTCCCGAGCTGTTTTTATTTATAATTGCACCCCGCTGGGGCGTTCATAATGATTTTCCCTGCTGCGTCCCCTGCGGTCCCCTGGTACAAAGCCACATTTTCATAGTGGCTGTTGTTGGTTTTAATCACTTGTTATTTGGATGATACATTAATAGCAGTATCTCTGCGAGGGTTTAGAGTGTTTTCTTTTTCAAAACTTTTACAACAAAAGCTGAGTGTTAACCCCAATAAAACCTGTGTTTTTTTTGGCTCCCTCCATTAAATGAGCAGGCAGCATCTCACCCTGCCCCGTCCCCCTCAGCCCCCCAAAACCTCTGATTAAAAGGTGTTTGAGACTCCAGTGGGAGGAGGGCTTCTTGAAAGGCCCTGTGTGGTTGGAGAGGTGTGAGTTTGTAATTGCCAACTGACTGTAGAAGTCAGTAATAATCCAAAATATACTTTGCAGATGTTCATTTGGGCCTTCCGATTCTCCTAAAACCCAAATAGCAAAATATCTCTCATTTCACAGATAAAAAAGGCAATGAGGCTGGGTGGTTTGATGCTCTGGGGATGAGAAGCCACTGCTGAAAACAGAACTAAAACCAGAGCTGCCCTAACAAAGCCAGGAGCAGGATGCTGCCTCCAAGCTGCCATCCGCGGGGAGCAGTGGGGCGATGCTCTTTATTTAAGCCATTTTTGGAGGGGGGAAAAAAACCAGAAAAACTTATCTGGAAAAGTCTTAAATGAAACATTTAACTAGCTGAGAGGCTGCTGCCTTTAATTTCATTCAGAAGGGGACTGTGAATGGACTCCTCACCCACTTCAGAAGGCCGTGGCAGCGTGTCCGCTGCGCTGCGGGTCATTCACGGGCACTACAGGAGATGTGAAAACATCTGCTGGGTCCTTGCCTGCTCCTTTCAGTACAGTTACTTCCCTTGCTGATAATTGTCTGTATTCTGTCATCTAGAAAGGGACTTTGTGTGCCTCCCAGGTATTCTAATGCTAATTTGTTTAGTTAAAAAGGAGAAGAGGCTAAACAGATGTGAACCATTTGGTTAGGTTGTAGTTCATTTGTTAGGAAGTGCAAAGGATTCTTGGCAGGATATTAAATATTACCTTGGCTGCTCACAAACACTTCATATTTCAAGAGAGGAAGGGAGGTAGGGACCGCACTCCATAAATCAGCCTTTTCAAAGAGACAGAAAAAGGCAAACATTTGATAAATCTGTGTCATTATACTTAGAGATCAAAGGGGGTTTTACATATGTATTTATGCAACTGGCAACCTAGGAGACAATAATAACAAACACAGATCTCTGACAGCTTTACAAAAATAAAAATTAGCTGGTTCTAATCTGTAATTATCTGGGAACTGTGCGAGGTAGGAGGCTGCAAGCAGTAGAGCTTTAAGTTGCTGATGTTGAGACGGTGAGCCAGTGTTAAGCCCTTCATAAATACCTGAGGAAGTTCCGTGGGCAAGGGATTGTGAAAGGCACCAGGAGGCAGCTGGGCATGCCCAGACCTGGGGTTATGTACTGAGCCCAGAATAGGCAGGCAGGCAGGAGTCAGCAAATCCAGAAGTCACCAGGGAAAGCACCGTTTCACCACACCTCGATCGCCTTTACCATTTTCCAGCAGATGATCTACCAGGAATCTGCCTGAGGGATCCCTGAAGACAAAAAGATTTCCACTCCTGGTCTTTCTCCTGCTTGCCACAGATGCGTGGCTGATGGCTTCCGGAGCCTGGCACACCTCAGGCTTGGCCTGGATGAGCCTTGCCATTATTCCCAAATTGGGCTGACTCATTTTGTACAGCTACATAAGTACAGACCCAGGGGCCAAGGTCCCAGGTACCTCAGGAAAGAAACTTGGAAAGACCCCAGAAGAGGTTTTCAGGTAGCAGGAATAGCAGGAAGGCTTTTGGGGGCTGCAGCAGGTATTGCTGCGATTCAGGAGAGAATTTAGTGGAGGAACTGAAACTTTTTCAGAGGCAGCAAGGGCCGTCCCCTGACTGAAGGAACAAGGAGGATCCAGTTGCGTGAAAATAATTCCACAGACAAAGCACTGCAGCCACAGAAATGGGAGAAGGAGAAGCAGCATTATGTCATCTCGCCTTTCCTTTTGGCCAGTCACTGGCCTGATTTCCTATTCTCTTGTGCTGCTTTAAAATGACTTCAGCAACTTGGTTTCTGCTGGTTCCCATGGGAAACTTCCACAGTCTATAGATTTCCCTGGTAGGAAACTCTTCTTGACAGTCAGACTATATTTTCCTTTACTCGATTCCATCACATCACTCCTCCTCACGCCTCCTCGGAGCACCCTGAGCGTCTCCTCCATTGAAGTCGGTGGAGTTATGCGAGCAGTAAATTTGGCCCGTGGCACTTGGAGAAATAGATATTAAAACCCCAGGGACAAATTAGGGGGTAAGGGGAGGGAGGGCAGTGGGGGAAAGGAAATGGTTTCAGGTTGAGAGAAACAAGATCTCCTCTTACATCTGCACAGCGGTGCTGCCCCGGCGGGAGCGCCCGGGACTCGGCAGCGAAATGCTGCAGGAGGCAGTGATGTCCCTGGGGTGTCCTTGTGTGCTGGTGTGGTTACAAAGCCACATCTGAGGGCTCGAGGGCAGGACGTGGCACTCAGGCTTCTGCACAGGAGGGTTGCACGAAGCCCTGGGCGCTTCCCTGGCCAGATGCTGACCTGGTTTGAGTCCTGGTGATGCCACTCGCTGTCACCCCGCTCCATTTCATTGGCTTTTTGTAGCTGGGATGCTCCCTGGCTGCTGGTCCAGCAATCCTGACCCACATAACACCCAACCACAGGCTGTGCCTCCACAGGTTAATACCAACAAGTCTGTTTTCCAGGGCAAAATCCCAAATGGCTTTTCCCCAGCTCTTACCTCACTATTGTGACATCGATATGAGTCCAGCAGACCTGACCCCACACCAGTCCTTGCTGGGTGACTTTGATCATCCCAGACTGTGTGTGCTGGATTCTCTGCTCTCTGTCCTGTTTAACAAGAGCTCTTTACAGAGCTGGGCACCCTCAGCAGTGCTGTGCTAAGTGCCACCATGACCCCTTGTCAGGAGCTGCCCCTTCCCAGTGCTGTCTGTGTAATGAATCAATCATCAAGAAATGGGACCCAGGGACTGTACTGATGCAGCTCAATTAGTTTATTGATTAACCAGCTAGCAAGACAGCTCCTGTTATGATCCATGGGCTCTGCAGTGACAGCACAGAGGACACCCAGCCCTGTGTTTCTGTCTGTGCCCATTTCTTTCCAGCTCTGGTTTCTTTGTGGTGAAGCTCCCAGTGCCCCATCAGCAGGGCACAACACACATGGTCCTGGCCACAGCTGCTCCACGTGGGAGGTTAAACAAGTTGCAAAAGTCAAAATTCATCATGTGAGCCTTGCTGGAGCCCTGCTCTGGAGATGGCAGCAGGTACAGAGCCCTCCTGTGTCCTGCTGGAGGCCAGGGGGTCAGTCTGGAGGATGGAGCCACAACTTATTCCCAACCCACTTGTCAAAACTTGGATCCTTTCTCCAGGGAGAGCTCAGATGAAGTGGTCTCAGCTCTCCTCCTGACCTACCTTTGCTTGGATGCTGTTTCTGATCACCCGTTTTGCCATTCCTAGGGAAAAAAAAATCCTGACGTTCAACTGCAGAAGATAAAATTACAGTAAAACCTATCTTGGGGCTATTTTTCTTAAAAAGCCAATCCAACTTTTACAAGNGCTGGCCAGACCCGGCATCACCGGCACACGAAGGCTAGATATTAATTTAAGGTATTTTGTAACGCCCTGATTTCGTTGCGATTCTCAGGCTTCTGCTGGAGCGTATGTTTGGGGTTTTTTTTTTTTCTCTTTTACCTCGGGGTGTTGCTGGGGGGGTGTTTGGTATCCGAAATTCCCTTGGGGTCCGCAGGGTGCGGTGCTCCCAGCCGGGACAGGTTTTCTGGGGGGATTTTGACCCGTTTTGAGCGCAGCAGCAGCAGCCCGGTTACGGATAAAACTTCCTCGATCGCTTCAGACGCTCTCTCTCCGTTAACTTTCCCCTAACCCCCATAATCAGCTTTCTGGCTGATAAATTGCCCGGGCTGGGGGACGGGTAGCGGTGGGGTACGGGATGGTGTAACGGGGGCTTTGGGGACAGGATGGAACTTTTCGGCCGGGGGAGACGGTGGGTCAGGGGACTGCATCCTGCGAGGGTGGAGATACAAATAATTCTGCGGGATGTCCGTGTGCGGGTGGGAGAAGCAGGAGGCGGTGGTGGTGGAGAAATCCGGTGCTCCTCAGCCCTGGTGGGACACGGTGCGTGGGGCTGAGCTGCGTTTCAGTTTCTTCTCATCCTTTTATGATTGAAGTTCCTTTATCGAGAGTATTTTGAATACGTCTTCCTGCAGAGTGTTTACAGGAATACTAAAGGAGCAGAGATGGAGACTTTGAAGCTGGATGGGAGCTGTGAAGTTGTGAATTGTAACCTCTTTGTAGTCTTGAAACTCCCATCCTGCAAGTCCGATTAGCTTTATGCCTTTTTTTTTTTTTTTTCCTTTTCTTTTTTTCTTTTTTTTAAATGTTGCCATCCCTCAGCAGTTAGTGAAATGAATGCAGGATGAGATCTGGCAAGGAGGAGGTTGTTTTTGAAAGCACTTTTGTTTTCTGAAGTTACAGAATTTTGGTGGATGATGCAGCTTCTCGTCCTGTAGTGACCAAGATAAAAACTTTATAAATTCAGTTGGGTTAAAAAATGTAATAATAAACTTGCATTTTGAAGGGAGAACTTGCATATAACACAGCAGAAGACCTGTCAGGATTTATTAGCAAAATGGTGTTGTACGTGTTGAACTCTGTTTTTAATTAGGCACCTAAATTAGACCATAAAATGGTTGATTAATCTTTTACAAGTAAGAGGTGGAAGGGGAGAAGGAGAGAATAATGCTTATGATTGCATTAATCTGTTATCCCAGATGCTGCGGGCAAAAGTCAATATTTGAAGCATACACATTATTTTTAAATTTGGAGAAGCTGGAGCTGAAGTTGTGTGTAACTTTCAGAAGTTTCACCTTATCAGCTGCTTCGTTTCCAGCAGCGGGGGCCCCAGCCCTGCCGCCACGCTGCTGCGGTGTTATTCAACAGAATCTTTGCAAAAGGGCTATTTTAGCTGAAATGCAGGAAATCTGCAGGGCTGGAGGGTGATGCTCCCGAGCAGTGAGCAGGAGGGATGCTGAGGGTCTTGACATGGCTCGGGTAGAGTCACCCTGAGGATCTGAGTGTGTCTGTCTGTGGGACTGGGACCCGGGTGGGGGTGAAGGCTAAATAATTCAAAATATATGGGTGGAGGATGTAATTTGCTCAAATCAGCCGAGGAGTTGATCGGAAATTGTGTGTTTTTTCTAACTTCACTTTGAATGAGGTGCAGAAGTTTGTTCCTATAAATTTTGGTGTAAGAAATCAGATACTCTGTAGCTCAAAACCCCCACTGCCTCCAGTGAGTTTTGGCTTCTCGGCACTCCTCAAGAATATGCTCATTTCTCCAAGCCCTAATGAGGCTTTTATTTATTATCTTAATGTCAATAAGGAGATGCATATGTATTTTCTTGTTAGTGGGGTAATAAAATGGGATTAAAAATGCTATAAAATAGCCATAGTGACAGCCTTGTCCCTGCTTTTCAGATGCTTTTGCACAAATCGAGTGAACCTTAGAGCTGGGGATTTAGGAGTGTCCCCAGCACCCCGTCCTTGCTGTTTAAATCCAATTGCCTGGCTTTGAGAAGATGAAGATGCAGTTTTTGACCCCTGTCTCATTAGAAGTCTGTTTTATTTGACTGGCTTCTAGGTAAATTTGGTTAGATCTCTTAGGAGGTTTTGTTTCTTTGTTTGTTTAAGTTGTTCCAGCCTTATAACGATGTGTTCTGAGGTAATGTTTGTTCAGATTTCTGAGTGGCAGAAAGCATCTGAAATTTGCTTATTTAGCTTGATGAAGGCTTATATTTTGAGGTATTTGGGATTAGTTATATTTTTGCTAACTGCTGAGCTCTGTCTGAAGTTCTCATCTATAGAAAATACCTTCTGACAGATAGACTACAAACTTTTTTTCTCGATCCTTTTTTTTTATTTCTTTTTTTTTTTTTGTCAAGTAAAATGAAATCTACTTGTTTAGGTTTGGGTTTTTTTGTGTGCAAGGAAAAACAGCATCAAGTGATGGTGACCGCTGCTCCTAAAAAGCAGAGTGAAACGAGGGAAAAAAAAAATTGATTTTTTGGATAGTGAGATAGTTAGAAATCTAATGGAAACAACTTCTGTACGCACAGAGCGGGGTTTTCCCCCAGTAATGAATACAGCATGTTAACTGCTTCACATGAAAATATGTACCATGACAGAGGAGAAACGGGATCCAGCCACTATTGCAACCTAATTTTAAGTAACGCTGGGAATTTTTGGATAGTGAGGAAGTTTCCTCTTGGCAGCAGCTTGGAGCTGGGCTCCTCAGCCTGTGTGTCCGTCTGCCCCGACGGACGGAGAGCCTGCCCGGCCCGGCAGCCTGCTGGGAAGTTGTTGTTTTCTTAGGGGTTTACTCTATGGGTTGGGAGGGAAAAGTATTTCTTAAAAGCCTCGAGAATTTATTTCCTTTCTTATTTCATGCAACAATGATGCATTTTGAAATATACTTGGGACTTGAAAGCTTTTTGCCCTATAATTAAAATGAGGTAAGAAAAAATTATTATGCCCATAATGTAACATGGTTTTTGGTTGTTTGGTTGTTGGTTTGTTTGTGGTTTTTTTTTACATTTTTTTGATTGTTTTAGTCCCAGCAGGCTGTAGTACCCAGTGCCTCCTGCTGTGGGCTGAGTGTTTCCAGCCCTGCTCCCCATCACTGATTTGTATTACGGGGCTCGGTGCCACGGCTGCCCCGGCTGTGGCTGTGCTAACCCCAGCTCCCCCTCCTCTGCCAGTGCAGAGGGGAGACCTCCTCTTCTTTTTCCTTTTTTTTAGGGGGGGAGGAAATTCTTAAAACACTGGGGCTGCTTCTTTCTGCTGTTGCCAAGCTGCCTTAATTCATTCTCGGTGCTGAGGCTTGCGGGTGGTCTGGGTCTGCAGGATCAGGCCCAGTTGTCTGGTGGGGTGCAATGAACAGCTTCAAATGTGCATTTCGTAGAGTTCCCAATCACTTAAATAAGTGTTGGGGACCTTAGCAATTTCTCAGCATCTTCAAAAATTTATTTATTTTTCCCTGGGAGCCTCTTTTTTTGCTCTGATGACCAGGCAGGGGTGCCAGCAGTGCAGTCAGGCTGGGAGCAGCGGAAAGATAAATTGATAACGGCTCAAGGTTCGGGGTGAAAGCCCTGCTGAACCACGGGCAGGATTGAGCAAGGCAGGATTTTGTCCCTGCGTTTGGCCTTTCTCCCTAAATCCCAACTTTACAGCAGGAGTGAGGGTTTAATCCCTGCCCCTTGGTTGCCACCAGGCTTTGCAGCCTCCCCGAGGTGGACACGGATCCGGCAGCGCTTCGGTGGCAGCACGGACACGGCCGGGTGCTTCTGAAACTCAACGTGTTGTTTCCGCTGGGTGGTGAAAGGTTCATGGGCCTCGGGGAGTTTGGGAAGAGTCTTGGTTCTCCCAACAGAACTTGGGGTGCAAATATCTGAGCAAAGACCAACTCCACGGTGTGCTCCCGTGAGCTGCGTTTGGTGTGAGTGAGTGTGTCCTGCAGGGGAGCTCGGCTCTCCGGGTGGCTTTGCCAAGCTCCTTTCTCATTGAGATTTTTTGTAAAAAATTAAAATTAAAAAAAAAATTAAAAATCAACCGTTGGCCTTGCATCGTGCATAAGTGAGCGGAGACTTCTCGTGGTCCCCTCAACACACAGAGGGCTCTGTGCCCCTTGGGCACTTCCAGCAGCTCCCCGTGACGTTGCCGAAGCCGCTGTGCAAAGTTTGGAAGAAAATGGCCCCAAAAAAGAAGGGCTGGGCTGCTACAATCAGTCAGCAAGGCCCTTGTGTTTGCATGGGATCATTCCTTTAGATCTGAGGAGGGTTGAGTTGTTCAAACAGATGGCAAAGATTATTCGTGTTGCTGGGGTTTCAGCGCTCTGCTCCGTTTCAAGCATGTTGCCCGATATGACGCACGTGACAAGTTCTTCCCAGCACGATGCTCGGGGGGGGGGAGGACGACATTGTCTGCTGTGATCAGATTTCATGGCCTCACCTGTTGAGCTGCTGAACTTTTCAAAGTTGACCATGCATTGGGGGTGACTTATTTGGATGGTGGATCTGCCCAGCTAATCGTGTTAGCGCAGGACCGTGCCGGGGAACGTTGTGCTCCGTCCTGGCATGAAAATGAAGGGAATGAAAACCCATGGGCTTGACTCTGGGCTTGGGATTTTTTTTATTTTTTTTTTTTCAAGTGGGCCATGGCAAATGTTTGTAACACACACCAAGCTCTGGATACTTCCAGGCGCTTCCAGTAAGGGCTTTGGTTTTTAAAAAGCATCCAGCAAGCCCTGGGTGTGATTGATGGCTGCAAGAACTCAACCCAAACCACCATTCTTTTGAGCTGTGTTTCCAACCTGGATCTGTTTTACCATCAAGCCTCACTTGCCTGCTATTAATACATTCTGAGTAGGAAGAAGTCTAATTTAGTGAGCATTCAGTGTGAGCATTCGTCTTGTCTGCTGGTGTGGCCATGGATGATCAATGGGTTCGGGGGTAATGAACGGGCCAGGGCCCTGCAGGACACAACATCTGGGCCCAGAGAAGAACAAGTAGCAGGGCACACTGTTTCAGTGGTGTCACTGGGGGTCAGGGGCTATCTGCTGCTCCCTGTTGTCACCATGGGGTGTGTGAGGAGGGGCTGGAGGAGAAGCCACTGCCTCTGTTGCTGAAGTGAGTAAGAGCTGTGCTGGGTCCTGACTTGCTGCTGCTGCCTGTGCCACTGCAATTCCAGGGCTTTCAGCAGCTCCCT
The DNA here is from genome assembly GCA_038090715.1 of Florisuga fusca. NCBI lineage: Eukaryota > Metazoa > Chordata > Aves > Apodiformes > Trochilidae > Florisuga > Florisuga fusca. The sequence goes on along the minus strand of JAAWXA010000030.1, from coordinate 10,547,349 downwards.
CTGTGTTTCTTAATTAACTCACAAGAAATGCCATGTGCTTCTCAGAGGAGCTCAGCCAGCGTCCAGCAGCGGTGCCAGCTGGAAGGCAACTAAATAGATGGACCTTTTGTTGACTTTCTTGGTGGAAACGAGGGCTCCCATGATGAAATGTATTGATGATCAGCAGGCTCAGAGGGAAGGTGGGGTTAACTTTGGGTGTGCTGTAGCATTGCCACTGGGAAGCTAGAGGTGGTTGCAAGGGGTCCACACAGAAATCTGGAGGGGCATCACATCACGGCAAGGGGAGGAAGCAGAGGAGCAGCTGTGTCTTTCTGCCTGGGGATGGTGGGGACTACTCGTGTGTGCTGTGCAGTAAACATTGGTTCATTCATAAACATGATGGGAAGGAGATAACCTCTTCTGGAGCCATGCTGGCTTCAAGCATTCCCTGTAGTGGTTTTCATCTTTGTCATAGCTCTGAAGAGAAGGAAGGTGACCCCAGTGGTGGTGATTTTGCACGTGATGTCCTCATACTGAGGGGCATGAGGGAAGCTGTGGGCTGGCTACCTTGGCTGCTGACCTGCTGGACCTTGAATCTCAGCTCTGCAACCATGTGTGCTCAGGAGTCATTCCAGGAGGCTCAGGAACTTGCTAAATGCCTTACAGCTGTGTGAGCCTCTTCAGAAGCACCCTGGAGCTAGCCTGGTACAAAAATCTATTTTGTTTTCTCCTCTCCCTGTAGAAAAGGAATGGAGAAAGGACATCTCTGCCCAGGGATGCTGTGACTTAGCACTGCCTCCAGGGCAGTCGTGGCACTTGTGGTTGTAGAGGATCTGACCCAGAATTTAATTGAATTGAATGTGCAGTCTTGGATGCTGGGCCACGTGTGGCCAGCCCTGCTCTCCACGTGGCTTTGTACAGCAGGTCCAAAGGGCTTGGCTCTGCTAACCCTCACGGGAGGGAGATGTCCTCCCTCATCAGGACAGCCCCTTGCCTTTAAGTCATTCTTCCACAGCTACAAGAGCTGAAACCTGCCCAGTGCTGCTGGGGGCTGCTGCAGGTCTCCCCAGTGCTGCATCAGCACCCGAGTGAGCGGCTCTGACCTCCCCCGGGAGCTGGCACGGGCTCTCCCTCCTGCTGCCTCTTCCTGGCAGCAGCTCTTCCAGAAGCAAGCCCATGCACAATTCTCACTTCCATTTCATGTGCTGATGTATATGATGTTCTAGGTGGATGTATATAATTTTAGACATCCCGTGCTGAATCTGAACACGAGGCCAAATCTTGGCTTGCCGCAGCCGCGGGCCGGCGGTGCTGAGCTCCCCCGCAGTGAAAACACCAATTCTCTGTACAAAAAGGTACTTTTCACATGGGAAGCTGGCTCAGATGAGGAGACAAGCCTTCAGCAACGTGTTAGTGGCCACAACTGGACCAGGTCTCCAAACATCCTTGTGTTTAATGCAGTCTGACACCCTGCCCAGGGAAGGGCTCCAGGATCAGACCCTCGGTGCGTGTCCGTGTGCTGTGAGTGCCCAAGATGTTTCCCCAGGAGCCAAAATGCATCCCGGTTGGATTGATGCTACATTGGTAACTTCCATAAAGCAGCTATAACAGCTTTATATTAAAGCCCCCATCTTGCAGCCTGGCTCAGGGACTGAAGGGGAACTTGTCTTAAAACTTGCAGGTCTGCAGAGTCCGGGCCAGCGGCGTGGGGAGGTGTAGGAAATCTTCAGAAAGCTGCTGATTTGGTGAAAGGGGAGTTAGACACAGGAAAAGCAGAGTACCCCAGCATTACACTGAGGAGAAATTGGATTTTGGATTTGGAGCAGGGTGGGTCTGGCTGCAGCAGGGATGCAGAGACCTTCCTGTCACTAGGGGGAGGACAAAACCCCAGTGTTGGTAACAAAATGTTTTGCTCCTTCATTGAGTTATTAAATATTTGTTTAAGAACTGCCAGGGCCTGCAGCTTTCGGTTTGTTTGCTTTGTGGTGTTGCTTTTTTTTTGTTTTGCTTTGTGGGTTGTTGGTTTTTTTTAGAAGTGAGGTGGAATGGAAGCTGAAGGAAGAGGCAGGTGTGTCCCAGCCCTTGGGTCCCTGTGGGGCTGTACCCGATCCTGGACTGGTTCATCCATGGGGATGAGGACGTGGCTGCTCGATGGGAATTGCAGGAGGGACCCTGTGGCTTTGCTCTGCCCTGTGTTGGGGTGAAGGGGATGCCCAAAGCCAAGGTGCTGTGCCTCCCTCCTCCAAACCCCAGCACCTGCCTCTAGTGCAACATTTAGTGATCTGTGTTGGGTCACAGCCGGTCCCCATGAGCACTGGGACTGTCCCCATCCTCTGCTGGGGACTGGCACGGGGGAAGCTACCAAGGGTCTCTCTCAGGAGCAGTAGGGTGATGGGTTTCATGGATGTCTGTAAACATCCCTGAGCATCTGCCCTGGCTTCACCACCACTGGACTCAGCTGCTCCAGAGCCACTCGGCCTGAGCATGGCCCCTTCTCGAGGAAGGGCTTGGCAAAGTTTCTTTTTTTTTTTTTTTTTTTTTTTTTTTTTTTTTTTTTTTTTTTTTTTTTTTGTCTTTCTAATTTCCCTCTCAAGCAGGTCTGGTAGCTGATGAGCCTTGGGCTGTCTGCATGGCAGTGTGAGCAGCAGAGGGAATAGCTAATGGGGGGTGAGCCTTGGGAGAAGATAGCAGCCTTGCCAGAGCAGAAGTGGAATAGCCGGTTAGAGTTTCACCCTGGGTTTGCTGGGAGCTGCTGTCTGCTCCCCAGGCTCTCACTGCCAGGCTGCTGCTGCTCAGACAGACAGACAGACAGACACCCAGCAGAGTCCTGGTGGCTCAGCACCCACCCGCACCTTGTCCTGCTGGGGGCTCCCCAGAGACCATCTCAAGGTCACACTGCTAAATGCAGGGTAATAATTAATTAAGCTATATATAAACAGCAAGCTCATATGCTCCTAAAGCAGATTAGTTTCCTCTCTGCCCAGGAGTTTTCCTCTCACCTGAGGTCCTCCCACCATCTCCTCCTTCCTGGGCCAGCACCACAGTTGTTGGATGCTTGGCCATCCCAGTAAGGCTTTACTGGTTGGGTTCAGCAGCTGCATGGATGAGGCTGAGTCCAAAAATGGCACAAAAACATTTTGTACAGCAACACCTGCTCCAGGGGACTCCCCAGATCACCCAGTTCCCCCACCAAACCCAGTCTTCTTCCTGCTGGTGCTGGAGGAGAGAACTTGTGTAGTGTTCCTGCCCACCCAATGAGGATCACTTTACTTTGTGCCTGCTACTGGGAATATTTTAGGACTGGGATGGGATTTGCCTTCAGCAACAGGCGTTTCAAGACTCGTGTTGCTCCAAGGCTCAGTGTAGCAATAGCTGAGCTGCATCATACTTTTTTTAACCCCACTTTGGTGTGGGGTGAAAACCTCCACAGAAAACCCGTTTGTGATGGGGTTTGCAGCATGGAGGTGGAAAAATAAGCTGGGCTGGGTTTCCTGGAGGAGAGATTCTTGCATCTCTCCCAAACTGGTCAAAACTCACTTGCTGCAAACCCCAAAAGTAAAAGTTATTATTATTATTATTATTATTATTATTATTACGTCTTAGTTTTAGTTTAAACTCCAGATCATTTTTAACTTAGCTACAGAAACACCCCCAGATTTCTTCTGCTGCTTCCCAGACCATCTCCTTGTGTGTGTCCAGTTGTCCAAGGGCCACCACCAAGGATGGGGCCTGGTGGGAAGAGGTGCCCAGGGCTGATGGGCTCCATGTCAGAGGTTGTGCTTGGGTAACTGGGGTTTCCCATCTCCAGCTCCCTGTCTCCCTGGGTTCCCAAGTGCCACGTCTCCATCCACGGGATGGAAGCAGAAAGAAAAGGCTTTGGGTGCTGACAATGGTGTCCTCAGTCAGTTCAGTGCCAGGTGGAGGAGGCTGGGCTGTCTCTTTGGGAACCCAAGGGTGTGGAGATCAAAGGTGTGGGTGAGTTAATTACAATTCACATTTGGTTCATCCATACGTTTGGGTATTTGAAAGGTTTCATTTGTAACCCATTTTATATCTCTTACGCCCATCGATTTGTTAATCTGACACTTGGTTCCATCTGAGTAACAACAGCTCTCAGTCAGACCCCTCTGTTCAGGGAAAAGTCATTGCACTTGGGTTGTGCTCCAAGGCCTTAGCAGACAGGCACACTGGGCTCTTTATCTGCAGGGGCTTGGAGGACTGGGGGTTAATTCAGGCCTGTCTTGGGCTCTCCACGGGAGCAGGGGGGGATGCTGAAGGAGCGCTGAAGGAGCAGGGGAGGATGCTGAAGGTTGGTGCTGGGTTTTGGCCCCTGTGGTTTTGCTCCATGAGGTCCCTTCTGGTTGCCACCATAGCCATGGAGCCGCCACTGCTGGCTGGGGAGAGGTGGGCAGGGTTATGAAGACAGACAACCCAAGCAGTCAGAAGTGGAAAGCAAGCATGGAGAGCCCTCTCAAATCCAGCCCAAGTGAGTGTGCTGGGCTAGATCACATCATTGGTATGGGGATGCGAAGTCTCTAATTATGTGAACACCTTTTTAATTAGTAGCAGTGCTTTGCATCTGTTGCACTTGCAGCAGAGCATCACCAGCTGAGCCTGCTCTTTAAAGAGCTCAGAGCTCTTCTCTGTGTTTCCCTGACTGTTGCCACGTCATGATCCCACGTAATGACTGGGGCAGGAGGGGAGTCTGCAGACAGACCTGCTCCTTCATCTTTCCCTAATTGATGCCTGTCTCCCTCCTTCCCTGGGAATTTCACTCCCTCCCAAGGCTGGTGTGGTTCCTCCTGCTCTACCCTGAGTCCTGCAGCTCAGAGGGGACCCACCTTGGGACCTGGTGGCACCATGAACCTGGAGCTTGATTTCTTGTCCTGGAACTTAATTTTGGTTTCTGCCTTTGATGTTTGGTGTGAGGGGTAAAGAGGATGGGGAGAAACTGGAAAGAGCCATGCTGGCCTGGTTGGAGTTGTTGGGGCAAAAAAGTCCAATTCTGGACCAATGTGTTTCACTCACTGCCCTGGTCTGTTTACCATGGAGTGATCTTAATTTCCAGTGCTATTCCTTTATGACTGTAAATCACAAATCCATTAACAAATGAGTTGAGGTGACAATCCCATTGGTGTTAAAATGCATTTAGAGCTCAGTGCTGGGAGTATCACTGGTGCATCAATTTGCCAGGCCCCCTGTTCCCATGGGAGGCATAAATAGCTCATCCCAGTGGGGGGACAGTGACTGGACAGCCTCCAGTTTACCACCAGTTTGGGTGTTGGTCAGTGCCACCCCTTCCTTGCTGGGAAGGAAGCAGAAGACCTCTGGAAATAAATTGGAATGAAATCTAAGCCAGTTTTAATTTGCTGACTCGCTCAGTGGGATGCTCAGGGTAGTGGGGAGCTGGTGACTGTGGGACATGCTGGTTTGGGTGGGCACCTTCCTCCATAGCTGACCTTTCTCTGGGCTTGTTCTTCACTGCCATTTCTGGCCACCAGGAAGGTGACCTGTCCTCTGACAGCCAGAGGGGATGTCCCTTTATCTTTAATGCAGTTGAGGAGGCCCCTGAATGCTGCATGAGCACATGGGTGGGTGTAGCTGAGAGGCACGTGGAGCTGTGCAGCTGGGCTCTGCCAGCAGCTCACCAGCATCACTTGGCCTGTGCTAGGAGCATGCAAGTGTTATCAAAAAAGAAGAAAAAGTGCAACTTTCTTTTTTCTGTAGTGAAACTGGCAAGCTGGCAGCTTTCTGAGCTGCTGTTTTGAAGGCTTCTGCTGTTGGGGCCACGCTGGGTGCCCATAGGGTGCCTTTAGGTGCAGAAGGAGGATTCCTAGAGGTCCTACATGGCTTTTTTGAAGGGCTGTAGATGTCTGTTTGAAGGCTTCTTTCACTCCTGCCCTGGCTCTGCCACCCCAAGAGCTCCCTTCCCCCTGCTGCCTCTGCCTCAGCCATCAGGTGGAAGATGCTCCTGGAGGGAAGTGCTGCTGGGCAAATGGAGCAGTGTCCCTGCTTTGGTATCCCTGTGGTGAGGAAGAGGAGCAGAACTGTCACACAGCTGCCACTGTCACCACCCCCTCCTGGACATGTCTTATCCCAAGGGCAGGTGAATCACTGGGGATGCTCCCCCTCATCAGTCACAAACCCAGGGGTGAGCTGAGGCAGAAAGGGGCTCTGGGGCTTATCAAGGGGCTTTTTTCTCTAATCTTGGCTTTAAAGCCTTCGTGGAGGAAGGCTGGGCTTGGCCAGGAGAAATGTGTGTCAAAGGGGCAAGCAAAGCCCTCCCTGTGCAAACGCTGGGCTGCTGACACTGCTGCCTGACAAAAGGTGACACTGTCAGCTACCTGCCCGTGCAGGCACAGGGATTAGGGCATCAATTTCCCTCTTGGGGAGAACACAAAAGACCTCTCAGCAGGGCTGTGATTTATGAGCATGGCAACAGGGGAACATGGTCCTGCCCATATCTGGCTGGGTTGGTTTGCTCAGGGAGTGTTGGTTTGTGTAACGTTTGGTTCAGGGTTGGCTCTTTGGTTTGTGGGTTTTGATTGGGTTTTTTCCCTCCTCTTCCAGCAAAATCAGAGTGGGTGAAACGAACGGGGTGGCTCAGCAGTGCCCCAGGGGAGAGGGACAGTGTGAAAAGGGAACTGAAATCAGCTCATTGTGCTCCTGTCCTGGGTGCAAACTTCTTAGGTGCTCCTGAACCATCAGCCTGGGTGTACAGGGACTGACCACCCATCTCCAGTTGCTTTTGGTGGTTAGAGGCTGCTGCAGTGGTCCCTGGTGCATGCTTGCTCAACTAGAAAGTTGAGTTTATAAAAATCCACGTCCCTATAAACCCTACAAACCAGCACCCTAGCAGTGGGTACCCATTGACTCAAGGCTACATATTTTTGAGGGAAGAAAAATGTCTGGTCCTTCAGGTTGGGATAGAGGAAGAGGCCAAGGCAGTCTGGAGAGTTTATTTTACTGCAGGAGGGAGTTGTCAGCACTGAAATCCCAGCAGGTGCCCGAAATTCTTCCTCCTTCCTCCCTTTCAGGCTGTTGCCTGTTTAATTTCTAGAGTCAAATGTCTTTGCCACTTTGCAATAAACTCTTGGGCCCAGTGGAAGTTATCTTGGCTTCTTCTAAACCTCCAGAGTAGGTGCTGACATCCATCCGGGATGGGGTGAGCAGAGCTGAGCTGCTCCTGCTGGAGGTGGGGAGGATTTATACTGGTGGCCTCCAGGTGCCTGAAGAGAGGGAGGGAGATTACACTGGTGTAACTGGGACCACTCCTGCAGGGATCATTTCCAGTGAAACATTCCAGCAGGGTGCACTGAGAGGAGATGTGGCTCTGGAGTGATGCACACAGCTTGGTGGAGGTGGTTGGCTTCAGTCTGCTGGAAAGAAAGAAGTCTTTGGTTTCAGTGAGCTCAGTCATGTTTCCTGCTGGGGTTAGGGTTATTTTCCTCTCTTAAATCAGGAGTTGCACAGAACTGCCCATCCCTGCTCTTCTTTAAAAAAAAACAAACAAAAATCAACATTTTTTTTTCTACCTTTTTTTTTCTACCTTTTTTTTTTTTTTTTTTTTTTTTTTGAGGGGTGTAATGGAGACAGATGAATCTTGCATGACTTGACCAGTGGGCACTGAAGTCTGGTGACACTGGTGATATCCTGAAGAGCTCCCCCCTGAACAGCAATTAACTTTTACTGGTGGTGCTGGTCCCAGCCCCATGCCTGCAGGACAGCACCCTCTGCTCTTTGTCATCTGGAGGGAAACAGGGGGGACCCATGGCAGTGAAAGGGACTGGGGGTGACCAAGAGGATATGAGATGCTCGTTTCAGCTCCACCCCCTTACTGTGCTCAAAAGCTCTTATTTTCAGAGCAAAGCACTATTGAAGCATTGGGACAATGGAGACCAAATCCTTCTGGGGGAGGGGAGGTGCTGGAAATTGCATCCTTTGTTGCTTTTACTTCTTTACTTGCCCATCCCACCCCTCCAAGAAATCCACGTAGATGCCTGGTAGTTGATAATGCCATCACTTTCTTAGGACCTTGCTAATAGGATTATAATTATTACTGGAGTGAATAGAATATTTACCACTTCATCTTAAATTATTGTAAATCCCTCCAAAGCAGCCCTTTGATATGTAAAGTGCTGCTCCTCTCCCCCCCAGTGAAGATAATTATTTAGTGGAAGTTCAGAGCTTTTAAGTATGATGGGGGACAGAAAAAGGCCTCTGTGTTTACATAAAGAGGAAGGCCAAAATAATGAACTGGTGGAGCTGATGAATATCTTGCCTGGCTCCAGCAAAGAAGGGGGAAAGTTCTTGCTGAGCAGTTGTAACATCTCAGGCTGTTGTCAGGGGAAGAGGGGAGAAAATAATGGGAAACTCAACCCTCCCTGGTACAAAGCAAGCCCTGTACCTCTGCAACCTGTGTTCCATCAGGGCAGGAGAACACCTGGTGACAGCAGCAGCCTTTGGGGTTGCTCTTTAGGGCTGAAGGAATTTCTGTTTGTTTGAGGAACAAGGAAATAGGCTGAGGAGATGTCTCAGAGGTAGAAGCAGTACTCTCCCATGTCAGAGCTGGGCTGGATTGGCATTGTGGTGCAGAGAGTGGGGGCTACAGCAGGAGGCCAAGAGCTGATGCCGAGCAGGGAGCTTGGGTGGGCTGTGCACATGGAGGGTCTGCCTGGGCTCAGGAGGAAGGGCTGGAAGAGAGCTTGAGTGAGGGTTGTTAGGCAGATAAACTGCATCAGGCCCAGGAAAGCCCCTGAGCCCCTGTTTTGTCCAGGTTGGGTGCTCAGATACTGCTGCAACCCTGCTCTGGGCAGAGCACCCCGTGTACCTCACCCGCAGCGTGGGGAGGCTCCAAGCTCCACGGCGGCTCCTGGGTGTGATCCCAGTGCAGCGACTTTGGGGGAGGAAGAATGAAGTTTTTCACAGGAAAACAGACAAGAAAAAACCCCAAGAACCCCGGAACTAAATCCCTGGTGACCGCAGCAGTGTGTTGTCCCCTCCTTGAGGCACTGCTTGCTTTGGTTTGCTGTTTGGTTCAACCCGGCTCCGCTTGCCTGGAGTGGGCACCAAAGGGCCATCTGCCAGTGCACATCTCCCTGCTCCCCCCAGCCCTTGATGGGATTTTTTTTTTTTTATCTACATCAAAGGAACTTAGATCAGACTCCACTGCTGGGTCAGAGCCTTTGGGGTATGGGGTGATGCCACCTGTGGCTACCAGCTCTTTGACACCATCCAGACCCCAGAGCAGCTTCGGTGATGCCTCCACATGCTCTTACCCTCCTCTGCCTCCTTTAATCCTCAAACTCCCCAACAGGTGAAGGGCACCTGGCAGATTTGGGGTCAGGGAGCAAGGAGAGTGAGAAAAACATTACTTTCAGGCCCATGTATTTCCCTCCCCTTCTCCCTACTCCTTTACCTACCCCTTCCTCACCCCAAAGTTCATTAATTCCCATCATCTGGTTTGTGTAAACGTCGTGGCGAGTGTTTGATGGAGCTGGATAGGGTTACACCCGTTTCAAAAAGGCCGAGGCTGGTTCCCAGCCATTCCCTTTTATTGTTGTATAATTTGCCAACCCAAACAACGGGCTCCTGCTCCAGACAAAGGGACACATGTTGCCCTCACCCATGGTCATAAAAAGAGGAGAGGCTGTGTGCTGCTGTGCCGGCGCTTGGTGCGAGGGCAGCCTGAGCTGGGGGAAAAAAATCTGATGGATCAAGTAATAAACCAGCAAGTGCTCCCAACCCCAATGAGGAATTTACTGTTGTCCCTTCTCTGTTTCTTCCTCTTCCATCTTCTTCCTTCCCCCATCCAGAGCTGCTGCCACCACAAGGCAGAGTCCAAGTGGGTAATTTTGGAGCCAGTTGACCCTGGTGCTGGAGGCAGGCTCCATGGTGTAATTAAAACACTTTATTACTTGAACAGTCTTGGCCCTGAGCTTGCCAGGTTCTTGCTTTTAAGGGGTGTTTCTTGGATTTGCTGGTTTTGTCATGAATCCCATGGAGAGGAATGTTGGGTGGGATTGGGATGAATCCAGTGTGGTGGCTCCGGAGCTGAACTGGTGGTGCTGGTGACACTCTGGGTTTTGCTTCCCAGAGCACTGCAGAGCTCTTGCTCACTGTCACATGCCAGTGCAGGGCTATGGTGTGTGGTTTTAATCCAGCCCTTGGCTGCTCTGTACTTTTTTCCTGCTTTCTGACAGCAACGTGCCCCCTTGGAGACAGGGAACAAGTGGGGATCACCTTGGCAGAGCAGGTGGGAATGGGAATGCCACCCCCATCCTTCCCTGGGGGGCTACGGATCTTTTTCAGGAGACTCGATTTGGCCCAAATTTATTTGTTGGGGTGGTGGAAGAGAGGAAGAGGCAGAGAAGCATGGAAATGGGAATGGGCTGTGCAGGCCAGGAGCAGCAGTGAAGCCCTGCTCAGAAGTGTGTTGGGTTTCAGGCAGCAGACAGACAGACAGACAAACAGGGGGTGGAACAAACTCTTTGGCTTTGTGGGATCCTGACCGGAGCTGAGCAGGACCCTGCTGAGAGGGGGACAAGGGACAGGACAGGAGGGGGTGCAGCAGGCTGGGGAGGGGATGAGGCTTCCACCTGCCTCAGCTCTGCATTTGTTTCCTTTCAAGCTTTTCTGAGCAGGTAGCAGTGGACTGGTTTGCTTTCCAACCTGCAAATTAGAAATGCAGCAAAAGTCAGAACGAATCCATCGGGTGCATCACTCTGCACTGGCTGCTGGGTTGGGCTCCCTGGGCTTGTTGTCACCTTGGGTTTCCAGACTCCTTATCACCTCTCTGGAGGCTGGAATATCTGCCTTCTCCCCCAGCAGGAGAAGATCTTTTGTGTCTGCTGTTTCCACTTCTGTTCACCTTCTGGCCAGAAGCTCTCAGTCTAATCTATGTGGCTTCTTAGCCATCCTGTTGGGAGGATTTGGGGGTGCTTCCCTCAGAAACAGTTCAGCTTGTCAAAACTTGGTTTTCTGGGAAGAAATCACTTTTTGTCTTCTTGAAACGCAAGTCAGGAATTTGGGTAGAAACTGTCCAGAAATAGGTTGGATGCATTGCTTGCCCACTGCTGGGTGACCAGGCAGATGGTTCTGGATTGCAGACCTGAACTTGCCATGAATGTGGCTGAAGTCCAAAATAGTTTGACTTGCTTTCCCTCCCCTGTCCCCTGTTTTCCTTGTTTCCAGAGAAAGCTGAGGGGGAGAAGTGTAGAAATTCTTCACCAAAGGCAATTCTTCCTGTAGCTGCATCATCCTGGCATGAGGCAGTTTTATCCTGACTGTAACTGTGCCTCTTGTTCTCACCCCACTCCCACACTTTCCATCCCTTCTAGGGGGGGGTTGCCATCCTTGTGGGGGGAAACTGAGGCAGCCCAGAGGACTGAGTGAGAGGGGTGGTCTGGAGTGGAGGGGTTTGAGACTGGAGGGTGCTGGCCCTGGAACACAGGACACCCCTATTTGAGCTCTTCAGCTCTTGAGCACACTGGGGTGAGGAGACCATCTCTGGACGGGATGCTGGATGTCTCCAAGTGCTGGGTAGGAATGTCACCAGCATCCAGCCCTCCCCAGGAAGGAAAACTCCTCATCTCCTGGGCTCTGGGGCTCCTCTGGGGCAGCAGGAGCACCTGAGGGTGCTGGGTCCTGATGGTGACCTCTGGGTGGGCAGACAGCCAGGTGGCTGGTCCCCTCCCCAGCAGAGCCCTGAGGGGTTTATCCCATCTGAGGGGTTTATCCCATGGGTGTTTGGGGTGGCAGGAGGTGCGTGGGGGGACTGACAGACGTCCTGGGGGATGGGAGCAGGAATGCCCCATCCTGCCCTGCCCTGCACCCTGCTCTGTCCTACTTGCAGTGGGTAATTCAGCAACAGGTTGTGGGGGTCCCCCCAGCCCCTCACTGCTCCTCCTTGGGAAGTGGCACCAGATTAGCCCGGAGCCCCTCTGGGCAGACAAAAGCTGCCACAAAGGGCATTAGGCTTTGGGATTGGATTACCATGTGGCCACCTGTCATCCCCACTTTGTAAATTTATCTCACTCTGGGTCTGGTTTTCACACTGGGGAAGTCTGCACTTTAAAAAAAAAAACAAACCAAACCATAATTTCCCTCCCTCCACTG
>JAAWXA010000030.1:10468352-10535233 GCA_038090715.1 Florisuga fusca | reverse complement strand
ATAATTTCCCTCCCTCCCCCCCCACACACACCTCCCCCAGTGCCTCTCTGAGCAGCAGCCTGGAGGAGTTTGTCTCAGCATCCTTCTTATTCCAAGCTTCAGAGCTGCGTGGGGCTGGGGATTAGGGCTGTATGAATGAAGAGAGCATTTATTACATTAGTCTGAGTGGTTAATAGGTAAAGTAGGCCAATCCATCTTTAGACTAAGCCTATCACTTCGCCTACGAAGGGTGCAGGCTTCACCGAGGAAATATTCATTAAAGGGAAAGCTTTTCCTCTGTCCCTCTTGACATGTTAATAGCTCAGGGTTAGGGGCTCTGCTCTCTGCCTGCAGAAAATTCATTGGCAAATTCATCCCTGTGCTCCATCAGCTCCCTGTGCTCGCCAGGACCCCAGTGCTCCCTGCTGAGACCATCTGAGCTTGGTGGGAAAAAGGCTGCTGGAAGTCTGCAGGTGCTCCTTATCCTCAGTTTTCCTCTCCTCATCCTTGCTTTTCCTGCCCTCGTCCTCACTTTTCCTCTCCCCTGTGTGTTTCTCCTCCTTTCCCCAGCAGGGCTGGAGGTTCAGCTCCTGGGTCAGGGCAGCACCTGGGTGCTGGGACTCTCTGCTGCTGGGTGTTCCCAAAGCCCAAAAGTATTCATGGGGCTGAAGGGATTAGACAGTCACTATGAAATGGGGTGATTTGGAGGTCTTTGAACTCCAGGTTGCCAGAAGGCAGGAGGATAACAAGGCAGGAGGCACTGCTTGCCAAGGTTTCCATGCTATCTCCATTTCCTGCACCCCCAGTGCCAGCCCTGGCCTGACTGGTGCAGCAGCTTTTGTCCAAGGGCTCAGCTGAGCTCCCCATTTCCCACACCGTGCCTCCCTTTTTCATCTCCCTTTCCTCTCCCATAAGGACAACAGTGCTGGCTGCTCCTCTCCCACTCTTCTCTTGCACCAAACAGCACTGGCAGGAGCTGCCCAGGGCTCTCTCCTCTGGAGTTTCCATGGATATAGAGGACTCCAGGGCTGAGTGAGGGTGCTGAGTGTGGGTGTTTGCTGTTACTTTTGCCCAAAGGGGTTTCATCCTGCCAGGACAGGGTGGCTACAGCTCTTCTGACCTTTCCAGCTCCTCTTCCTCCTCCTCCTGCAGTGGCTGTGGAGCCCCAGGAGCAGATGTGTACAGGGATGGGGTCCTGTTCTACCAGCACCTTCCTCTGGTGTTTTCTGTTGGAGCTCTCCAGGAGCCCAACTGCCCTTCTCCAGCTGTGGTCTGATGGGAATAGATGCTTCTCAGTGACTTTTCCACCTGTGTGAGTTCAAACCAGCCAACTTACGAGTTCCTCCTGTCCCTGAGGCTCTGTTGTCTCTGGCTGCCAGCATGACAAGTGATGTCTCTATGGGAGATTATGGAAATCATGAGAAAGCTCCTCACAAGGGACAGACCCATGCAATAAAACTTTGCTTTCCCTCATGTGATCATCTCAGAGGTTCAAACCACATCCGTGGGCCACAGTATTTGGCTTCACTTGCTGCCATCTAGCATTCAGGCAGCCACTTCTTAAGGATTTTTTTTTTTTTTTTGGGCTATGCCTGGCACCTGTCTGGGTGCAAAGAGGGGAGGGCTGGAGCTAGGGCTGAAAGCTGGTTTTGAAGGATGCGGTTCTCATTTTTGGGTTGTAGGCTCTATTTATCTCTCTGCTCAGCTTAGCCTGTGCCCACCTAGCCAGACAGCAGTGGCAGTGATGTCCCTTGTCTTGCTTCTCCTCCTGTGGTAGGTCCCCAGCAAGATGTTCTGCAAGTGCCAAGGCTTTAAGTTTTCTCTCTCTCTCAAAAAAAAACCCAAAACAAAAAAACCCACCAAACCACCAAAAAACAAAGCCAAAACCACCTCAAACCAACAGAGTTCTGGACCTGCAGAGAACTGAGTGCTCTCACCTCTGTTGGAATCAGGACATCTTGGGTGGCCTCAGGCACAAATCAAAGGTGTGGGTTCAGGGGCTGACACTGGGCTGGAGGATGCCTCTGAGACAAGGACTTGCTCCTTGCTGTCTTCCACTTCTCTGGTGCACTCCTCTGTGTTTCTTGAAATGCTAATGAAGAGTTTGTGTTTCCCAACCAAATCAACTGACTCAGCACCTTCACCTCCAGCTATTTCCTCCTGTTCCATGGCCCAGCCCTACCCGCTGCCTCTCTTGTGCAAGGAGGAAAAAAAAAATAAATAATAAAAAAAAAATCCTTGCATCATTCCCAGGAGACTGATAAATACTGACTGGAGTAATCCTGGAGGAGAAGTTGGTCTGGAGGTGCAGGGCCCCATGCAGCTTTCTGATGGACCTGACCTGGAGCCAAAGGGCTTCACAGATGTCCTGAGCATGCCTGGCAAAAAATCCACTCTCTGGACAGGTCCCAGGCCATTAAGGACTTCATGAGTTGAAACCAGCCTCTTAAACCGAGCTGGAAAGCAGTCAGTGGCCAGCTGAGGATGTAGAACTTGGGTTTAATGTGGCCATAAATAGAGACACCATTAATGAGTCAACTGCCGAAATCCACACCAGCCCACAGCAGGTTTAAGAGTTGCTCCCTGAGCATTATTGACTGGCTCTGTTCTGCAACAGCAGGATGGGTTTGCAGGGTTGGCCAGAAAGGCAAAGGATTAGTCAGAGTTTTATTTTGGTTACTGTGTTTTGGCACATGCTGGCTCCTGCCTTCCAGAAGCTCCCGTGTCCCAGCTGCCTGGTAGATCTGTGTGGTTTTTGTCTGCATGTGAACCTCCGCTTGCCAGGCCTTCAAATTGCAGCTCTAGGGGTTGCCACCAGCTCTGGGCATGGCTGGGGGGTTTCCACAAACTGATAGCCCCTTCCTCCACCGTCTGGGTTGCCCATTGCTACCTCTCCCAGTGACCTGGTGTGGGGACCATTTCCCACCAGGGCTCTGAGCACCCCTCCCCTGTGGTGCAGAGCTGTGGGTCACTGGGTGCCCCTTGCCAGTAAACACATTCCATCAAACTGATGCCAGAAAGCTGATGGAGTAAAATACCAGGTACAACCCAAACTAAATGGCAGTGTCATGAAACAGCTACTGACCAACTTCCATCAGCGTGTGATGCTCTGTGCTTCCACCACACCTCCCATTCCTGCCTTTCTTATTGTTTGCCTCCACATCAGGTGGGTCAGTTGGCTTCTTAACCATCGAGTTCAGCACAAATTATCAGCAGCTTTTATTAATTGCAGAAGCCCATGATGATCTTTGCATAAAAGCAGGCAGGGAGGAGATGGCCACGGGGGAAACAAATATCCTCAGAGCTGTGCACCTGAGGGCAATGCTGTTAGAGGCTTGCAGGTCACAGACTGCTGGTTATTTCTCCGTGCTGGGTGAATGTTTTGAAAACTTAATCAAGTTTTATAGCTTTAATTTCGTGGCAGACCCCTCTTGCCTTGTTTGTTAACTGCCTTGCAACTCAGAGCAAATGAGTCCCATTGGGTTATAAAGGGAAAGAATTGGCAAATGGTCTGAAATATTTAGGCTTGCCTGGTGAATGGTAGGAAAAAAATTCCTCCTGTTTCCTGCTGCTTCCATCATTTCTGCAAGCTCTCTGTTTTTTCCTCACATGGTTAATTAGGAATAGCCAAGGAAGAGGGTGGAGGTGCTGCAGGATTTAGGTTTCAAGGGGGTTTTGTGGGGGTACCTCCTACCCATGACCTGAGGTGTCATCTCCTCACCTGCTGGCTGCTGGACTGGGATGTGCTGAAGATGCCACCAGCAGCTTTTGGTGCAGTACTGGGGAAAAAATCTGCACTGTGACAGGGAATAGTAAAGCAATGGGTGAAGCCAGACCACCCTGGCAGCTGGGTGAGGTCCTGCACCAAACTGCACCCTCTCACCTGATGCTGGGGGAAGCCAAAGTGGCCATATTCTGGTGAGCTCCTGCTTTTCTGCTCCACCATTCCTGTTGTTCCCCTGGGGAGAATTAGCCCTGGTATGGAGCTGAGGCCTCTCTGCCATTGACCTGAGCCAGGAAAGGTGCCTGGAAAGGCCTCATCCTGCCTGGCTGGGAGCTGGTGGGGAGCTACACCCCAGGTGCAGAATGCAGCCCAGCTAATCCACTCTTGGATAATGGGAAGATTGCTCAGCTGGAGTTCTGATAGTGGCCTTTAATAATAATAATCTCCCTCTAATCCCTAAATCAGTGGGAAATGGCTTTATCTGTCCAAGCTAAACAACCTGTGCAGGCATTTTAGGGAGAGAAATTCTTGTGTATCTGTGTGTGAATGTATATATCAGTATATTAGATATCTGTGTGTATTTTGATTTGTTCCCTGCTGGTCTGAGCTCTGTGTGTGTTTTGCTGCAGGGACCTGATGCCCAGGACCCTGGAGGGGCAGATCACCATGGAGAAGACCCCCAGCTACTTTGTCACCAAGGAGGCCCCCGCCCGCATCTCCTCCATGTCCAAGGGCACAAAGCTGATCGTGGTGGTGCGGGACCCCGTCACCAGAGCCATCTCGGACTACACCCAGACGCTCTCCAAGAAGCCCGAGATCCCCACCTTTGAGAGCCTGACCTTCAAAAACAGGACTACGGGCCTGATCGACACCTCCTGGAGCGCCATCCAGATCGGGATCTACGCCAAGCACCTGGAGAACTGGCTCCTCCACTTCCCCATCGGGCAGATCCTCTTCGTCAGCGGGGAGAGGCTGATCAGCGACCCCGCGGGGGAGCTGGGCAGGGTCCAGGACTTTCTGGGCCTCAAGAGGATCATCACCGACAAACACTTCTACTTCAACAAAACCAAGGGGTTCCCCTGCCTGAAGAAGGCAGAAGACAGCAGCAAACCCCACTGCCTGGGGAAGACGAAAGGCAGGACCCACCCTGACATAGACCCGGAGGTGGTGCAGAGACTGCGGGACTTCTACCGACCCTTCAACATGAAGTTCTACCAGATGACAGGGCAGGACTTTGGCTGGGACTGAGCCTGGTCTGGGAGAGGCCCCTGGAATTACCTGCCCGGAGTGGTTTGTGTATCTAAAGAGATCTATATGTATGTAAAATGTACAGAAATCTATTTTATAATAATTTATTTTTGATTCCTAAGCAATTAATTCACTAAGCTGCCTAACTGCACTGGCTAGAACAGTAGCCCATAACCTGTTTAACATTCCACATTGTTTAATTCTAATACGTCTCTCCTTTTTTTTTTTTTTGCCAGGGGAGGGGCAGGGGGGGAGGGAAAGCACAGATCTATTTTTGTTACGGGTATCTGGCCTTTATTATGAACACTTGCTTTCCCTGTTCCAGTGTCCCAGTCTCTGCTCCAGTGTGGTGCTCCCTTATCCCACAGCTCTGGGATGTGGGGGTTTCTCTGGGGAGGGAGCATCTCCCTGCACCCCCTGCCTCTGCTGAGCACCAGTCTGTTCTCCTGGTGCTGGGAAGCACAGGGAACCCCGAGCCATCCAGCTCCACAGCCCAGGGCTCTGCTGGGAGGGCAGTGTCCTCCTTTTCCAGCTGGGAAGCCAGCAGATCCTGGAAGAACTTCTGCCTTGCCAGTGAGGAGGGATCTGTAGGGAGTTGGAGGGTTGTGGTGGGTTGGGGTGTTGCTGGGTTGGGGTGTTGATGGCAGCCCAGTGTCTCCTCCAGGCAGGACAGGAGGCTCCAAGCCCTTATCCATCAGCAATCTGGAGATCCTTCACCTCAAGTGCTTCACCTCAAGCACCTTCAGTGCTTGGTTTGGATCCAAGGGCCCTGGGCTTGACTCAGCAATGTGACATCTCCAGAGGGATTTAGGGACCTGCAGCCCTGTCACTGTCCCACATTCATGGATGGGATGTCTTCAAGGAAAGGGAGATGCCAGGTGATGCCTGGCAAACCTGCTGTGAGCAGGATGCAAATCCCTCCCGGGGCTCTGCCTGCCAGCACAGCCTCCTACAAAAAAGTTCCTGTAAATCCTCTCCTTTTTTAGCCCTGGGCTATTTCTAGCAGCTTTGGGCCAGCATGGTCCTGCTTCCAGAGCTCCCTGGTGTGAGTGTGGGACCTCCTGGGTGCAAACCTTGCTTGGATCTGTGGATCTATGCACACTTAGGGCCTTGGGATTTTGCTCCAGCCAGGTCCCTGGCTCTTCCCTGCTGCCAGGAGGGTGCTGGGTGCCCCAGTGTGTCTGCTGGGCCACAGGGCCCTGGGAAGGGCTGCAGGGATGAGGAGGGAGCAGAGAAGCAAAATACTTCCTGGTGGAGAAAGAGTGATTTTGGGTTCTCAGACCTCAGTCTTCCTACTAGCCAGCTTATGCAATGTGTGGCAAGCAGCTCAGCCTCCTCCTGACCTTCAGGCAGCTCCCTGGGTGGTTTTGCTCTCCTGTTGCCTGGGCAGATCCCATGGGCTCTGCCTCTCCCTGGGGATCCCTCCGGAGCGCCTCTGCCTGCTGCTTCCCACTGCTGGAAGATTCCCTTTCCCCTGCGTCTTCCTTCTTGCTTTCTTGGAAAAAATTCTTATTTTTTTTAAAACATCCTGATGCCTTCCTCAGCTGGGGTGTGGGCTTTGTTTGTCTCACCAAACCCTGCTGCAAAATGCTCTCATGAAGTAATCTTGAGGAGCAGATGTCCCGAGGGTGAATAATAATTCTAACCTGAAGCAAATCCTTAGTCCTGGCTCAAGATCCTTCCTGGTGAAGTCTGCACTGGACTTTTAATGTAAAGGCCTTGGCTAGGAAATAAGACAATGAAGGTGATTCCCCGTGGTGTACACCTGGTTGCTAATTCAGGAATCAGTGCTGTTGTCATCAGTTTTTCAAAATATACCTTTTGTTTGAAGTTAAGCTTGGAGATGTGATTAGAAGTTCTTTCTTTTTTTTTTTTTTCTTTTTTTTTTTTTCCTTTTTCCTTTTTATTTTCCACATTGCAACATTAATTTATGGCTGAGTTTCATTCAGTCCTGTATTCAGAAGTGCAGTACAGGTCTCAGTGATGTGTTGTCTGTATCATGGTACTATAGAGTAGCCCATTTGTAAGAAAAAGAACAGAACAGAAAGAAAAAACAAACAAAGCAAAACAAAACAAAACAAAACAAAAAAACACAAAAAGGAAAACTTGCAAAAAAAATGTAAATCAAGTATTTTGTGGTATGTACAACACAAATTAATTTTACAGAGAAAGATGTTTCTAGGAAAATGAAATTCTGATAATTCATACTATTTGTATGATCAAATAAAATCTATATTTTGCCAAGTGATGGACACAGTGGTATTTATTCAAGGCTTTGGTGCTCCTGCCCCCAGCACTTTCACATCCACCCCGTTGATGTCCCCAGCACAGCCCTGGAGCAGGAGCTGAAGGCAGGAAGATTTGGTCACATCCAGGGGTGTCCAGCCCAGGGCTGAGGCTTCTCTGGTGGTGAACATGTAGGTGTTCTGGGGGGGGGTGTTGGGCTGTCCCATCAGACTCAGCCTCATCATTCCAGGGAAGGAGAGCTGGGGATGGATCCTCCTGGAGGGCAAACCCAGTCCCCTATAGGCAGTGGTGGGGAAACTTCCCAGTGCCAATTTCTGTTCCAAAGTGTTGCACTTGCAGGAGCAATGCTGAGCCAAACCTCTGGGGCCAGTGGTTGCTATTGCTCCCTACACACTCAGCACTTTAAGATATAAAAATTCATGATCATTAAATTCAGAGGAGTCCCAGGCCAGTGCTACACCAAGCAGTGCCTAAGGAGCATTATGGATTTATGTAACACAGCAATTGCCACTTAATGAAACGGAATTAAAAGAACTCCATTTTTCTTAGCAATTCTTGCATCCAGTGCAGAGTAACGGGTGGGAGTCTCTGACTTGACTTGTTTTTCAGAAAAAGAAAAAGGGGCCAAAAGTCAGCACCAGATTTAATGCAGCGATTGAGGAGGAGTTCAACCTGGAACCCCCCAGCTTGTCAGGACTCTAATGAGCTGCTCCCAAGCTCTGGCAATGCTTCAGCTCCACAGGACCTCATTTTTCAGATCTATCCACATAGATTTTACTTTTTGATTCCCCCGTGCCTTTGGAGTGGCAGAGCTGGATGTGGTGAGAGCTGCCCTCAGCCAGATGGAGCTGAGCACCTTGTTACCTCCTTCTCACCTCATCCGGATTGCACCCAAGCCCAGGTGCTGCCTCAGCCCCTCTTGGTCCTTCAGGCAGCCTCAGGCCCAGCTCCACTTGGCTCTGGATCAGCTCTTCCAGGGCTGTTTCTCCCTGGGCTTGTGAGAACTGCTGGATTCTGGGATGGGAAGAGTGTGGTGCTTTTCCTTCTGGGAGGAACTGCTGCTGCTGAGGAAAAGGGAGGTAAGTCCCTGGGAAATGGGGCTCAGCCCTGTCCTCTGCATCTCCCTGTAGGAATTCCCAGTTTCAGCCAAGCTTTTTTGGGGACAGGGAAGTGTTTCCCCACTCAGTTTGGGCTGGGTCCTGTTCTCGGATGCTTTTTTGGCAAGAGCACCTGGAATGTAAGAGTTTCTGGGCTCATATCCTGAACGCAGAGAAGATGGCTTGAGGGGTCTTCTAGTAACTTGGGGGGATTTCTGCTAAAGGAGGAATTCTGAGGGAGAATGGTTTGAGCAGGAGGAGGGTGAAGCAGAGGCAGCCCATGACAGGTTATGATACCGATAACTTAAGATAGAATTTTTCTCTGTGTTGGTGGAAGAAAGGTGAGGAGCTTATTGCTTTCATTTCCAAATCAACCAGGTCTCCAGGTTGTGCAGATGAGCACAGGGGTTCTGGGGGAAGGGCTTGAGGTCTGCAATCACATCCCATAAAGGTGTCACTTGGCACAAATGCTGATAGTGGGGATGAGACTGCACAAAGGGCTTCTGCTGGGAAAACTCCAGGTGGTGCCTGGAGGCTGAGGGAAGGGTGGAACAAGGAGGAAAGAGCTGGGGTGGTTTGTAAGCACCAGAGAAAGGTCTGGGCAGGCTCTGCAAAGGTAAAAAAGTCCTGGTAAATCTATCTATGATTTATCTATGATTTATCTATGATTTAAATCTGTCCATGCTACACAAGGCCATTCAAAAAGCTGGTGGCTTTTTTAGGGAGCTCCATGGTTTGGGATCAAAATAATCCATTTAAAACCACCCTGGAGGTTTAAGTTTTTCCTGGGGCCTGGTTCCAGGAGGCAGTCGTTACTGTATGACTCTTTTGGGGTGTTTTTCCCTTGGCACTGGTGTACAGATGGCTGAGAGCCTGTGCTGCTGGCAGCCCCTGCTCCCCAACCACCGAGATGCTGCAACAGGAATTGCTTTGCTTCTCTTCTTGAGTTTTTGTTATTTTTCCCCCACTAGAAAACAAATCTTATCCCCCAGATCTGTTAGTTAATAGCTTTATTTAAAGCTAAGCTTTATTACCCTCCAGTTTCTCTCTGTGGTTAAGAACCATGGTGTCAACTTTTTTTCCTAATGCAGATGTTTAACAGGGAAATAATACTGGCTAATTAGTTATAAATCATTCAAATGTTTCTATGCAAGGGAAACATTCAGCACCTTCTTCAATGGCTTCTTTATGAGGCAGAGAGGAATTCCTGTGTCAAATGGTAGTGCTGGTCCCTCAGCTGGGCCAAAACCTCCTGGCCATTGGGAGTCCTCAGAGCTTCCTGTCAGGGTTTCCCCCATTTGCAGATTTTAATTGATTTGATTAAAACACCCATTCCAGATCATTCCCTAATTCCCAGGAGGAAGCAACTGGGACCATGGCCATGGCAGGTTGGTTGATCTCTCTGCTGGTAACTGTTTTTCCCTGAGCTGCTGCTCAGTTTACTGCTGCTTTCCCTTGTTTTTCAGCAGATGATGGTTTAGTCCTGCAGGATTTTTAGGTCCTAACTTCCACCCTCACAATTTCCCCCACCCCCTGAGAAGGGGCTCACAAATAGGATTGCCACTGGTGCTGTAACAACTGAGTTAAAAACTGAAAGAGCATCCTCCAGGATTACTCCTTGCAACTATTTATACAGTCAGCTATAATTGTGAGGCTTAATTTGTGCTTATTAAGTCCTCTGAGGTGCTTGATGAGGAGCACTGCAGCAGCAGCACAAAGTATTACTGGGTATTCAAGCTGCTAACATCACCATTTATCTTGGCTTCATCTTCTCCCATCCCACCAGGAGCTGGGAGGGAGGACGTGGGTGCCATCTGTCCCCAGGGACAGAGTCTGATCTGGATGTTGTTGGGCTCTTGCCAGAAATTTCATTCCATCCCCTGGTGGCACCCAAAACCCCCAACAAAGCAGTGATGTTTTAAGAGAATATGCTCCAAAAATGGCTTGGCAGAGAAGGTGCCACTGGCTGCTTTTTTCCAGGTTATTTAGCAGGGAATTTATGTGTCAAACGCTTAAAAGCTTCACAAAAGAAAATTTAGAGAAAGCACCATGTTTCCAACTAATTAAGTAATGTCAGCCAAATATAATTTATTTCTCACCATCATTCATGTCTACAGCTGAATTATCTCATTTTTGATTTCTAATGACTCTCTCCCTCCCATTAATCTGGCCATGAATTATTTTTATATAACTTTTTGGCATTGAAGCAAAGAAATTTTTAATAAGAACAGCATCCCTAGATAAATCTGCATCAGCCTTGAGAGGGGGCAGGGACTCTCTCTTGGGTTTCATGGCCTGACTCCAGCCTCCCTCTCCAGGTGGTCTTCAGGACCTTGCTCCCTGAGGCCTCCCCTGTCCTTTTCTCTAGTGCCTTTTTATAAAAATGCTCCCAGACTCTTCTGGCCCAGACATGGAGTTTGCAGCCACTCTCCTGTGAATATCTGCTGGGATGGATTCAGCTGCAGTTCCTTGCTCTCGATGCTTTATTTTCTGCTGCTTCCAGGTGCAGAGATGGAGCTGTAATTGAGAGATCCATGCCTGGGTTTTCCCTAGCAGTGCATCTGGGTCCTTTCTCCAGTCAAGGCAGCCCCTGAACCTTGAGAGATCAGCAGATACCCCTTCTTGTGGAGCTTCCAGTCCCAGCTGCAGATCAAAGAAACTCGGATAATTTGGAAAGGCATCCAAGTAGTGGGTGCTTTACATAGATTGCCCTGAACCTCCAAAAAATTCCTTTGTTTCCAACCACTGCAGCAGTGGAGCCACAGCCACCGAGAGCAATCCCACTGCATCTCCTGGG
Organism: Florisuga fusca; assembly: GCA_038090715.1. Lineage (NCBI taxonomy): Eukaryota > Metazoa > Chordata > Aves > Apodiformes > Trochilidae > Florisuga > Florisuga fusca. The sequence goes on along the minus strand of JAAWXA010000030.1, from coordinate 10,524,141 downwards.
GGAGGTACAGCCCAGGCTGCTGCCAGGTAACCTGCTTGGCAGATGACCCAGGCAGACAACCTGAGATCCTCCAACACTCCCTGGGGAAAGCAGGAGGGAGCTGCCAGCCAGGAAAGGCAGCAGAGAAATGCTGGCAGGGGTGCCCTGCCTGCAAAGGGTGAGCTGGGGAGGGAGCTGCAGGCAGCAGAGAGGTTGGGGAAGGGGGGCACAGGGGAACTGGAGAGGGATGCTTCAGATATTGGGTCTCTGGGCCCTTCACAAGGGCCGGGGTTTCTGGGAGGTACCTGACCTGTAAGAGTGTTTCTGGAAGCCAGGGGCTCGTGCCCACTGAGATAATAAATTAAAGTCAGATATGGCTGACAAGCCCCAGCTCTTCAAACTCTCATCAGGAGAGAAATGGAACTTCTGGGTGGTCTGGGTAAGACAAGTCACCTCCAGCTCAGTCCCTTGTGCTTCACCTTGGCTTTCAAGGGCAATATGTTAGAATATCACCTGCTGCAGCTGGGCTTGTCCAAGGTGCTTCAGTGAATCTGCTGATGGCATCAGGTGAGATTTGCTTCCACAGAGCTTCTAGGCTAAGTCCAACTCCTCAAAAGACAGCAGCAAATGCCTTGGCTGTTTGGTACTTTCCCCCCTGCTCCATCCTGAGCAGCCCTGTGATGCTGAGAGAGGTTGGTTCTTATTCCACCTCCCTTGACCTTCCCAGAGGTGTGAGATGTGACAGAGCTGTACAGCCATCCAGCTGGCTGTCAGTCCCTGGGAACCTCATCTGCCCTGTGCTGGGCACTGCTGATCCCTGGGGGGGACACAGGGATCCCCTTTCACTCCCTCTCTGTCTGTTTGCTTTGTGCTGCTGTGTTTGGGAGTGTGCTTGGCGCCTCTTGCTGCAGTGTTGTGCTGGAAAACAGAGAGTATTTACGTGTCAGCAGGGAGTGGGAGCCTCCAGCCAGCCCAAGGGATGTGATTTACATGGGATGGGGGGATGTGCAGGACATCTGGGAGTAAAGGGGTCAACATGCTGGCACTTGGGGCAGGAGGGCTGGGCTGCCTGTGGAAGGGGAGTAGAGGAAATCTTGCTGAGTGTCTGCGTTGTCCTTTGTGTCAGAGCCTGCAAAGAGCCACCAGTGAGAGGGTTTAACCCTTGTGGCTCCTTAAAGATGAACCAACAGGAGCTATTTGGGTCTGCACAGGTGACCAAACCAAGAAGTCACTGCAGATGGAGAAGGTCATATTCAGAAGTTTTGATTATTTCAGGAGCTGCCCTTCTCAAGGAAGGATAATGCTGTTGGATTCGACCTTCTGGGTGTTTCTGGGCATTTCCCAGGCACTCAAAGGTTTATAAGGAGCTGCTGTACCAATTCTGTACCATCTCTGTTTCAGAAACAACTTGGGTTCTTGGCATTCGTTTTCCCAAGGGAAGTTGATGACCACGAAGTTCCTCTGGCCTCCAGCTTCAAAATCTTAGAGCAATTTACTTGCACTGGCACTGCTGGCATCCAGGTGCCTCCTTGGCATCTAGGCTTAAGGACCAATTATTTCTAAAAATGTTACCTCAGTCTTTTCAACTCCAGGTGTCTGGGCAGTTTCTCAGATTCTTCACAGATCCACAGCACTGTTGGGAGGTCATCTAAAAAGCAGGGGTGGGAGGGGGGAAATCCTGCATTTTGAGAGGTTTATGTTCCTGGATTGTTTGGATGGGGCTTTTTGTTTTTTGTTTTTTTTTTTGGCATGCTCCTCACCCCGTCTGCATGCTTTGGTTTTGAAAGCAGAGCTCCTGATTCTGCATTACCTTCTGGTGGTGGAGTTAATTCTGGTGCAGCACGTGGATGCTCCAGCTGGATGTGTGCTGATCTCTTCCTGCTCACCACCTTGGTCTCCTCTTTAACAGTGTAAATAATGATGAGTCCTGGGAGCAAACAGTGAGCTCAGGAAGAGCTTATGTATTAGAAAAGACTGACTAATTCTTGGCAAGGGCACGTTGGCAGAGCTGTGTTGACTTCAAGGGGGATGAATTGATTGATGTTCACCAATGTGTCTGGTCCTGGTTCTCCAAATGTTCTGGTGAGTACTTGCAGGTAACAAATCCTGTCTGGAAACCTGGAGAAATGTATGAATATTTGTGGGATAAAGGCTGTTGCATAGGTCAGCAGGCCCAGCTCCAGGCATGGCTCAGCACAGGGCACTCAGGGCATCAAAAGCTGCCAGGGAGCCCCTCAGCAGCTGCTGCTGGGGGTGGATTTATCAAGTGAGTGATCTGGCTGCTTCTCCATGGCTGTGTGGGTGACACAAACATCTATTATCTTCATTTGTAAAATTTCTCTGTGGCTCACCTTGGGGCAGATGCTTCATGGAGCTCAATTCCAGGCAGTTTGCTGCTTGACAGCACTGCTGGCAGAGGGCAGGCTCCGTGGCCCTGCCAGGCTGCAGATCTCTGATTATTAATCTGCTGTCACCCAGCAGAGCCTGCAGTCCCCTGGGAAGTTGCTGGGTTTCTCAAGGGGATGCAGCCTTCAGTATGAGGTCCTTGTGGCTGTCACAGGAGGTGCCAGAAGGTCTTGAGCCCCATTGGAAGGGATGGGCAGCTCTGGAGGTGCAACGGGGTGCAGGGATTTACCCAGGGAGGGGTACAGAAAGGCAGTGGCAGAGCTTACAGTCACAGAATCATAGTCTTGTTTGGTTTGGGACTTTTAAATGCCAGATGTCCCTTGCAGTGAGTTGGGACATCTCCAACTGGATCAGGCTGCTCAGAGCCCCATCCAGCCTGACCTTCAATGCTGCCGTGGCCATATAACACCTCTCTGGGCAACCCAGGCCAGTGTTTTACCACCCTCCTAACATTTTTGTTACATCTGGTCTTCCTCTTCCTTCTGTTTATTGCCATTACCCCTAAAGTCCCTGCTAAAAAGTTTGTGCCCACCTTTCCTAGAAGCCCCCTTCAGATACTGAAAAGATGCAATAAAGTCTTCCTGAAGACCTCCCTTCTCTCAGCCTTTGCCCCCAGGAGAGGTGCTCCAGCCCTCAGAGAGTTTAGTGTCTGCAGACCCCCTTCTGCAGAGGGTTTCACCACAGTGGAGCAGAGGGACAGAATCCCCTCCCCTGGCCTCCTGGTGATGCTGCTTTTGGTGTAGCCCAGAGCACAGCTGGGTTGGTTCCTGGCACATGGATCTTGTTTGCAGCACTGAAGCAGATGGAAATCCCCTCTGAGGGCTGGACCTCTGCTCTCCTGAGGGATTAGAGAGTAGAAACTCTGTCCCTGTGCTGGGGAACCTCTCTGGTTCCAGGGGGATGGTCCCTGCTCCCCCACAGCTTGGTCCCTGGATGGTGGGAGATGATGAGGAAGAATCCCTGTAGGCTCACAGAACCTTTTGGGCCAGCTCTCTGGCAACCTCCTGCTCTGCTCTCTGCCACCAGGAAGGTAGGAAGGGAACTAAGAGTCTCCTGATAATTATCTGGGATCTTCAGGAGTTTTATTTATTTACAGAGACTTTCATTCTCCTTCTAAAAGGCAGTGGAAGGGCTCTGCCTGGCCACATGGCAGCTCCAGCCATCAATCAGATCTTCCTAATGACCAACATCCTGCAGCAGTGAAGGGTCAGGATCAATCAGTACCTATTATTATTATTATTGCACGATGAAATTGTAATTATGGGAGGGAAACACCGTGTTAGACTGACCCATCCATCATCCCAAGCTGCACGCTGAGCTGGCACCTTTCAGTCAAGTTCAGCAAAGGACTTCACGAGCCCCTTCTGCCCACAGGCACACCTGCTGCCTGGCCTGACACAGGCAGAAATAAGGTGAGGGGAAAGTGTGCAAAAAAAAAAGAGGTTATTGCACTAAAATTCTTCTCCTCAAAGCCCTCAATGCCCTTCCTGCTTTGCTGATGCCACAGGGTATCCCCTCCCCAACTCGTGTCCTTGCTCCTACACAAATGGGTCTTGGATCTATGTAAATAAGAATTATTTCTTTTTGGTGGCAAATGAAAATGATATGAATTTATTGGTAGATCACAAAGCTTAAAAACAAATTGACTCCTTGGAGTTTTGGTTGGCCAGAGATGAATTTATTTTGCTGGGAATAATCTAGAAATTTGGAAGTGCCTCTTTTGATCAAAGTGTGAAAAGGAGTTTGAGTCTGTTTTGAAAGTACCTGGGAAAAGTGCCTTTGGGGACTTAGATGTATATAATCTGAGAGAAATGAATGAAGTATTATGTAGTCAGCCAAAGAAAATTTTTTTTTAAAATATTGGTCAGATGCTTCCTTCTTATTTCAAAGGTGACAGAAAAGAGCCTTTTGTGGGGTGGTTGGATGGGTTTAGATGACCTCAAGGTCCCTTCTAGACTATCTCCTGTGACCCTATGACATTAATCTCTGCTCTAATGGTCTGACCATCAATTATCTCTGGATAAAGCACAATGTCATTCCCTAATACCTCCCTGGCTGCCTTTGCACAGGCTGCTGGGCTGCCTGCTCCCCAGCCCTGCCTGGCAATGCAGGAAAGGGACCTGGGCTGCACCTCTGCCAAGTTTTGGGTTTTACTGAGGATGCTTTGGAAGTTGCTTCGAATTCCCTTGGGGCTGGATATCATCTCATCCCCTGTGTTCCCTGGAGAACAGGGAGAGAAAAAAAAATGCTCATCAGACACCCTCCAGCCTCAGCCTCCCCAGCCAAGAGGGATGGTTTAGAGGTAGAGGGGCTCCAAGTGAGTTATATCCCTGAATTAGGTATTTCATGGGACTGAAGAGAATCTCAACCAAAATAACCATGTGGCTGATCTCTAGTCCCAGGGCAGATCTGATAAGGAGGAGAAGGGACTTACAGCAGTGACTTCAGAGCTGCTCTGCTTGAACTATGAGTACTTATGTCTTTCTCAAAAGACCACAGCAATGCCACATCTCTCTTTTCTGTTATTTAAAATTATTTTTAACAAAACAATTAGTCTCCAGCCCTGCTTTTCCCTCTAGAGGGGGCTGCAAATGATCCTAGAAATCTTCCCTACTCCTATGGAGTGCTTTTGCTTTTTTAATTTTTTTTTTTTTTTTAATATTTTTTCCCCTTCCCTTTCTGCCTCTAATTGCTTTTATATTCACATGATTAGACTTTGCACTGCCCTGTTAGATACTTCTGTGATGTTAAAAAGTACTGCCAATTTTATCTTTTTTTTTTTTTTTTTTCCACACTCCCATTTCCCTCCATTTTAATTGAAGAAAACTTGTTTGTGAAACTTTCAGTATAAAGCTGGAGAGCTGGGTGGAAAAAGGCATCACTGAGACTGCACTGCTCCAAACCCCTGAGTTCCCCTGTCCCCTGGCAAGGAAACCTCTCTATTTCTTAAGCAGTTATTCTTAGACCTTGTTTATAAAAAAAATGTTAGCACAGAATTCACCCTAACAGAACCCTTATAAACCTAGAGTGTGTATTAGATTTAAAAAATGGGAATAAGAGCAGCAGTGAGCAGTGTCCATAGCAGACATCTGTTTTCCTACTGGCCTGCAGCCCCCTCCCTCCTGGCTCCTCATCTGGGCTCAGCTCTGGGATGGACATCAGGATGGGATGGGAATGCCCTGCTGGGAGCTGCATGCTGGGATGGGGTTTGGGTTTGGGGTGGGTTTGGGGTTTTCTGCTCAGGCACCCATCAGCTGGGAGCCCCAGACAAAAGTGGGGGGGGAGGTCTGTGCTGCACATGGACCAGCAAACAGCTCCTGTCCAGGGGCTGCTTCTGGAAGTTGTGACCTCCCCCAATGTTTTTATGGGGTGTTGAAGGGTAGGAAGGTGTCAGAGTTGCTTGTTGGCAAGAAAACAGCATAAACACCCAAACAAATGGTGATTGGGGGTGTTCCCAGTAAGGAGCCAAAGGTGTAGCAGAGTTTGGAAGGATTTTAATAAAAAGGAAAGTGGAGGAAGTTTTTCAGGGGGATAAAGCAGGCTCAGGTGGAGCTGACTGATGTTAGCAGGGGTTTGGCAGAGCAAGAGGAGGGCAGCCCATGGGATAAGTGGATAGAGGCTCTGAATCTGCCTGTTGAAAGGAGAATTTTTGGTTTGGAGAACCAGATTCTCCTCTTTGGGGCAGTGGATTCGTATCTGGCATAGCTCCTGAGCTGGGACTGCTCGTGAACCCCAGGGGGTTTTGTTGGCATGGGGTTGGGGTTCCCTGGGAATCCATTTCAGCTCCACTTCTGCCCCTGGCCCTGGTAAATGAGGCACCACGTCCAGCCCTGCAAATGGGAATGCTGCTTTAGTCTGCCGTGGAGCTTCTGAAGGCTCCTGTTTTTCCCAGTGAAAAAGAGACAGTGTGAGGATGGACAGCACATCCAAAGAGGAATGTTACCTCCAAAATGTCAAGGACCAGGCCAGGAGCAATGTCATACAGCTCTGGGGTCCTAAATCCATGCTTCATCTCCTTCAGTGGGCACCAGAAAACTGGGGATGCTTCCAAACCCTGGCTGGGGTTACCTGTCTGTGGCAGCACAGACCCAGATGTTAGGGATGATACATTTAGGCCAGAATTCTGCTGGGTGTGAGCAGTTTGGCATTTGGATGTTGTCTGAAATAATTTGTCTTCTGTAATGATCTTCTGAATTTCAGAATTCTGAAATCATCTTCTGTAATTAGATCTTGATTTAGGCTGATCATGTTATGCCTTGCTGACTCAAAGTGTGTATTTAGATCCCCACTGAGCATAATGGGACACAAGCATGTGCTGAAGAAATATGAAATGGTTTGAGCAGCTTCAGTAAAACACCAAACTGAAAGACTTGGCCTTTTTGCTGTCTCAGCCATTCTTTCCCCTGGCAAAAGAAGAAATGGCCATTAATCAAATATCAGGAGCTGTCTCCAATTATTTTGCCAAGCTGGGAAATTAGTGAAAATGCTACTCTGGAAATGTGAAAGCAAAATGTGCCAGTACATGAAAGTGTGTTAAAGCCACTGCTGAAAAAGTGGTGACGTGGTGGCTGTGTTCCAATTTTCTATCTGTGTGTTGGGTTTGGGGTTTTCTTGTTTTGTTTTGGGTCCCTGTAGAAATTCCAGGACTGATTCAGTTTTGCAAAAGTCACTTAGATTCCAGCAGGACTGAATTTGCAGCCTTGCTAATGTAATTAATGTCTAGTTAAGTGAGTGTGTGCCCTGAGCAGCTTAATAAGAAAATCTAATAATGTTTCCTATTGGAATGGTCCCTGTTAAATCGTCAAAGTGCTTCAGTGTGTGTTTTCTGTAGGCAGCATTGTTTAATGGAAATGTTACACAAATTAGTATTAGGCCCTTGGTGAAATGGGAGCTTTAATTTAATTTGGTTTTACAGGCAGGATGCAGGAGGATGGCTGCTTTGGCCTCGCAGTGGGCAGACTGGGGTTTTGCTGGGATCACCTTTGGAATGATTCCTGCACAGCCCTCGCCTCCAGAGGGGCAGGGGCTGGGTTATTAGCCCAGCTGTAAATGGCATTAATAATGTCCTTGTGGAGCAATAGCCTGGCAGGATGGGCTCCATAAAAATAGGAAGCCTGTGGCTGACCAGTGTTTTGGTTTTAGTTTTCTTGGTGTTTCTTTTTTTAAGGTGGGTAATAAAAGAAGAAAATGGAAAGCCTGTGCCTTTGTTTTTGTTTGGCCTGACGAGTGGTGGGGGCAGAGGTGCAGATGTTTGGATAAAGCCCCCTTGTTCCAGGCTCTGCTTGCTGAAGCCCCTGGTGGGTTTGTTCAGGGTTTAAGTGGTGGGTGATGGGGCAGGGCCAGAGCTCCTCAGGTTCTGTCTTTATCAACCTTCTTCTGGCTCTGGGTAGGAGATGCTCCTGCCCCCTCCAACCTGGGCAAAGTGATGAAATCCCCAGGAAAAGAAGCTGCTTTTCTATAGCTCCTTGGCCAGGGAGTCAGGCAGCCTAGAGGGCAGGATTGCAAGGCTTGTCATGGCCCAAATTTAGTGTCTGCCTCAAAAAATCAGAGTAGCAAGTGCTCAGGCTATGGGAGGGAGACGCTGGGGATGGTTTGGGTTGGGGTGGTGCAGTTCTGAGAGTTCACCCATGGCAAAATATTAACTAAATTGTTAGGGGTTCAACCTTTGGGCTTTTGGGGTTGTTTTTGTTTTGTTTTGTTTTTTGGGGTTTTTTTTCTGGAAAAAAAGAAGGGCTGAACATCCCTTTGGGCTTGGGGAGAGCAAGGAGGGGAAGTTGTGTGGGAAACTGAGATGGTGCAGTCTGTCTGCAGCTCCTGTGTAAAGGGAAAGGTTTGCCTCTCTCTTCTGGCTGCTGCTTTGAGTCTCCCCAGGAGAAAACTGCCAGGCCAGGGGCTCTTAAATTTTTCATAATGCAGGCAAAGATGTTTCCTTCCCTTGCAAGGAAAATTTCTTCTTCAGAGCAGACTGATTCCCTCCCATGCACCATCTTTGGGTCTCCCAGCACAGCTCCTGCAGTCTCTTTTGCTGCTCTGGACCCTTCAGAGATGTGGCTGAAGCAGAGGTCCTTCCAGGAGCAGCTCCTGATGGAAATTGGGGTTTTTGTGTGGACACAATGCCCCAGCTGCATCCCAGCCATGGCATATGGGGTTAAGAATCTTCCCAGAGATGGTGTTAGTGTTTGTCCATGGAGAGGCTGCAGCTGACATTCCTGATGCAGGGCTTGGAAGCAACCATGGTTTGAATCTTCCTGTGATTTGGGGCAGTGAAACTAAAGTGAGAAAAGAAGATGAAAGGTAGAAAAGACAAGAAAAAGCTGAGTATTCTGCTAGGTTTTATCCATGGTAAAACCCCAGTCTGTGAGTGTGCTGTCTGATTTTTTTGTCAGAGATGCTCTTGTCACAAAGACCTTTTTCTGCAGGGACAGCATCTGTGTGATGCTGATAGGAGCAGGAGGTTTGGATTTGTGCTGGGCTATCTGGTTTGAATCATGTAAAGAAACACTCTGAATCCCTGCCCAAAATACAAATGAAGCCTGCAGCATGTTAACAAGATGAGCAAGTCTGGCCCATTCATTTAACCTGTTCCAGGCCTTCCTCAGCTTCCAGGTGTTCATCTCCAAACAGGAGCCAGAACACCCTGGGAGAGGTTCTTGCTGTCCTATTTCCAGCCCATCTGATAAGACTGACACCTCTGAGCTCTGCCTTAGCCAGGGACATCAGGTTTGGGCTTCAAGGAAAGAGCCAAAGCATAAATGTAAAAACAGAGATTGAGCCAACCAAATACTTCGTGTTGGACCTTGCATCTCCCCTGTGGGACACCTGCTTTGTTTCACAGAGTTTCTTGTCCAAAGCCATAGCAAGCCCTGGTGGCAGTCTCACCATTTAGAAGGATGTTGGGGGCTGTGCCAGCAAGTGGCAACTGCACAGCAGTTAATGCCAAGAGAGCCCCAAGCTCACCTCTGTCCCCAGATAAATCCACATCACATCCCACCTTGTTGGGTATTTCCAGGTTCCCAGGGGGCCCAGGAAGCAGGGAGAGCCCTGTGCTGATGTTTTGGGAGTGCTTTGGGGTTGGTGATGCTCTTTGTGTTGAAGCATGTCTGTTACAGTCCTGGCCCTTGGAGCAGAGCAAGAAGCTCTGAACCTGAGCTTTCCCTGTTCTTCCTTAGTTTTCTGAGCTCCCTGTTGCTTTGGGGATAGCAGAAGGCTTTGTGGTGGGGCTCAGCAGCCCTTGCTGGAAGGAGGAAAACCCCTGAGCTCCCCGGGGACAAATTCCTTTAAGGATCTGGTGTGGTGGGGAAGGAGGAGCAGAGGTGGTGAGGAAGGGGGAAGCCTCATCCCTGGTGATCTTCATGGGCACTTGATGGGGTTGGACTGCTCCAGACAAGGCTCAAACTCAGCCTAAGGGACTTGTCTTTGCCCCAAAAGCCTGGCTTTTCCCATAGTTAAACTGAAGATGCTTCAGACTGACTGTTCAGTGTATTCTCCTACCAACACAGCAAGCAATTGCAATATTTTTCCCTCAAAGAGCTGAATTTAGTCACTTATTTCATCCAGGCTTCAGAGGAAATGGAAAGGTACTTAAGTTATGTTTTATTCATTGCAGTCACTATGTCTCATTAATTTACTTACATTATTTACAGAATTTTAAAGTATTTTGTGTGCTAGGCAGCATCCCAGGCCCTATAAAAAGCTAATTTTCAAACTGTATCAGAGGCAAACATCTTTCCTGGGCCTCTAGGTAGACACAGGGTCATCCCCATTCTTAATTCATTTTTCATGCTTCTCTATATAAATGCAACAAAGCCTGCTTGAATGGCAGATCTTAGGCAACCCACTTCTCCATGTGCTTAAATTTTATGAAGATCCATTGTGGTTGTGTTACTGGTACCATAAATTTAATTTTTGATCTACTGCCCTTAATTACTAAGGCTGACTGAACCTGCTTTAAATACAGGAATAACTCTCTTGGATCTTTGCCCTAAATGGGAATGAAACATAAGGTTCAGCAAGTTCAAGTAACTTTCTGAAAAGAAACTAAGTTTTATTTTCACAGTTGCTTCTTTGCACTTCCTGATTCCAGCGTGAGAGGAAGCAGGGGGGAAACCCAAAACCCAGAAGGCTCTTAATGCTTTAGGTTTTAATCTTGCTTCTGTAAGCTCTTGGCAAATTGGTCCTGTTCCCAGCTTGGGGACGTTGGAACTTTTCAAAGTGCTGGGACAGCTGACACCATAAACTGGGGCAATACCTGAGGGCTGATGGACATTTGGAAGATCATCTAAATCATTGGGACACACCTGGACCAGGTGTGTCCTGCTGGCCAGGGGCTCTCAAGGTTTGAGGCCAATGGAAGGACTTGGCATTGGCTTCCAGTGGTGCTCAGCCTGGCAGGACATGGAAAGTTTCCATCTGTGGCAGAGATGAATTCTTTTTTGCAAGGCAAAGAACTGCCAAGGAAATACTCTCTAAAAGAGGCTGATGTACCCAGATACAATGGCAAGAGATTGTTTTGTAATTATAAATCCATGTAGCTGGAGAAAAGTGGGGGATGTTTCGTTGGGGGCTACCCTGGAATGTTTCTGGATCTTGGAAACCTTCTTTATGCACACAAAAACTAATATATTCCAAGCTGGATCTCCCATCTGATCATTTCCATTGCACTTGCTGAAGTGTATTATGCTTCCAGGATGTAATTTGCTTTAGTGAAATTGTCTTTTTTTTCCCCTAAATAGCTAGCAAGCACTGGGCTAAAGACAGCTCTCCAGAAAGTGACCTTGAAGATCACACCCCATTACTGAGGCCTTGTTTAAATTGCAGAGAAATGTTAGTGCTGCATAATAAGATGTTGATTGTCAGGCTGAGCAAGCAAGCTGAGATGAAGATGATTTTGGACCCTACTCTGTTGCCATTTTTGCCTGAACTATTCAAAATGCTGCTCGTGATTCTCTGCTCATCCACTATCTCTCCTCTGCAAACTTCCTGGAGATAAGTGTCAGCTCTTCTTGGACAAATATTGTTCAGAATAAATAGGGAAGCAGAGGAAAAGTGTTTGTTTTATACCTTGCCAGGGTGATAAAAAAAATACCTGGGTAGGTATTACCTTCAGCCCCTGGATGATTGCTCCTTTGTGGTTTTGGTAGAAACAGTTTGGGGTGTGTTAATTTCTTGTGAAATGAAACGTTAACAAATGTGTAGCAACAATGGAAGACATTTCCTTTTCTTTCTTGTGACTTTTCTGAGCCCAGAGGATTTTTTTAACCTTTACTCCTCAATGCCCTGGTTGGAAATGCAGTGAGGTTGGTGGGAAAATTGAGTGCAACTATTACCTGCCTGCTCAGATGGCTTCTTCCCCCTGCTGGGGGCTGCAGTGTCTGTGTCATGCAGCCTGCCTGAGATGTCTGAAAATAAATACCCACAAAACTTCAGACGCAGGGCAGCATCAAAATTAAGTTTCTGATTTTTCCCTTAAAAATCCTTATTGCTTTAAATGACATTAACAAGTATTTTCTTGGAGAGGGCAAGATCCTTGACAAGTTATTCTCATTCCTGCCTTGTTCTTGGCTTTTTTTCACCATGCTATAAGCCCACACAAGCTTTGCAATACCCTGCAAGCTGAGGGAGATGTCCTGGGATGTCCATGTCCTGGGAGCAAAGCTGGGAACGGCCAGCAGCTGGGGGGGGGGAGAAAAGCTGAGGTTTGCTTTGCTGTTTTCCACCTCCTAACATGAAAAAAATCTAATAAGGGGGAAGTCAATGGGGATCACCCCTCCTACTTGGGTGTAAGTAGCAGATTTCATCCAAATCTCAGTAAAATGCATCTAATCCATGTACTTTGTGTTCCAGGGCTCAGCTCCTAAGCTGCCCTCCAGCGCTGTGCACCCTGCTCTGATCCATCCATCCCATAATGTTCTGCTTCTCCTGCTGTTTGCAGGGTTATCCAGGTGAACTGCTCTGGAAGTACAAGCTCCCAACAAGCTCTCCCTCCTGTAGTTTACAGCTCTCCCTGTCCTGGCAGGGAACAAAAGGCTCTGACCTTCCTCAGGGCGCGCAGGGAAGTTTCTCCATAACCAAGTTCTCCCTTCCCCAAGGGGCTGTAAATTCTGCTGAAATAGTGGTTTCACGACATGTCAGATGAGAAGCTGTTGTAGGCCACGGAATGATTTTTAATTGGACATGAACCAGGGGAAATGCTTTCTTCTGGGATACTCCCACCTCCCCTCCTGTGCCGAGCACGCTCGCTGCCTGCTCGCTCCCACTGGCAGTGTCCGTGGGTCCAGAAGGGGCATGGGGTCCCCCAGAGAAGGACACCTCTCCCTAAATCCTCCCCCAGGGCACAGAGTTCCTATCCAGCTTTCACATTGCTGTTTGTCTCTCCTTTGGAAGCTCAGGGGCAGCTCAAGGTCTTTGGACTTGCTGGAGATTCGGCAGCATGGAAAGGACCCAGGAGCTGGGGTCGGGGTGGGCAGTGCTGGAAAGGCCACAGACCCTGTGGGTTTGGGTGGGTTGGCTTTGGGGACAGGTCTGATGAGATACAGAGATGAGGACAAGCAAGGGAAACCACTCTGGTCAAACAAGATCCCAAAGCCAGCAGGTAAATGAACTGGTTTTGTGCCACTTTCCTTCAGCCGCAGCTTGTGCTCATCTCCTTGCCTTTCTGAAGAAGGCAGCACAACAGACTTTTTTTTTCTCTTTCTTTTTCTCCTTTGTGACTTTTATTAAACACAATAAAATTTTCCTCTTTTGGGGGGATAAAGTCCTTCCAAAAGGGCTCTTATGCTCTTTCTCCTTCTCTTGGTTATTCTTTCCATGCTTCGACATCGTTACAAGGCACGTTACCGGGCTCCTAACTGTGGCAGAAATGGTTCCAAGCCAAAATTTACTGCTGGGTTAAAAAACAAAAAGGTATTTTCCATGTCTCCATCTAAGTACAGCCCAACCTGGTTTTCTGTAGCTCTGGTTTTATAGGAGAGATTTCTGAAGTCCTACCCTGAGGTCACCACCTTGTGGGAAAGCAACATGTGGTCCATCAGACTTGTGATTTCTCCCTCCCCAGCCAATAGTTATCAGTGCTAATTTTCACACCACTGGGGAATGATCTTAATTAGGCTTATTAAAGTTAGTTCTATATTAATCATGTGGCTTGTACAAACACCTCTGCATGTGTACAAATGTTATTAATGGTAAGAGAGAGCCCGCTCCAGACCATGAGGATCCATGCTGACAGCTGAAGGGGTGTGTTAGGGCTGGTGAGAACAAGGGCTGTATCCAGACTTTCCCTGCATTTTGGTCTGAGAGGACTCTCTGGTCACTGCTGTGGTGTTCAGGTAGATTGTCTGGAGATGGAAGGAAGAGTTTTGTGTAAAATAAGACCCGAAGCACTCATTTGCTGAAAGGAAAGCATGATGCCAACATTATTTTCTTTTTCTTTCAAGGAAAAGCTGAGTTTAACTTATTTTTATACCATGCTGCTGTGGCTGAGTCCCCTCCTGGTGTCTTCTGAGCTCCTTACCAAGCATTGTCCCTGCTGCACCAGTTCCAGTTTCCTAATGCACTTCAGCTGCAGAACAATGTCATTTTCCACTCTGTTCTGCATCTCACGGGGAGCTGTGGAGAGCAGATGAGCCAGGAGAAGGCTGGGGGGGGTCTCCCACAGCTTTACCACCCAGAAATGATGTTCCTGCCCCTTCTGGTACAGTGGAAATAAATGCAAGAGGTAACAAGGGGCTTGAAGATGTGCCAAGCATCCCCCTGACCTGTGACCATCATTGTCCTTGCACCCTCTGGGGTTGGCACTGGCTTGGCTCAAGACGAGGTGTCCCTGGGGACTGACAGGAGTCTGCCCCTCACTCTGCTCTCACTTTCATGCTTCACTAGGACAGAGCACTTTTCCTCATGAAACTCTTGAGACTTCTGCTTGCCAGGTCTCTGAGGTTGGGCTGTGACCTCCAGGGAGGGTCTCCTGTGTATTTCTTTGTTCTCTGGCTAATTGGAGCTGCAGGAAGGAGATGTGCACCAAAGCAGGTTTGATTCACTGCAGTGTGTCCTACTGAGAACCTCCCAGGTTTCACAGGTGCCATGACTCACTGTGAATGTTCTCCTCAGGGCTATGGTTCATTAATTCATGAATTAAAGTTATTGCTTCTTTAGAGGGAGGCTATATGAGAGCATCCCTTTGAATTTCTTTAGAGTTCTTGGGTTTGGTGAGTCTGAGCTATTCAGAAGCCTGGTTTTGAATGGGTTGGAATAGGTGGAAAGAATTAAATTGATTTTTTTTTATTTTTTTTTAAGGGGGGGAAGTTTGCTTTGGGTCATTCATGAAGCAGACAGACCACCACCTGAAGGTGTTTCTTGAGAGTCCTCCTTCCTTTCCTCTGCTTTCAGAAGAGCTGAAGAGGAGGGCAGTCTGATTCTTCAGCCCAAGCACCACAGGGGAAGGAATGCCCTCAGCCCTTCCCTGGACCCAGGAGGCAGCTGAGGCTGAACAGTGGCTGTTATCACACACACAGAGCTGCCATTTGCTGTGGAGGCCTCTAATGAGCCAGGAACACTGGAATCTTTCCAACACATCACCCCTGTTGGCTGCCCTCCCATTTGGTCATGCTAAAGGACAAGGTAAATAGGCCTTTCATGAAATCTAACACCCGCCCTACCTAATCCCCCCTGCCTTCAAACTCAGGGGCTAATCAGATGTTTTGACATAACTGGGATCCAAATTCTATAAGGAACATGGCCAAGAAAAGTTCAAATCCAAGACCGAGATTAATGAGAACTTCAAAGAAATTTACCACCAAATGTTACTAATTTAGTACACCCTGTGTTTGAAACCAATGACCTAATTGGAAACTATATTCCTTAAAAGCCATTATGTCCCAGCTCTTTAGTATTCGGGAGGTGGCTTCTGAGATCAGAGTGGGTTTATGTCATTTGGTAGGACGGGGTAGTGGGTTTCCACACCCACCTCCTTAAAACTGGGATAAAATATCCTGCTGTTGGCTGCTTCAGGCGATTGAACTTCTAATGCACAAGAAATAACAGATTCATAATCAGACAGCTTCCTTCTGCTCTTCAATGGGTGAATATAACATTACAAATCCTTTAAAGCTGGTTAGAGACATGAAAGGTCTGATTAACTTTGCTGCTGTGTTGCCAAAAAGTCAGCACATTTCAGAGAAAAAAAAAAAGCCAAAAACTTTTACACTTAGTGTAAAAATGTACATTGCTGCAGGAGGCTGCTGGTGGTACATCTGCCTTACCAGAGCTGCAACAAGGTCTAAACCAGCATGTCAGGAATCAGTCCTGCAATTGGCTATGGATTTGGGACAACCTGGGAAGAAAACCTGAGGAGTAAATCAGGTCATCCATCCCTTTTGTAAAACCCCATCAGCCTGCTCTGGAGCTCAGACATGCTAGGGCTGGCACATCCCTGTATCTTCCCTTCTTCCTAGCAGTGCAGAAGGCTTCCTCACTTTCCTGAAAGGGTCTTTGTCCTGCATCAGATCACACCAATCCTCCCCCAGGAAGCCAGGATGGAGGCTCTGATGGTGGAGACCCTGCAGGGTTTCCCAGGAGATGAGCTCAAGTCAGACTTCTCTCACTTGATGCTGTAAATTCACTGTAGGTATAGAGTAAACCTCAGCTTTCTGTATACAAGGGAGGAGGAAAATTCTTCTGTTTTGGTTATCTCCTTTAGTGTCACCTTCAGCAGTAGCTGTTTCTCTGCTCTGACTGCAGGCAGACTGTGGTGACAGCTCAGGCTTTCCTCTCCATCTCCTGTGCATCAGTGAGGATGCTCAAGAAGATCTACACCATCAGCAAGATGCTCAGACACCAGAGCTGGAGTGAAGGAACAGCAGAACCATCCTCAGGGTGGGGGAGAGAAGGTTCCCTATGGATCAGACCATGATCCATAGATCATGAAGTGAAGACCATGAACGGTGAATGAAGAGCATGGAGAGCAGCAGCTTCCCCAAGCCTTGGTGATGCTTCAGCTGCAGGGATGCTCCCAAAAGCAGGCACCAGATTCAGCTTTGCACAGAGATGCTCCCGTAGGTTTGTGTGTGCCCATCACAGACTCCCTGACACCTCTGGAGTTCCCCATCCTTGGGGAGATGCCAAAGGCTGCACGGGGAGGCTGTGCCAGGCAGCAGAGGGGTGTGTGGTGAGAAGTATTTTTTTGCTTGGAAAGCTGTGAGACACTTTGAAACGAGAGGGGCTTCTTGAAATTAATGAGAATTTCTTGCCATTGAGGCCACTGGTGTCTGAGCAGCAGCTGTGAAGCAATGTCTCCTTAAACAAACCTGGTGGATTGTTCTGGGCATAGGAACAGCTCTGGGAGGATATGTAGAGAAAGTTTTGGTCCCTGCAGCTGGACTAAGTTAATAATTAGAGATGTATTGCAGCCCCTTTCGGACACCTTGGGGGATCTGGGATACCTGGTTCCCAAACACTGCTGCCTCCCATGCTGTTCATACCCCAGTGCTAAGGTGGCAAACAGCCCAGGAAAGAAGAAATGCAGTGTTTTAAGATAAAACTGGGCCATGAGATGCTTGCCTGCCACTGCAGAGAGGAGCTCAGGTAACCAATATTGGATCTGCCATTCCCCAAGAATCTTCTAGTGATTTGGAAATAAAAGTTGATTTCTATTGGAGGTTAGGTGATGTCTCAGGCTAATAGTTAGTGTTTTCCTTTCCTAAATCAAAGTGGAATTCTCCTTTCTGCCTGACTTAAATGCAGAGAGCAGTTATCAGTTAAAAGAAAGAAAGGAACAGCAAAAACCAAAAGAGGACTTAACCAGGCTGGAGCAATTAGGATACATTCAACCTTTAAGAAAGATCTCTTGTTTTCACATCAGTGAAATTTTGCCAGTAACTGCTTGGCAAACATCAAGGAAGGTTTTTCTTGGGTCATTTTCAGAAAAGAGTTTTAAAAATAGAGGAAAAGGAAAAAAAACCCAAAGCAAATGGAGCCCTTTGCTGAGGAGGTGATTCCTGCTGGGGTGTGGGTTACCCAATGCAGGTCAGAGCTCAGCTGATTCACCCCTTTGGAAGAGGTTTCTGTGCATGCCCTGTGATACAAAACTCATCTGGTAGACATTTATTAATTTCTGCTGGAGAAATAACCCCTTCCTGCCTGTCTGCAGGACAGCAGCCCCATCCAAGTGATGGGGGGATGGATATTCCAGGGATTTCCTCTTCAGGGCCTTACAAGCCCTGTGGGGTTTGTGCCACCTTAGGAGCCTGGGCAGAGCTTGAAAGGTTTAAGTGCAATAGAGACCATATTTCTCAGAAAAGGGAAATTTGTGTTTTATAAACCCCACAGTGCCCATTTTGCTCACATCCATTTTATGATTATAATTACTTAGATTACTTTTATTTTAGATGGAGAAAAACAATAATGAAAGGGTAACTAACTAAATAAATTTTAAAACGTTCAGAGAAAGAAGGAAAACACTGTGGTTTCTGTTCAGAATTTTTAACCCTTCAGCAAGAGGGAAGGCTGGAGCTCTAGAGGTGGAGGAAAAGGCTGGTTTGTAGCTGTGCACAGACCACTGAGAATTCAGTCTGCTCTTTTCAAGGGAGCATTCATTCCTGCCCTTGAAGGAAGGTGAATCTCCCGTGTCTTTTCTGTGCTTAAAGGGTTTGTGATTCTCCAGATGTCTAAAAAATTGGGCATTATAAATACATATTTGTAATAAATATTACATATCTGTGCACACAGAATAAATATTTCTATATAAGTATAATGAAGTTTAAGTGAGTTCTAGAGGGCAAGTCCAAGCTCTAGAAGATCCTTTCTATGGGCACCTGTCAGTGATGGGCACTACAGAGCTCTGAGGCTCCCTTGGCAATGTGATTTAGCACTGGACTTGATGAACTCAGGCAATGGTTGGACTCAGGTCCTTCCCAATGAGGAGGATCCCAGGGGTATCTCAGCTGCTGGATGTTCTGTCCTGGGTGAGTTCCTGATTCTCAGAGCTGCTTGGTGACTGCTGGGAATTTCCAGAGGACTTTGTCAAATGGGGGGAGGATGGGGAGGGTTGAGGACAGAAAAAAAATACAGAATTTTCTGCCAACAGGCAGTGCAGTTCCCACAGAAACACCCTCAGCCTCCAACCTCCTGGATGTCAATTAGATCAGTCACTGAGATCACCATGAAGACGTCCTACCCTGATTGGGTTGGCTGAGTTTTATTGACCTTTTGTGGGTGTTTGGCCCAAAAAAGACCAGAGCATCTATTTCTGGATCACTCATGAGCCCCAGGAAGCCAGTGCTGCCCATCTCAGAGTGGATGGGAAGCTCCTGGGAAAGCAAGCAGAGGTATTGGTCTCTGTGCAGTGGCAATCAGGAAAGGAATTAAAATTATGATATGTTGCCATGGTAATGAAGTCCCAGGATTTGGCTAGGAGGAAAAGTGGGGTTGTAGGTACTTGCTCCTGAATTCCACAGCAGGCTTTTCAATACCCTGTTTCCTTTAAATGAAATTGGAGAAAGACTTGCAGTTCATAGCGGGGATAAAATTTTTATGAAGCTAAATCTAGGCAGTGTTTTAGTGTCAGTCAGCATTAACCCACAGCACGAACACATAAATAATTGAAATTTCAAATACCCCAGTGCTCTGGCTTAGAGCACCAGCAGCACTCCTGAACCTCCTGAACATCCTGGGCTGGATGGAAACACCTTTCCCTGCCTCCTCCTGCTGCCCCACCTCCCCACAGCATCTCTTCTGGCCAGAATAACACAAGATAAATCTGAGAGGTTTCCTTAGGCTTGGAGCAGGCTGAGCTATTTAAGGAAGTATTTGTAGCTCTCCCCTGAATCCCAGTTTCCTGCTTATCCCTAGGAGCCTGGCTGTGGTCAGCAGGATGGTTGTGGGATGGAGTTCATGTCTGGGAGATCAACCCTGCACCTGCCAGGAGCCCAGATCAAGAGAATCCTCAAGCAGGTGAGCAGAAAAATAAATGCAGCTAATAAAATGGAAAAAAAAAAAAAAAAAAATCACTGGAAATGTAGCAGAGTGAAAAGGTCACAAAGCACTGCTTGATTGTGAGGGTGAGGGTTGGTTTTGAAAATGGATATTCAGTGGAGATTTAAAAGAAAAAAACCCACTCCTTTGGTTGGTTTTCGGTTTGGTTGTGGTTTTTTTTTTTTGGACAACCCTGGACTTAGTTCCACCTTTCAATCTACAACAAGCCTAAATAGAGCAGATGGAAAATTAATGGAAAATAACTGAAAAAATAATTTTAAACTCCAGATTTTAACATTTTCAGGCAGAATAACACCAGGAAAAGGGAACTGCCTTTAGGTTTCCCACAGATTTTACTTTAACCATTCTATTTTCTGCTTTTCTCTTCCCATCTCCTTTTTCCAGAGGCAAATGGGAAAGGTGGAAAATAGATGAGTCATCTGCAGAGCCGAGTAGAGGGCCTGCAGGGAAAGAAATGGAACCCCAGGAGTTACATGTGAACGAAGTCTCAGGTTGGCTGCTGTTGGATCAAGAGATTGAATTGGGGTCTCTTATGGTTTGGGTTTTTTTAGGCTCTGAGAAGACAAATGTCCCAGAGGAAAGACTTTCTCCCCTCCCTGCTCACCAAGCCAGGCTCACTCAGCAATAGTCCTCAGATGCTCTGGGATGCACAGCTGGGCAACTGGGCTCATTTCAAACAACTTTTCTTTTCACTGTGAGGTTTGAATGACTTGTAGAGCTGCTCAGAAATGGAAAATCACTACAGGTGTCTTTGTGGTGTGGAATCTTTTCTGTTGGTGGTTTGACTCCTGTAGCTCTCCAAACTGGACTGGATATTTTTTCTTTTTTTTTTTTAGTCAGAAATACTCCTAGGAAGCTGGGTTTTTTATTGTGGGTGTTTGTTTTTTTTTCTTTTTCCTTTTTTCCCCCCTTTCTTTTAAAATAATGTTTCTCAATAGCTGCTAAGATTCTCTTTCCACTTCCAGTGCAAACTTGAACCATCTTTGGAATTTGTTGTTCTAGGCAAATTTGCAAGGCAGTGATCTTGAAAAGAGATGTTTTTTGATAAATATTTTGGTTTAAAAGGTTTATCGCTCAAATGTTTGCTAAGTCAAAGCCAGTAATCCAAGTCTCTGGTAGCCTGTTCAGGAATGGGCTGTTAATATATCTGAGGTTAGAATTGACTCAGATTTCCTGCTAGGGACCATGATGCAAAACAAAAAGAAAATAAACAGGCAGAGATTAAATCTCAGCAGTTGCCTAAGAGCAATTCTTAATTAGACAAAAGCTTCTCCAAAAGTTCTAATGGCTTTTTCTGACAAAGGCTTCTGTTTAGGTTAAGTTTCTCTAAGTTGTTTTTTTTTTTAAGAGTAAAATTAGACTGTTAAAGCCTCAGAGGTAACAACATGCCCCTTCAGCCCAAGTAACTGAAACTTTCTGCTTAGAAACAAACTCTATTATATACTGAAAGAATGAAAAGTACCAAAGGAAATGTGAACTGCTTCTTGGGAAGGACGAGGCATGGGAAGACCTCCCCCTTACTGAATGTGTCCTTCCAGGAAAAACCCTCTAAACCAAATTCTCATTCCCCAGGGAAAATGTGTAATGCCCTACCAGCTGAAAACCAGCTGTGGTTTAGCATGGACAGTGACTGCTAAACTGTCTTAACCAGGGATGGGTAAAGGGAAACCTCCTGGGATCTCGGTTCCAGGTGTCAGGAAGCATCTGACCAGGCAAATCCTTACAAAATCCAGGTCCCTGCTGGCAAGGGCTGGACCTGCTGAGTCTCTATCACGGAGTTCTTTGGGGGGGAGGTTGTTTTAATCGGTGCCTGGATGGTCAGATTGGGTCTGTTTGCTCTTTTCTGTGAGTTCCCATGTGCTTCAGCATTAATGAAGGTCTAATTTGATAGTGGTGTTGTTAAGGTAAGACAAGTCTGGGAATACTGGAGAGGAAATAAACTTCTGAGGTCCATGCCAGTAGTTAGCTCTCTGAACTAGTTCTGGTAAATGAGAAAATCAAACAGAACTTTGACTTTTGCCTCAAGAAGAGCCACCACCCGTTCTGCAGATTTCCATCCAGTTCTCCCCACTGCTTGTTGAGTATGTTTTAATTCCCTGGTGAGACAAACTGGCTGAAGGGGAAGGACCACAGTTCCTCCTGGCCCCAGCTGTGCCAGTCAGACCTGGGAAGCCCCAGAAACTCCAAAATGCTGGAGCTCCTGCCAGAGGGCTGGCATGGCTGTGCCTTTGTGCTTCTTGGAGCTCTCCTCAGTTGCCCCTGGGCAGGGAGATTTTGCAGAGGTGTGGTGGGTGTTTTAGCATCTGTTTTGCTAGGAAACTGATTTTGTGGAGATGCAGAGATAGTGTAATCCTTCACCAGTGACAGAAGTGGATTCAGAGCAGTGTAAGCTTAATGGAGATGGCTGAGCTCTTGGTGAGTGCTCCCAAACCAGATCTCTGCACTCAGAGTGGCTTCATCAGCTCAGGTGTGCTGACCCCCATGTCCTGGGAGATACAGGAGGCCAAACCAGAGTGTAAAGGTTATTTTGTGCTGTACCAACCCAAAGGGCATGTTTAAGGAAAAAGTAACTTCTCAGCTCCTGGTAGATGGCCCCTTGTCAGAGCCTGGAGCTGTTTGTTTCTCCCTGCCCCTTCTCATCCTGCTGCTGCTCTGGCTGAGCCTGGTGACCTGGGACAACTGGCAGCTGGCTCTGGAGAGGGATCTGAGGGGGTTTACAATTGCTTTTCTTATTTGCCTCCTACGTTCTCTTTGGCCAGAAGTGAGAGGGTCTGAGCCAATAACCAAAAATAGTCTCATAGCCTTGGAGAAAGGTAAGATTGCCAGCAGGAGCTTCTCTGCAGGAGTCCTTGCATCTGTTCTAGCGCAAAATCACATGTGATGTGGGGGAAAGTCAGTGTCCCACTGTTCCCATCTCCTGCCAAGGTGCCTCTTGCAGCTGCCACTGAGCCCTGGCTGCAGCTGGAGATGTGTGGGCTCCTCTGTGTCAGAGCTCCCTCTCCCCAGGGGCACTGCCACGGAATAAAAAGGAGGAAAAGCTTTTGCAGCAAGCCTTGCTGAGGCATCCTGGTGGATGACTTCACTGCTCGAGGCAGTGGAAAACAATGCTCATGACAGGCAGGGACCCAGACTGGGTGGGCATCCAGGAGAGGGGGTGGTAGGGTGATGGGTCCAGTGGTGTGATGGTTGCCAGCAGTCAGTCTGATCTTTTTTTGCACTGATTTAGACCAGGTTTGGTCAATGCCCTCTGCAGATTTTCTTTGTCCTGTGCTCACATCTCTTCCTTTTCTCTCCAAGTCTGTCCTTAGTGTAAAAGGAGATGCCAAGGTGAATCCAGGCATTACATCATGGACATCCTGTTGCTTCAGACCCCGGAGTGTGTTTGACTTAGCTAATGTTTCTGTCTCAAGATCGATGAGTGCCCATCCTGTTTGCCTTTCTCTGAAGATAAAATAACCTCCCTCCCCAGCACTCCTGGGATTAGATTCCAGGTCTGGGCAGCCCAGCTGTGACACAGGACAGGTGTGGGTCTGCAGGCAGGATGGGGCTCCAGGGCATCCCTGCTGCCCTCTGAGCATTGCTCTTGTGAGCTGAACCATCCCCATGACCATTCCAATTAGTCTGGGCCTCTGTTCCCTGTGTGCAGGCTGAGTGCATTTGGGGGGGAAAAATGAGAGGAGGGAATTGGAAGACATTGCTGTCTGTGGGAAGTGTGCTGGAAAGAGTAATGGAGAGATGTGAGGAAGGGGGAAAAAAACCCCAAATCAAAGTATTCCAAGGTCTGTGCTAAGAATGGACAAACTGATGATATTCAACATATCAGCAATCCCCCTTAGGCAGGCTGTGTTTCTGATCTCAGCTACGTGCTTGTTTCTCTTAACTCTTATTTCTTAGCCTGGCTGGGTCTGCTACTGTGCTGGGAAAGATCCTTCCCTGGAGAGGATCCCCCGAGCAGCATCCCTGGGAGAGCTGAGCACAAACCCACCAGGGCTGTGAGAACTGGGAGGGTGACACCCATGGGACAACAGGCAGAGAGGAAAACTGTGAAGCAGAGCCTCCATTTGGGAGCAGTCCAAGCTTGCTTTAAACCCTGTAAAGGTTCTGGATGGGCACAGTGGCTGCAGCAGTGGTCTGCATCCAGTCTTTAACAGGAAGGTTGGTGTTCAAGGAAGGAGCTGGGAAGGGAGGTGTTGGTTTCCCAAATGAAACTTAGATGGCAAAGCCAAGGTGGGTCACAGGTTGTGGGATGGGACAAAGGGACAGTGGTTTGGGTAAAATACAGGTTCTTCTGGTTGCCTGGGGGGACAGGAGCAACTGGAGACAGATGTCAGGGATCACAGTGCTGTGCTAGCACTGCTCCCCCCACTGCAGGGGGGAATTATTGTCACCTGAAGACCTTCTTACTGCTTTGCAGGATGGGCACAACTGATTTCCCCCTTCCCTCTGGGTTAGGAAGGATTTAGGGACAGCTGGGGATTCATCCTGCCCCAGGCTGATGTTGCAAAACCCCCTCCTCTGGTCTCCAGCTGGGCATGGTGCTGCACAGCCTGATGCAAACATTGCTTTGCTCTTGTGCCCACCCAGGCAGTGACAAACCCCAGCACCCTTTGTCCTGGGCCAGGGAGCAATCCAGAGCCAGTTCTCGTGGCTGTGTGAACCAGGACACTGACTTGCCCTCTGGCTCCACAATCCTGCCTCTTTACCCAGCTCAGGGCACACAGACTTCCATTGATGCTGAGCACAAGCCCCACGCTGAAAGCTGGTTGGGATACAAATGTGACTTAGTTTTTCTGCCCTGCTGTTTATTTTCAGTGTTACAGGGGATATCCCTGCTGTGTCTAACACCACCAACTCCGTGGAGACAAAGTCTTAAAAAAAAAAACAAAACAAAAAACCACCAAAAATTCCAATTCCTGTGACCAGTTATACTGGGGGGGGGAAGGGGAGAAAGCAGAGAGAAACTGCAGAACTTAACCTGGGTTAACTAAACAGACTCTTAAACTCTGTTTCAACATAAGACTTCTAACATTACCTGCCTGGCATGTCATGGCCAGGGAAAAGGGCCACCACCCAGTGCAGAGTTAATCACAGAGCCAGCTGCCACCAGACACTCTGGGACATGAAGCTTGTCAGGGAGAGCGGCTCCTCTGACATCCTTCCTGACACAGGAAAAAAATGAATAAAGGATGGGAAGGCTCAGATGACAGCCACTAAACGGGCCTGAAGTGCAAATTCTTCTGCAGAGTGGCTGATGCCAGAGGGGTTGCTCTTGGTTTATGTTTTTTCCTTCTATGAAAGTAAGACTTTCTCTCTATAAAAGTGTTTTATACAAGGCTTGTGGTGGACTTAGTCCTTCAGCTCTTGATTCTGCCCAAGAGAAATCCCACAGTCTTTTTGAGATATCTCATGTGGAACTAAACTAGGCATCTTCTCTACATCCTTGTGCTGCCTTTGGCACACAGAAGGCAGATCAGTTTAGGCTGTTGCCTCCTCCTGCCCTCAATTGTTACCTGATTTTTCTTGCCCTTAATACCTGGAGAGTGAATCTTTTGCCATCTGATTTTTCTCTGAGGACATGGGCACTGAGGAGCGGCCCTGGGGCTGGGCCAGCCCTCCCTCTTTTCCTCTGAGATTTGTGTGTTTGCATTAGTAGAGTCCATTCATGGGAATTTTGGTCTTGAAGTCCAACGTATTTGGACTCAGCTTTGATCAAATTTCTGTGTTTTCACCATGTCCCCTTTCAGAGGCTCCTCTTGACAACCAAATGTCTCTGAGAGTCTGCAGTGTTTCCTAGAGCTTCTTTTTCTGGGAGGGTCCCGAATGAAATGCTGGAGGAAATACAGGCTTGTGGGGTTTTTTGACACCTTCATGGTTAAAGATGCTTGACAGAGACTTGAGAGTGTTCTTCCCCCAGCTCCGTGTCACTGACCTCCAGCAAACCGTTTTATCTTCCCGTTTCCTATCTGTGACGATAGAAATGTTCCCTTTCTTTCTCCCTTTGTCTGTCTTATCTATTTTTATTTTAAGGTCTTTGGGGCAAGGACTGTCTCTTGACTGTACAAAAGCTGTCAGACAAAGGCATCGACCTTTTTTTGGATCTCTAAGTGTGAATGTGATAACAGTACTACAACAGTGAGTGAGGGCAAAATAGCAGCACAAGCTATTTTGGAACAGAAAGCAAAGTATTTTCCCTTCCTCATTAAAGCTTTTGGGATGCAACAATTAAGGAACCAAACAAAAAGCACACAGGGCTACGTGAAACCCTGCGTGGTCTGCAAAACTCTCTAAAACAAAGTGTTTTGTCAAAACTGAGGTTATCTGCCCAGTTTCCGAGTTCTGGGGTTGTTTTTTTTGTTTGGGTTTTTTTTGTGGGTTTTTTTTTACTTAAACCAGAATTCAACCCCTGGGAAAGGAAAGACCCTTGGACATAAAATATTTGTAGCTGGCCAAAGCTTTTTAAGTCACTTGGGGCACTGAGGACTCAGGGAGTGGCAGCTCTGGCACTGCAAGAAACTTTCAGGAGTACCTGGTCCATGATCCTTGCTTGGGCCACGTGTGTGGGGCTGTTACCTGACCCTGTAGAAATGCCTCAGACTATTTTCAACCCTAAAAAAATGTTTTGGTGCAGTTTTGCCTCCTAGGAGAGGTTTATGTTGTGTTGCAATGCAGAAGGAAAACTTGCAAATCTTGCTAGAAAATGATATTGTTCCCATGGAGAAATATGTTGTTTATGAAGAACCTAAAATTTCTGCTATCCTTTCCCTCATCCTAATTTAAATCCATTTGTCCTCTTTCTGACATAGAGATTCAAATAAAATACAAATAATGCTTTTAAAGGTAAATTCCAGAGGTTATCCTGCTTTCTCTCTTCAGCTGTATATTTGGGTTTGACCTCCTAAAATACAACTTCTTGTGGTAATTTAGTACAAAATTCCCATTAGATTAAACCCAACCTGAAGGAACAATAGGAGAATGGCAGAGGAGGGGAATCCAAGCAGCACTTAATTGTCTATTAATTGTCTTACTTGTTGTCTTTACTCTTGTTTGATTCTGGAAGGCAGTGAATTGTTACTGCTGCAGCCTGGCACAACCACAGACTGCCAAGATGTGCAATGCCCACTGCAGAGTCAGGAGCTGGGACCCCACTGGTGTCCATCTGTCAAAGTTCACAGTGGGAGAATCCAGATCAGCCTCGGAAGTTGGCTGCAGATTAAACTCCCCCATTTGTCATTAGGTGCTGCACAGAGGACCTGATGTCAGGAAGAAGTAATGCTAAACCCCTGGAAATATCCATAATAATTGTCCTCCAGATTTGGACATTGTGGGTGAGGTAAAACATTAACATTCTGTGATGGTGTTTAAGCACTTGCTTGGTTTGGTTTTTGTTGTTTTGGGTTTTTTTGCTGCAGTCCAACAACTTTAAAGCCTAATGAGTTAGGGATTGCCCAGGATGCTAATGGGGCTGCTGAGATTCTGTAATGATTGGCATGGATTGGGAAGGGGAGAAACAAAACTGCAGGAGGCTCCCTGGGGAAGGGTGTGGGGCCACAAAGGGTTGAGTGGGCAACTTGGAGAAAGGAACTGCTGCTTTCACACCGTTAGGTGTTTGAAGGAAGACAAACCCTGGCCACAGCTGACTAATTTTGGCTAATTGGAACCTGCACGGGTCAAGGCCTGGAAGTTTTGCTGTTGTTAGGTCAGGGCAGCATCCATCACTGGCCTCTCCCCTGAACAGCAGCCCATCCACAGCCAGAGACAATGGAGATAACATGGAAAATTGTCAGGAAAATATTCCCTGCCATATATCATGTTGCACCCGTGTGTCTTGGTGCTGATTTCCCAAAGCTGGGCTGGACAACCATGTGTTTAGTGGAACAACCTCCTTCCTCTTCCTCCTGCTTCAGGGCCAATTTATCACTGTGGATAAATAAACCTGAGGCTGAAATCTCAGTAAAAATCTTTCAGCTGATGCTGGTGGGTACGTGGGCTTTGATCCTCAGCAGCAATGTCTGGTGTGGGGCTCCACTGCAGGAGCAGGGAGTGCAGCTGAGTGATTCAAACTGCCTGCTTGGATCTTTGCTTCCAAACCATAAATAAAAGAGTCTTTCTTGTGGAGCAACACCTCCAGAGATGCAGAACCCTCTTACAGAAGGGTGGAGGCCTTTATGGTGGGAGCCTGGATGTGTGAGGGCAGCCCTGGTGAGAGGTGGGAGCACCCTGCCTGCTCCCTGCCAGCTACACGGAGGGCTGGGCTGCTCCTAGGCAAGAGTTTGTCACTCTGATACATTAATCCTGAAGGACATCAGGCAAATGTATGATTTTGATAAGATCTCCACCCACTCACCTTTTCACTCCCAAAGCCTCATTGCAGTGCATGCTTGTTTGATACAATTATTATCCCTGGTAAACATTCCATTGTTTTGGACACAATGGCTCCTTAATGCCTTTTATGCATTTTTAAAATGATGATAATATAAGATTTTTTGACTGAAGTGTGGGACAGGGGAGGAAGGATGGTTCAGTGTTGCCACTGTAAATCCCAAGGTAACCTGAGGATGATGATTAATAAAATGTTTCAGTCTTTTTTAGAGAACTGTTGAAGTAGGGGGTTTGTTGTTGTTGGTAGGGTCTGGTTGGTTGGTTGGTTTGCTTTTTAAAAAGAAATGCCAGATGGACCTGTCAGTCTCTCCCACAAAGTTTGAACAAAACCTCTTCTTTTTTTTTTGGATCCTTTTATTGTACGAGGCTAGGAAAAGGGGAGGCTATATGATGCTCTGTAGTTCCAAGGAGGAGGGATACCTAGATCTAGTCATTTCCACCAGGAACTGCCTGGTGTTCAGCATACAAGGGACTGGATAGTGATGAGAAATCAGAGCTTTTCTTAAAAATAAGCATGAATAGGAGGTAAACCTAGAAGAATTTGGACACAGGATGTAAAAGCTTTCTGAGTTTATTGGTGCTTGCTCCTTCCCTTTTCCACACTTGGTTTCTGCTGCGATGTTGTTGCCCTTTGACATGTGGTAAATCCAGCAAGTGGAGGAAATGACCCTGGGGCATTTATTAACCTGCAGTGAGGATGTGGAAGAGAAGAGGTTTCCCTAGGTGAGATAGAGCTGCTCTGTCAGAAGTAGTAATTACTCCCTGCAGAGCTTACCTGGCTGTGAAATGCTATAAACCAGTGCAGTCCCACAGCTGCTGGGAGCTGAGCCCATGGCCTCAGCAGAAGCCAAGGAGATGTCTGCAGCTTTTGAACCCTTTGGATGCCCAAGACAACAGAGCATCCAGGTGGACCTGTTTCTCTAGTTCCACTCTTCAATTAGGACAGAGATAAATATGTTCCCGTGGGATGAGCTAAAGAAGAGGGCCAGGCTGGAGAAGTATGTTGATGTCTCTTTCTCCTCATCCTCCGGGCAGCAAGGCCCCTTCCCAGGGAAGTTCTGGTGCCAAGCAACACCTATGTCTGTGCACCTCTGGGGCAGACCTGAGCCTGCAAAACTAACCTCTGCCAGGTGTCTTTTCCTGTTCCACTCTAAGTGTGAGACTTTGAGACTTTGAACCAGTTGCTGTCTTCACTTGTACTCAAAAAGTCAAAGAAATGCAACTTATACTTCGAGGTATAAGGGCTCCAGGAAGTTAGTTAAAGTCAGTTTAGTTATCCAGGATGTTAGTTTAGCCAGGGCTGGACTAAAATCCCCTTAATATAAGACCAGGAAGATCCTGGACAATGTCAGAGAGGCTTTGCAAGTGAGATGCCTGTTCCCCCCCCTGTCTTGCGCCCCCCAGCATGGTGAAAACCTCCAGAGATGCTGCTGGAGAAGGAAATGGGAGGGAGCAGGAGTTTGCTTTGGGTGTTTCTGTTAAAAGATCTTTTCTTCCTACAAAAGTTTTCCCTCTGCATAGCTCCTGGGTACCTTGCTGCCAGGCACTGGTTGCTGTCCAGACTGATGGGAATTTGAAATCCCAGCAGGTTTCTTGAAAAACATCAGCAGTTCCTGCAGGCTTTACAAATGAATGTTTGTGCAGACTCATGAGTTTAATCTGGTTAATAGAAGTGTGAGAATGGCCTTTTTCACAGCGTGTGGAGGTCAGTTTAACAGCACATTGCAGGAGTGGAGGGCTCAGTTCTCCAGGCACACGGGCTGGATTCCTCCTCCCTCTGCCAAAACATTATTTTTTTGTGTGCAGTTTGGTCCTTTTATTCCCTTTCACCTCTTAGAACAATTTTTTTCTTTGCTTTCCAGCCTACTTTCACACTTGACATTTAATAAAGTTTTGGGGTTGTTAGTTTTGTTTGTTTTGTTGGGGTTTTTTTTCCTGTGAAATCTACCTTTTTGCTGATCAGTAGCTTTGTACACAAAAAGCATTTCATACTTGTTGAGTGTGTATTATGGGATACATCTCTGTTACCTGCTGCCCATGACACTGATGTATGTGAGCCATAGGAATGGGGAGGGATCACAAAATGAAATTTGAACCAAGTTTCACCTTCCCTTGAGGTTCAACACAAATGGCAGTCAGCTCTACAGCTGCTGTTGTTCACATCACTGCACCTCTCCTCCCCCAGAGGGAAGCAGAACTGGATGCTCCAGCATTCCTGGTGGGCATATCCACCTTTTCCAACACAGCAGAGGGCTGAATGAGCTGGGGCCAAACCATTCCAAGGACTGGACAGATTGTGGCAGCAGGAGGATGGTCCTGTGTCTGGAGGACTTCATGGGGCAGAGAAATTGGGTTCCTTCATGTTCATGAGCAGTGTTGGTTTGAGGGATCTGCTGGATTTGGGACTGACTTGGTCTCTTTGAACCCCTTGCTCTCTGCCCCAGCCCAGCCCTCGTGGTGCTCAGTTCCCTGGGCAGCAAACTGCTGAAATTGCACTTGGAGCTGGTTCCCTTGTTAGATCTTGTCCTGACAAGAGGTGACACTAATCCTGTGATGACCATGGTATAGCTGGGGAATGTATTGTGCTAAAATGGGGTTGGAAAATCTGCTTTCTGTGGCCGTTCCTCCTCGGTCTGGAGATGAGAAAGCTGAGGTGCAGTATGGGAGAGGTTTGCAAAGTGACCAAGGCAGTGAGTCAGCAGGTTCAAAGGGGAATTTGGAAAAGTCAGGCACAGCAGTTTAATAAATGGACTCTCAAATGACAGGGCAGGGATGTGACTCCAGTATCCCACATTCTGCAGCTGTGGATGCTTGATGATGGGTACAAAGAGAAGGAGCTGCAGGAGGTGGCCAGACTCACGTGCCCTCTCCAAGAAGCATCTTCTGCTGCCACTGGCAGACGTGACCACCCAGGGCAAGAGGCACTGAGCTGCTAGGGTGCTTTTTATGTTAGAAAGCAGCTTGAGAGGCTGTGGAGAAGCAAAACAGGTTTGTGTGTAGGACCTGTGCTAGGGCAAAGCCTTTGTGGCTTTGTGGCACCTGGCTACAGAGCCAGCAGCTCCATCCCTTTCCCAGATGGAGAGCTACAGGGAAAGGGCAGATGTCATGCTGGTGTCAACTGTTTTTACACATTTGGAAACATTCAGGTTTTATATTGAAGCTGAACTTTAATTGGCTGATTTTTAATCGTGCTGAGTGAGCACTTGGAAAAATTCACCTTTTTATTAGATTGGTTTTTGCAATTGCTCAGCCCTAGCTGAGGCAGAGGAACCTGTAACATTGCTCCAGTCTTTCCACTCCACAAGTTCTTCTTACCCAGCCAGACAGTCCGTGTTGTCTATTTACAGATTTAGGAATTGAAGAAACCAGAAAAGAGCAAAAGAAAGCAGAGCCTTAAAGTTCATAATTTATCTGAAGAAATGGGCATTTATCTGCTTGCTAAGAGTAGCAGTGCTTTAAAAAGCCTGAAGCATGAAATGATAAATCAAACAGAAACAAAAGGCTGCTCCAGAGGGTTTGGCAAGGCACAGTTGAGAAACTGTGCTATCCCTCCCATTGAAATGCAAATACTCCAAAACACAATCCCTTCAAAAGCCCAGCG
This sequence comes from Florisuga fusca, assembly GCA_038090715.1. NCBI lineage: Eukaryota > Metazoa > Chordata > Aves > Apodiformes > Trochilidae > Florisuga > Florisuga fusca. Next base: position 10,492,793 of record JAAWXA010000030.1, on the reverse strand, counting down.
TCAGTTGTTTCTGAGAAACCTTGTTATATGCTTATTACTTTTTTTTTTTTTTTTTCCCCTGATCACTAGGTAGGTAGGGAGTGCTCCTGCCTAATCAGGGCAGTGAGAGAGAATTAAATCAGTGTCACACAACCAAAGATGCTACGGCTCAATTTACAAACAATTTGCCTCCATATCATTAGGGATTTTTATGGTATGTCTCCTTTTGCAGCCCCAGCCTTCTGACACCAAAGTGGCAAAATCTGTCTCAGATGTGACAGCTGTAAAGAGCCTGGAGTCAAAATTATTTAATTATTTCATCTTGTAGACACTTTTTTTTTTTTTTAATAGAAGTCTCAAACTGTAGTTGCAATATATTTACATTCCCTTTCCTTGAGCACCCTTTCTGCAGTGAAATGCTGATTGCTAGGAGAGGTTTGCCTTGGCTGCTGCTTCCAGTGGTTTGCAGGATCCTTGGTGGCTTTCAGCAGAGCCCAGCTGTTAGCACATCTGCAGCTCCTTCCAAAACTTGGGTTTGGAGGTGTAAAAGCAGGGCAGGTGGTCAACATTAGGGCTAACGGCCCAGAAAAGTTTTTAGGAGCAACATCAGCCCCACCTGCAGTGGTTGTGCTCATTGCAGCAGGAGGAAATCAACTCAGGTAAAATTCTGGGGTGCCCCAAAGCCTTGGGGCCAGATAAACCCCCAGGAACAAATCAATTGCTGTCCCTGGAACCATGGGGCAGAGTGGAGGAAGGAATGGGATTTGAGGGAAGTTCCCCTGCCCACCCCAGGCCTTCTGAAGCCCAGCTTGGTCAGTGGGGGGGAGCTGGGTGCTATGGGGTTCTGGTGGATGGGACCATCCTGTGCCCCCTCCTCTCCTTGGGTTTTGTCTCCAGTGGGATTTGCTGAAGCTGGATCAGATTGATCTGAAGGGTTTGGGGCATGGGAAGAGGGAAATGGAGGTGGTGGGGTTGATTTGGGTATTCCGTTTTGACCATCTGGTCCTGAGTAATTCAGAAAATATTCTGTTGGCTTGAAGTTTTTAATTCTTTTGAGTTCTTGCTAGAAAGGAGGCTTGTTCTCACTTTAAAAATAAATACATTGTTTCAAAGAAAAACTGAAATATTTTGCTTTGAAAACACTAATGTATTTATTTTATGGTTTGGGGTGTTTTGGCTTTTTTTTTTTTTTTTTTCCTTTCACCCAAGCAGTATTCCAAATTTAAACAATTTGAGTTTGCAGAAAAGTGTGTTTTTTGATGGATAAATGCATTCATTTGAAACGTTTGCCCAGCTCCAGATGGCAAATAACACTTCTGGGAGGTGGCTGTGATGATATACCTTGAAATCACCCCCAGAGCTGGCTGGGGGGTAGGGGGGGGATGTTCAGGGCAAGAGTTTGGGCTGAGCCCAGCCCTGAGAGTTCCCAGCTGGAGGGCAGAGGAAGGGACACATCATTCACTGCCTTGCCTGGGGAGATCAGCCCAGTGGGCACTGGGGTTCTACAGCAGGGGCCAAATTAAAATCTTTTGTGTTGAGAAGTCTGAATGGGATGGAGGCAGCAGCAGATCCCCATGTTTGCCTCTGGCTCCAAGCTGCCTTTATTTCTCTCCTGGTTGAAGCTTGTCTGGTGTGAGGAGGCTTCAGGCCTGAGCAGGCTTTTATTTCTTTGGGTAAAAGGCCAAAATTAATAGAATTTTGTAATAATTTACAGTGACCCAGGGAGGTTTATCATGCCAAAGGCAACAGCATTCACCCACTAGCCACCCTGAGTGAGACCCTGGCCCCACAATGGGAATGGCAGCAATCCCATAACTTTTATGGAGTCAGGCTTTCATCCTGCTGCTCCGTGAATGGAGCTGGGTCTCTGCAAAGGAGGTAATTCTGGGATTAGCACCTAAACTTTTGGGTGCTCCTCCTTGTAATTTTTAGGTAACTTTGGTTAGGAAGTCCATCAATGCCTGTTCTTAGCACAAAGACTCAAACTTTGCATATGCTTGCTAGTTGATACAGTAGTTAACTCCTTTTTTCTTTCTTTTTTTTGGGGTTTTTTTCTCTCTTCCCCTGAAGTGGACTCTATGGTTTTGATCAGGAATAAATTGCATATAAAAAGGCTGGTAATCCAGAGATCTGGGTGATAATCCTAATTCTCTTGTAGAATTTCTGCGTGATATTAAATAAATCACTTAATCACTCTCTGCTTCTCTTTCCACAGCTGAGAGACTGTGATGAATAACACTCAGCACATCCACACGAGGGTTGCAAGACTTAATTGTATAAAATTTGCAAAGCCCTTTGAAATCCTTCCATGTGGAATGGTAGGTAAGTGCTGGAACTGCTCTGCCTGTGGCTCTGGGTGCTGGCTAAGCAAGATGTTAATGTTGTGCTGTGTGCTGAGGAGAGGAGGAGGAGGAGGAGGAGGAGGAGGCTTCATGGGCAGGGCAGGGCTGTATGAGTGCAATTGGAGGATTTGTTTTGCTGGATCTGTGGTTACCTTTGTCTGGAGGGCTCTTCCCCCTCGGTGAGATCAGGGTTTCTGCTGCCCTGCTCTGGAGGGAGATGCTCAGAGGAGAGGTGACCTTAGCAAAACCTGTGTCTGGCAGTGCCAGCAGGGAGCTGGTGTCCATAGTCTCACTTTCCCAGTGATGCTGAGTCCTTGCAAACAGAGCTGGGAATGCAATAACAGCAAAACATGCTCCTTTAACCTCCTCAGCACCAGCGTGTAAAATAATCCCCCAGACAGGTACCCCCAATGCTTTTATATTTTATTCATTCAACAATTCCTTTTGCTGTAGTTAATGCTGTATTTCCCAGGCTGGGACTGGCACATGAAGCGTGAGGAATCCTTTTGGACAGATTGCTTTGCTTTTCACCAAACAAACTCGTGTTATCTGCCGAGTGGCCTAAATGAGCTGAATCCTCTGGGATGTGCAGCTGGAGGCTGGGGGACACCCTGGCTGCCTGCCAGAGTGCTGGGGATCACATCCAGCCAGCAGAGGGGTGAAAGAGATCCAGGGGATTCTTTCCAATTTTCTTCAGCACCTGGACTCTTCCTTCTCTCCTCCAGGATTTCAAATTATTGTGAATACCAACAACTGGGTATTCATAATCTCTCCAGTGTGCAAGGCTTGTCTAGGTTGTATCCATGAAAACCTTCCTGTTTTCTTCCACCTGTTTACCCTACAAAGAGGCACCACTTCCTTGGACACTTCACTTCTGCCCTTAATCATGTTTTGTGCCTCTGTTCTCTGCTGGGGGTGCAGTGCAGTGCTGAGCAGTTTTCTCCAGATGAATCTGATGGAATAGACTTTCATGATTTGGGCCAAATCCTTAAAATGCCAAGCTAGAGGAAACAAAAGAGATGAATAAATCAATGGTTTTTCTTTTAGAGGGGGATTTTAATTCATTGACTTTTCATGGTCTGGAGATCTCAAATACCCAGTTCATCCACGTCCACTGAAGAAACTCAAATTATTTTTAAACAGAGAGGTCCCCGAAGCTATATTTTACCCCCAGAGCAAGAAGTCCAAGGGTAAGTGTTAATCTCAATCTGATTTCATGTGCAAAACAGCTGCTTGGATCTTGCATCTGTCTCAGATGGGGCTGCTTTCTCCCACTCTGCTCAGTGCAGCCAGAAAGCTCATTCAGTGCATATCGGGAAATTCCTCAAACACCAGGAGACTTAACACCCTTTTTTCCATCAAACCCTTGGAGTTTGTGTTGATATTTAGAGGTGTGAGACTGCAGCACCGGGGAGTGGAATGTTTCCCTGATTTATTGTAGGGAGCTGATCTGGGGTGTTATCTCCATAGACGGAGCTGTTATTGTTTCCCTTACAGGCTGAGTGCAATATAACTCAGAGTCACAATGCATTCCCTGTTAGGCAAAACCCATAATACTCTCCTGTGGCTGACACCTGAAGTAAAGTATGTGTCTGCCAGCCTCCTTGAATAATTTGCCAGTGTATTCTGATGGGGTTTGTGGAAGGCCCATGTTTATTATAGATGTGCTTTTAAGGGCGTTATCCAGCGGCCGCGGTGCCATGGCTGGGGCTGGGGCTGGGGGTGTGTGAGCTCTTGTGTTGGCCTTGCTCCTGCCTCTACTGGGATTCTGGGAGAGTCTTTGGTGGCAGAAGTGCCCCTGGGTCTTGCTCAGGCATTACCCCATTGCAGAGGGTGGGAAACGGGTCACATGTGAGGAACATAATTCAGGTTAGAGAAACGTTCATGTTCCTCCAAGTGCAAGGTCTGGGAAGTCTGGGTGTGAGGCAGTTGCTCTTTTTGGCTTAGAAGAGGAAATGGGGGTCAAAAAGCACTCTGGAGCTGTGGCTTTGGAGTTCCCAGGGCTCTGTGCAGGGGTGGTTTCCAGGAGGGAAGCAGGAGAGCTGGGCAGAGGGGAGAGGACCAGCTCCTCGGGTGCAATTAAAGGTTGTTGGTAGAAAGCAGCTAACAGCAGTTCAGCACAGGAGCTGTGGGGCATTGCAGCATCCCTGACAAACCATTCCAGGGAGATGGAACGTGAGCTTGGGGAGCTCCTGCCAGCTCCAGGGCTCCCTGTCACAGTCAGTTTTGGAGCCCAGGCTGAGTCTGTGTTAGAAAGTGCTGAAAAAAAATGTGTGACCAGAGCAACAGCCAGGTAAGGGGGTGGAGAGCTTCAGTGCTGGGTCCACACTGGGGTTTCCCCTGTGGCTAATCCATAAAAAAATCATGGCTATTGCAGAGCTGGAGGAAACTGGGCAGGAGGCAGCCCAGAGGAGGTGGCAGATCAGAAAGCAGCAGTAAACCCAGAAGCTTTTGAGCATTTAGATGGCTGCTGAGCAGGGTCCAGAGTCTGCCACTTGCAGCGGTTTTGGCTTCCCTCCAAAGGGTTTGCAGGTGATTGAGAAATGTTCCTGTGATAAACAGTCGTGTCAGGTCCCTGGGCAGTGATGTCCTCAGTGGCTGGGGGAGGGTGGGAAAGGGCTAAGAGGTTGTGTACACCCTCCCACCTTCCTGCTAGCCCAGTCAACAAGTGCACAGTGTCCTGCTATCATCAAATCCATCCAACCACCACGGGCTGGAAGAAGGTCAAGTTTTGACCTCGAGGTTGTTAACAAGGGTGTCTCATGCCAGCAGATGACCTGCAGCAGAATTACACGTACACATGGACTGTATTTGCTCCCTCCTGCTCCTTTTTTTTAAAAAAAAAACCCCAACCCTGACTTGTTTTCCCATTAGCTCCCAGGGCATGGGAGCAAGTGTGACACACCCAAAGATGGGTGAGCTTGGGTGTCTCAGGTCCTACACAGCAAGATCTCAGGCACCTTTGTCTTGGGAGCCAACAGCTGTTCCAGGGCTCAGTCCCACTGAAACCCATCCCTTTGAGGATGGCCACAAAAAGAAGCCTCAAGATCCTGACTTGCATATAAACCAGATCTTGTTTAATAAGCAGCAAAACCGCTGGATCCCACTTGGTGCTTTTTCTGAGGGTGGAGGAGGTTATTCAGTAACCTGCCCATTCACAAAGGTACTTTTGTTCCTAATAGGTCCCGAAATGTTACGACCTAATGTGTAACTTCCTGGTTTATTCATGTAGCAGCATGGAGGGTACCGTGTAAGGACATGAAATTGCCTCTTCTGAGCCGTGGAGCAAAGCAGCAGCCCCGGCACCTGCTGTGGGGAGGAGCGGTTGTGCCAACCCCAGCATGGAAACTCTCTGCTCCCAGCCCAGGGCAGGCTCCAGCCTCCTGCTTGGAAAGGGGGATGGCTGGCTCTTAAAAACATCTGCTGGGCTGGGCTGGGGGAGTCAGAACCCAGAAAAAACACTGATAGGGAGCCACCTGGACATGCCTGGGAAGGGGACGGAATCAGGTGCTCCCCAGAGCCGGAGGTGTTGGCTTGGTGGGGAAAACGTGAGCTCCTGACGCTTTTAAGGCACTTTTTATTTTTTAAGCAGGTGTTTTTAAGTGAAGGAGAGGCACCCCCATTAGAGAGGAGCTTCCTTTACTCTGTAGGGAAAACAGTACAACCGAACCAAAGCAGTCTGTGGGAAAAGAAGGGAGTGAAACTCCTGCTTTATCTCCTTCTCCAGAAGCAATGCTTGAGCCCTCCTTATTACCTGAAGTTGTGAGTGTCACTGATACTGAGATATTGTTTGCTTTTCTAATCCCAGCAGGGGATTAGTTTGAAGCACAAGAACCAGGAGGCTCCATAATACCAGAGAGAGGCAGTGAAACTGCAGCTGATGCTGTTATTCAGCTCAGTAACTGAGTCTTTGAGGAATTATTCTGCATTATTTGCTTCTCTTGTATCGCATGGCAGGAAGCGCCACAGGATAATTACTCACATTAGAAATGCTCCCTTTGGTCTGTTTGGAACGTTTCCCGTTTCATCTTCCCGGGTGCCCTGTGTCAGAGGAGCATCCCACGGGCTGCAGGGCTCCTTTGGGGTGTTACAAGAAAGGGGTCTCCTGGAAAGAGCTGAGACAGCCCTAAAATGCAGATGACAACAGGGCAAAGATCACCCAAAGCAGGGACAGGATGATGCCATCTCCTCTATCTCCAGTTTTTGTACTTCCTCAGGTTTTCCTAAAAACATCTAATAATAGGTGTAGGTTTTCACACTTTTTGGTGGAAAATTTCCTTTCTTAAAGAAGGTGAAGTAAGAAATCACTGTAACAGGGATGGGGTGGGCACAAAACCATGGGAAAAAAAAGAAATCAATCTGGGGGCTTTGCTTTCTGTCTTTTCCTGGATAAACTTCCAGTGCTTTTTCTGATTTTATTTGACCATGTCCTGGTTTAGAGGAAACACACATCCTCTCAGCTCACTTCCACTCCTGCCCACCCAAAAGGGGCAGCCCAGCCCAGCCTGCTCAAGGAGCTCCTGGGTGCCACTTCTGATGTGAGGCCAAGTGACACCCCTCCCAGCTGTGCCCAGGGGTGCCTGGAGATCTTGCATTCATTCCACATGACTGCTCATCCCTCTGGGAAATTTCTGAAGCAGGAGCAGGGACCTGCCCCCACGTGCAAAGTGCAGCAAGTGGGGTGAGCTGACAAATCCCCTTTTGTGGAACATCAGTGTTCCAGCTGTGGGTTTGGGGGTTTGTTTCACAGGGATGCTGCTGACCTTGTTTATTTTTCCTTTATCTGCCTGGTATTTCCACAAAGATTCTTGCATTTCTCAAATAGACCAATTTAGTGGCCTGAGCTCCTAATGAAAACCTTGACTTTTCTTTAACCTTCCTGAGGAATTGCTCATTAGTGGGAAACAGTGCTGCTGACTTGTACACACAGGCAGGAACTGCTCCAAAACCACAGCCAGGCAGGGTGGTGCTGGCTTCCAGCAGTGGGAATCCCACTTGCCCCCTTCTTACAGACCTTGGTAGCTCAGAAATGGCAAAAAAATGTAGACCTTTGGTGCCCTGCAAATGATCTGGACTCTGGACCTGTGAGATCTTTCTACAGAAGTAGCAGAAACCAGTAATTTGCTGAGCAGTGGCATCTCTGGGTTTCAGTTCTTTAGTAACAGGGGGATCTCAGTTATGCACAGGGAGGGGGAAACTCCCTTTTGCTGCTTCTTCCTCCTGTTCCTCTGCAGTGAGAATGGGTCATTTCGTCCCATGCCACAAGCAAAATGAGAAGAAAAGCTTTTTTTTTTTCTTTTTTTTTTATGCTGCCCAATTTTAAGCTCTGAGCTCTTTAAAGAGTTGGCTTCCTAAGAGGGAGCACAAGTTTCCTTTACAGCGTCTCCAGTTGCTTTAATTCCTCACACAGGCAGAGGGCTCACGGTCTCTGCCCCCCTCCCCACTGTGTTATCACCAAAATCACCGAGTTTCTGTTATTTTTTTCCTTTATTCTTATTCTCACTGCTACAAAAGGCATAAGGAGAAACAGCAAAACTCCCCCCCAGGTCTGCAGAGCTCTGCTGTGGGGCTGGCAGGTGGGGGGGGCAATGAGCCATCCCCTGAGGTACAGACCAAGGATGGCTCCATCTCTTGGTACAGACCAAGGTGTTTTGGAGGAGAAAGTGGCATTAAAGCACAGCCCCTGGTGCATTTCTGTGCTCTTGCCTTTAGCATCTCTGTTCCCTCTGCTTTTCACCCCTGGAACACACAATGTTGTGTCTGTTTTAGCCAGGCTTGGATGCTGCAGGTGACTTGGATTCTGAGTGTGTGCCTGGCTGACACTGCCACCAGCATCTCCAGCTCTGGCATCTGAACTTTTCTTACCCCTGAAATTTCATTTTTCAATAGCTAGAAGTTTTGCATTAGTTAAACATTAAAAAAACCAAACACCCACACATACCCATCACCAAAGAGCTGAAGTATGAAGAGCCTGGAAGTGTCTCTGGCTGTGCACAGTTTGTAGCAGTGGTTTTATTGAATGGAGACTTCTTACCAAAAAAATTCATTAATCCTTGAGAAAACATTTCCCATCTTTTAAGTTGTTTTGATATTACTTGGAAACAAATAGTGTCACAAGCCTATTAGAGACAAATCTAGGAATAATTAGAATAAATGGAAGTGAAGCACACAGCTTTCTCCCTCTCTCTCCTCATGCTCTGTGCAGCAATTGTTCCAGGGGGAAACAGGTGGAAGAAAAATTGAATTTTCATTGCTTTCATTTATAATGATTGCTTCTTATCTCTAATGGGTGTGGAATGTTTAATCTTTGAACTAGTGTGTCAAAATATATTTGTAAGATAGATCAAATTAAAATAATTCCTCCCCTTTTCCTTTCCAGCCTGGTAATTACTCTGTTTTATTATATATCATGGATGGATTAACTTTTAATCTCTTGTGTTGTTTTCACACCCCAAATGACTGTGTGCTGGGTAGAAGGAGAGGATGAAATAGCAAAATAATTGTTGCATTTCTGGGTTTGGTGATGCTCTCCTGAACCTGCAAGAGATGACAAATAAGTGGTGCAGGGCCAGGCTGGCTGCACTGATCTGTGCTGGCTGCTCTGTTCTGGGGGCAGCCAGGGTGCTCTTTGGGAACAGATAAACTGCAAACTGAAGCACCACCAGAACTGGCCCAAATTCTGCTGCTGAGGTGCAGGATGCTGCTAAGAATGGGAGATGGAACAAAAAAAAATATCCTTGTAATATTTTATCGTTTTGGTTTTTTATTTTTAATTTGCATTTATATCTGGGAGTTTGGTTCAAATCCTACACAGTTGTAAGCTGAAATCAAACCTAGATGTGATCTTGAGCTGGACATTCAGACAGGTACCTGGATCACAGGGCAGTGTCTGGGCACACTTACTGACAAAAGGTGGAGGTTTCAGAGGTTTGCCTGTAAAGACAGATGAAGTCCTGGCCTGACACTCTGTCCTTCACAGCTTTGGAAATTCAAATGGTTTCTTTTTCCATGCAAGACAAGAACTGTGTCAAGAGACAGCAGATCTCCTCTGAGCTTTATTTTCTGTCTGCAGATGCAGAGAGCCTCCATTTCCATTTCTGTTTCCCAGAACCTCTTTGGGTTTTCCTGTTTTCATTTCTGGGGCTCCAACCTGCTGCCCTGAAGCTGCATTCATTTGGGAAGTCTTCTAAATGTTTCTCTGCAATTATTTGGTTTTTATTTCCTGCTCCAGCCTCGGGGTCAGCAGGCCCAAGAAGTGTCCACCCTTTTCTGCTGTTGCCCTCCAAGGCCCCTCAGTAACCACTGCAGAGAAAGTTGGCCCCCAGGGCTTAAATTACAGTGAAGCCATGGATAGAAAATACACCATGAAATTTTATGGCTCCTGCGAAGGGGCTGCCATCTGCTTTTTCTTTTTTCCCCCCTTTTTTTTCTTTTATAGCCATTCCACAGTCTATTAAACCATTACTGTCTGCTCCCCCACTTCCCACCAAGCTCTGTGTCCATTTCAAAATACAACACTTTGGATTTCAAAGCAGCCCTCGGGAATTCCCCGGATCATTCACGCTCTGCAGATCCTTACTGATCCTTTTTTTTCTTTTAATTGAAATGTATTTGTTCATATATGTACAAGGTAGATACTGCTCTCAGCTCCTGGGACACTCTCCTCCACTTGCTCTTTCTTCATGCAAGGCTGAAAAGTCTTTCTGAGGAGAGCCTGAGCAGGAATTGCTGTGTCTGATTGTGCCTTGCTGGTCCTGCTTAGAGGGATATTCCAAATTTTCAGCCTGAATGATGATGTTTGGGCTCCTCTTGCTGTAGGAGGGGAAAGCGGCTCTGTACTTCCCAGCCAAAGACTCAGCATCAAGCCTGAGTCCCACGTCCTCTGCCTCCTCTTGCTTCCCTCTTCTGCTGCTATTCTATCTCCTCACTGTTGCTGTGTAAGTAGGGAACTGGATTCCACTTGTTTCTGGAGATTGTTTTTGCACATGTTGCAAGGCTTGGTATTTCTTGTGCGTGTAGGGTTTGCCTTTCCTTCAACCATTTGGGTAGGTTTCATATCTCCTTCCTCCCCCCCCCAGTTTTTCTTTCTGGAGGGTGGAACAAAACCCCTTCAGCTGTAGCAGGTGGGTCACTTCTTGAGCTGCTCCACCTCAAAACCAGAACAGCTTTCTGTGGTAAATGTGTCTCTGCAGCTTAGGAAGCTGTTCCCAGGCTGCAGGTGCCAGGGGCTGTGGTCTTGCCTTGGGTGACAAGACAGCTCTCCTGGGGTCCCTGACCAGTGGGTAAAACCACCCATTTTTCTCAAGGTGCTCTTCCACCCCATCCTATCCATCTCTGTCTCCCTCTCCTGCTGGTCCCGTGTTGCAGAAGCAGCCCCAGGACCCAGGGCAGGATTGAGGCTGTGGTGACAATATGAGGCTTGCTGGGGATGGCTGTCACACCAGGCAGGTGGCAGGGCAGTTATCTCACTTATTTTATGTATCACATTCTATTATATTCTATTATTTTTTACATTGCAGTTGTTTCCATGGCTCAGGGCCACCTACAGCATCTCAGGGAGCAGGAGGGTTTTGGTGCTTAGCCAACCACACCGAAATGCTGTATTTAATCCCCAGTTTCTGTAGGAACACCTTGTTGCAAACCCTGCTACCTCCTTTCCAGCTCCAGGTCTTCCTCCCGAAGGCACCGCTGCCTTTTTGCAGCCCAGATCCCAGGTCTGGGGCCCGGGAGCAGAGTAACCACTAGAGGGAGGTGGGAATGGCTTCAGCTTGGGAATTCTCATTTTATCCCTGGCAAACACCAATCAGCCCTTGAAAATGCACAGCTCTAGCCAGGCTGGAGTCCTTCTCAGGGGCTTTTCTGTACCTGGGGAGGGTCCTTATGTCAGGGAGCATCTTTGGTTTTTTGTTGCTGTAAATCACCAACCCCCCTGTAGCATCCCCTGCTTCAACCCCAAGTGCAAGGCTGCACTGTTGCCCCAGTTTAAACTAAACAGGAGCTGCTTATGTTGTCCTCTGAGAAGTTATGTGATATTTGGGACTGATTTCCTTGTCTTTGGCTTTTCCACCTGGGACAGAAACAGTTTTAGGGGTTTCTGTAGTCATGGGGAGAGTACAGGGGTGCCTCGTCCCTGATTTGAGGCAGAATTCAGGGATTATCTGTAAGTTAAAGTGTAATCTGTGATGCCAGTGTCCAACTGGTAATTTGAAAACTGAAACTGGAATGCTAAATACTTCCCCACCCCAGATCTTGCTTGGTGTAGTACATGGAAATGCACAGAGACAGTGACTTGAAGTAAGTTCATATGGTTAAAATGAAGAAAACAACTGTTCCCAGTGTTTCTCTCAAACATGTTTTTTCTCTTCTTCCTTTCTTTCCACTTTCCTCCTGTGCTTAAAAATAAATAAGGAGGAAAGGAAAGAAAAGCTCAAAATCAGCTGAGTGTGTGTGTGAGGGAAGGATCATTGCAAACTGAGTCGCAGCTTCTTGGTTAGAAACAATGTGAGAATTTTCATTACTTGGATTTAAAAAAAAAAAAAAAAAAAAGAACCCAAAGCCTGAGCAAACTGAAACCTCATGTGCAAACTGTCAGATTCTTCCAGAAGCTATTTTTCACTTGAAAGCACTTGCTCAGAGAAAGCAGTTTGCCCAGCCTTATTATGAACACAAAAGCTGCACCTAATTGGTTTATATGTTGACAGGCACCTTATTACTGAGAATAACTGTGTGTGTGCCCCCAGCCTGGGATGGGGGGGATGGCCCCAAGCACCCTGCAGGAAGGAACTGGGTCCCCTGGCACCTTCCAGCACTGGAGAATTACTGCTGGGAGAGAGAAAGAGGCTTTGGGGGGGTTCAGTTTGCACTTTCCCATTGCAAATCAGCTGTTTGGAATGGTAACCTGGGTGCTGGGGGTGACAACGCTCACCTGGTGTGAGGGTTTTATGTGTCTGTGGCTTCAGGGCTTGTCCTGGTCCAGCTGGGACATTAGGTGTCCTGCTGGAAGTTGGATCTGTCCAACAGGGAAGGTTTGGGGCTGAATTGAGCTAAACCAGGGTCTGTTTGGTGAATCCATCCTGGAGCTGTGGGGCAGGAGGTGCCCAGGGGCACCACGCTCCTGGTTTCCTCTCTCCCATGTGGTCAGGGGTAGAACCAGGAATACCACAATCATAAATGCCCACGGCATGGAATTGTGTTGACTGAGGGGAGTGACTTTTTGTGCTGGCTGAGGCTTTACTGGGGACCTCAGGAGACACCAGGGGAAGGTTTCCTGGTGGCTGAGCACTGGCACGTAGCTCATGCACTGATTAAACATTAAGGAGGATTTCCAGAAGTGTCTGCACGAGGAAGGCAGCTGAAACTTCCACATCCTTGGCCTGTTTAAAAGCCTCTTTGCACCTCTCCCAGTCCCTATTCTCTGCTGGGATTTGGCTGCTCCCCTTTGGTGGAACTTGGTGGCCCAGTGCAACCTCCAGCTCTGATTAAATGAGAGCTGGTGCAAACCCAGGACAGAAATCTGCCAGTAACAGACAAACTGGGGCCTTCCTTGCCCTAGGGATTTGCTCCAAACCCAGCTCCTGGCACATGGAAGCCCCAGGGGTGGGAAAGGAAGGTTACACCAATCAAACTTGCTCCTCCTCAAAGCTGTCGCGGAAACTATTAATTCAGATTAATCCCTAAGTGATGCAAAAAGGAATTTGGATTGCTCATAGCGACAAGGCTGGGGTATTTGTTATTCAAACCTGCCATCTGATAGGAGACAAAGCCTGTGACTTTGGTGGAGAAGTCAGTGCCTGGCAGTGGTGCAGAGGCTGAGCCACTGAGGGTTTCCCTGCCTGGGGAGTTTGGGGTCCCTCTCAGGCAGCTCTGAGCTGCCATCAAGGCACAGGTCCAGCCAGAAAGCTGAGCCCTCCTGCAGCTCAGACTGCAGATGCAGAGCTCTCTCCTCCTCATCTGCCTGCCTGGATCTCCCCAGAGCTGGGCTGCATGCTGGCCTGGGCAGGCTTCAAGTGCTCTTGGGGCTCCGTGTTGGGAGGCAAAGTCTTGGCATGAGAGGAGTCTGTGCCCTCAGAGGTGAAGGAGTTGAGTTATGCAGCTGGGAGGAATGCTCCAGCTTGGGATCTTTTATTGAAAACTGGTTATAGGTAGGCTCCTAGGTTATATATTTATTTTTTCTTGATTTATTTGCATCCTTTGGTCCAGAAGTCAGGAGTGGTTCCCCTTGCACGGACTGGGAGTGGCACAGGGCAAAGCCAAACCCCATGTGACAGGAGTGATTTTTTTTCTGTTTTCTTTTCTTTTAAACCAAAGCATCTGTCTCTTTTCATGCTGTCCTCCCTGCTTATACCAGTCAGAACAGACACTGAAAATCTGCAGTTTCAATGAACAAATGGGTTCTGTAAGAAGAGGGACTGAAGCCACCAAAGGGCTGTCACCCCTTTAACCCTCCCTGAGAGCTCAGGCAAAGCACAGAGCCCTCTTCCAAAGCTGGGATGTGCTGGAAAGGGCTCCTGCTTTGCAAAAGAAAACTTGTCCCATATCCTAATGTCTCCTAGGGCAGTGAGGAATGACTTTTGGAAAAAAAAAAAAAAAGAAGATGTGAAAATGTCAGCAGACAGAACAGTATTTACAGCTCCCAGCTTGCTAGACCAGAAGCCTGAGGCAGACAAGTTGAAATGCTCTGTGCATGGCCATGTTTGGTTCTGTCAATGAGAGGAATCAGCAGAAATCTTAACCCCACGGTAGGAAATTCGGATGAGCAGAGGATGGGGCTGCCAAACCAGGGAGGTGTTTGAGCAGCTCAGGGCAGCCTGACACTGCCCAGCTTCAAAGCCAAAAATCATCCTGGGGAGATGTGAACCACCAGCCACCTGGGCTATCTGCAAGACAGAGACTATCTCTGTGAAAAAAAAAATCAGTATATATAAATTATATCTAAATTTTTTGCTGGCATATGCTTGAGTGAGCAACCACGATGTGTTGTGCTACTTCTGTCTGTTATCCTTTGAGCCCCTGAGCATGTCCAGTGCCAGTCATACATCTCTCTGAGCAGGAGTGAACGTGGTCTGGCAGAGAGATTACATGTAATAAAGCAATGGATTTTCACACGTGCTGCTCAGCCTTTCCTCGGGGCTGGAGCAGGCGTGGGGCTGTGAATGCCATGTGGCATTCCCAAGGCTCTGGCACCTTTTAAAATCAGTCAAACGTGGCCTTGATATAATAGCCAGCAGTGAAGCTCACCAAGTATTTTGCTGCTGAAGAGGTTGCACTGAGCAAAAACAAACAAAAACCCCCCAAAATGCCCACAAACAAACAAACAAAAAAACCCCAAAATGTGTTTGCCACAAAATCAGGACTTTGATTAAAAAATCACAAATTCCTAGCAGGAAAAACACTCCAGCATCCTTCACTCAGGGTTTTTTTTTTGAACCGTTTCATTTCTCAAAGGGAATGGAAAAATTTCAGCTGAAATTCATGTTTACTGCCTGAGAGCCACCCCCTTTACTACAGGAAATATGTCCCTGGGGATGTGCCTTGGCTTTGCTGTGGTGCCAGTGGCCAGGACACAGCCTGGGCAGGACACCTGGCTGTAAGGACATCCGAAGCAGGAGGTGGTTGTCACCTGCACAGGTGCAATTTGAGGCTGTACTGACTGAACCAGGCAGGGAAATGGAAATTCTGATTTTTGAACAGTAAAACCCCAAACGCATTTGCAAAACAGCAATAATCTCCAACTCCTGGCCAGAGGAACTGGTGTTTAATTAGAATTATTTACCTGCAGAGGTGTGTGTGGGCAGGAGTTTATGGTGGCAAAGGGAGCCCTTAACACTGTAGGAAATCCAGGCTGCAGGGACCTTGCAGTCTCTGGTAGGATTTCTCACCTAAATGCTAACCTCTGAGAGTGAAACAAGAGGATGTTTTCCCTCAGGCTGCTAAGGGGAAAGCTACCCTGGAAAATTTTTAATTTTAGGTGTTGAAATTCAGCTATTTCCTGTGCTAGACATTTGTGTGACACATACATGACATAATTGAAACTTCTGGAAACTCTTATAAAATGAACACACGCACCCTCCCACCCCCTTCCCAATGTCATACAAATTGGAAAGCTGTTTGGAAAGTTGTTTTAAATAGTGTGTGGGATGTGAAATGAATGTATATTTGTCTAAAATCCTTGTTGGTGAAGCTGAGGTGCTCCTCAGCCAGGCTTTCTCCTTATGCTCAAATCCTGCTTTACACCAGGGCTCTTTCTGTGGCTGAGTCCTTGCCCATAAATCAGTGATAAACCAAAGCCTTTGGTGCAAACAAGCATTTTTTTTTTTTGCTCCTTCCCACTGACAAAATCAGCTGCAATCCTTGCCTGAATACATCCCTAACTGTGCTCTCCAATTAGCCTGCTAATTAGACCCCCTGGTATCTGTTTAGATTATTAATGGAGCTGAAAGACTTTTTTTTTAAGGAACATTAGATAGAGCTGAACAGATAGCTTTGGGGGGTGGAAGATGCTTTCAAGGAGAGGGTCACGTTTTCTGCTTTGCTGCACTGAGCTGGGAAGATGTTTGCTCAGAAATCTGCTGTGCTGGAGGTCTGGGGGGGAAACCAGATTCCCCAGTGTGTGGTACTGGTGCTGGTAGGAGGGGAGATTAATGGGAGAAGTGGTTTTTCAGGGGGATCCATCCCAGGTGGAAAAGAGGAGCACATGGGAGAGGGAGGTGGCTCCAGTAGGTAAAGGGAGGTGGATTTTTTTAGACCTCCATTTGAAGATAGAATGTTTCAGGCTATTCCTTCTTGGGCTTAAACTAGTCCAAAAGGAAATGTTTCATTTTGATTTGTCAGATGAAAAATGCAATTTGGTTGGGGGGGGGGGAAAGAAAAAAAAAAAAAGAAAAAAGAGTGTTTCCCACGATGGGGTTTTAGCTTTGGAGAAATGTTTTATTTTCTATCAGAAAAAACCCATCCCCAGTGGGCAGTCCCCTGGTGCAACCTGCTGTGGCTGCTGGGCAGGAGCAGCAGGACTGGGTTCAAGGCTTCCCCTTTGCCTTTGATCAAGGTTGATTCATTGCCTACCAGGGGGTGCTCTGCCTCCTGGAACACTCCATTCTCTGCTCTTTCCCCCCTTTGCTGCTCTTTCTTCTGGGGAAAGTTGCCATCAGCTTTTAGCATCCCAGTGGGCATGGAGAAAGGCTTTTTCACAAGTTCCCCCTTGGCCTGAAATGGGTCTGGCTTTTCTTTTTCAGAGGCTCATCCCAAATGAAAAACCAAACCAAACCAAACAAAGCAGTTTTTTTCTGACCTGGTGGCCGTGGAGTTATCTTTGTTTGGAGTGCACTGTGCTGTGCCCCCCTGCTCACACCCACGATGTGGGCCAAGGGAAGCACGTTCTGTGCTGAGCAAGGACAAACTGCCCCTTCACGGCCAGAAAAAAAAGGATCTTCTGCCTCAGAGGCAAACACAGCTTTACCCCTGGCACAGCAGCCTTCTGGCTGGTTGCTCTCAGCACCCTGAGGTTCCCAGGTGGGTTTGGGTGGTGGGCATCCTGCTCACAGGCACTGGAAGGAAGGGGTTGGATGGCAACAGAAAGTCTTGGGTCTCTTTGACCCCTGCCACTCCCTTGTCCGGGGTTTGTGATGGGTGCAGGCACCCCCATACCTTATACCCTGTGGTGGGTGCAGACCAAAGTCACCCCCAGCCTCAGGCTGCACCCAGGAGACTCCAGAACTCTGTGCTGCAGCTGGGGGTTGCCCTTCAGTGGGCCTCTTAGCAGCAAACACCCAAATGGTCCCTGTCCACCCCCAGCTCTGGGCACTGGCTGGTGGCAGAGCAAAGGCTCCTTTGGGTCCATGGCTGGGGATGCAGGAGGGAGAGGGGAGCTGCAGGGGAGTGAGAATCACATCATGGGACTGACAATCACATGAGCTGACCCAACACCAGGCCCCTCTCAGGGCAGCATCTGCATCCCAGCAGGAATATTTTGGGTCCGTAGGGTACCGCTGGCTCCCCATGGACCCCTGAACAGGAGAGAGGAATAATGGGGGGTTAAGGGCACAGCTCTTAACTGGTGGCTTTTCAAACTGAGGGGTCCAAAATGTGCAACTGAGCAGCCAAGTCAAACACAGAGAAGGCTGGAAAGTTTCAATCCTGCTTTCTGGGTTTGATTTAATAACAAAACCCCCTGCTCAAGTCTCCTTATCAGCTGCCCACATGGTTTCTCCCCAGTCTTACATTTTCCATCTATAGTGATGAGATTTTGTTAAAAGGGAAATTATTTGGTTTCAATTTTGGGCAATGGAAATGGGCTTTGGGGTTGGGCTGTTTTTTTTTTTCCTTTCTTTGCTTATAATTGCAACGTTCTGGGGACCCACTGCAGACTGAGCCCCTAATAGCACCAGATCTAGATGAGGTTTGGAGAGGGCCAAGATTCCCAAAAGAACATGAGATCTTTCAGTGTTTGGGTCTGCAGAGAAGTTTTGAGACTTTTGCTCCTCAGCCTTCACTTTTACTAGGCCAGGTTTTTCTGGGCTTATCATGAAGAAAAATGAAGCAGGTTTTTTGGGGGGAGGAGTGGGCAAAGGTATTAATAGAAATATGACTTTGGTCTGGCACAATGTGCTGCAGTCTACTGGGATATTGTGAACTGTCTTAAGACCTTCAAGGAAATAAATTGTTTTTTTGGGTGCTTCTGAGAACTAACAGGAGGTCTGGTCATGTGGGAGATGGATAGGACTGCCCCAAGGGCAGCTCTTATCAGGGCAGGGGGGCTGTTACAGCAAACATTGGGTTTCTTGTTAGTCCAGAGTGCACATCCCTGGCAGCAAATTGAACAGTACAAATTGTCCTGGTCATGAGTTGAAGGACACTGACCTGGGAGGAGGCATTCCCAACACACAGCATCGCCCCCAGGCTCCTGATAGAGATGTTGGGGCTTGTTCTGCCTCTGCCTAACCAGCTTTCTCCTCTCTGACCCTTTCCTGAGAGTCCAGCAGCTTCACCCTGACTTCTTCTCCTTGACTTCATTTTTTTCAGTACAGAACTTCAGTCCTCTGACCCCTCTTTCTCAGAGATAATTTTCCCTGGTTTGTTCTGCACTGAGCAAGAGCTGCAGAGCTCTGAGCCAGCAGAAAGGCCAAAACACTGATTTAAATCCCCATATTTCCAAAACTGGCTTTTTTGTTTACCTCGCCTCTGTGTTACCCTCCTGCTCACAACTGGAAGGGTATTTTCCTGCCAAAATACCTTGAGCAACTTGCTTTACAAAACATTGCCTTTTAGAAATAAGATGTGATCTTCAGCAAACAAAAGCCAGACCTCAGGAGGCATTCAGGCTGACATCTTTCACTCTGATTTGAAATTGAAATCGGTTTTGGTAAAAGGTTATTAGTAGCAAGCTGAAAGAGATAAAAGCTGAGCATTAAAAAAACAAAACAAAACATTTTTGTTTGGCAATGTCTACGAAAACCTGCACTTTGCCCCAGCTCTCCCAGGGCAGCCTGCAATGAACTTCAGCCTGCACGAGAAGTCCTGTGGTGGCCACTTCCAGTTCTTGTTTTTTTTTTTTTTTTTAAACTTGAACACTAAGTTTGATTTGCATCAACCCTGCTCACATTTCATCCGTCTCTTCACTTGAAGCTGGGTCCCTCTCTCAGCATCTGGGAGAACACAGGCAGTGTTTCAGGTTTCAGTCACCTTCCAGTGTTTTTCAGTGTTTTCCCCTGCTCTGTGCTAGAAGAAGGGTTTTGCTGGGAGCTGGAATGAGAGCTGGGATTGCTTCTGTGAGCCAGGGTGAAGGTGGTGATCTCCCTGAGCTGTCAGTGTTTGTCTCCTCCTGCCTCAGATTCCCCTTCCCAAGGAACGTGCAGGTGGCATTGCCATGAGCTCAGATTGTGCCCCAGCATCTGCAGGCTCCAGCTTGAACAGCTCAGTGCCTGGGAAAAAACCAACCCAGGAAACATCTCCAGGCACTGAAGAGCCAAAGCTGTGTCTGCAGATCCTCCTGCAGAGCCTGGCAGCCCTTGTCCCCAAGAAGCCACCATGCAGGGGCAGGAGCTGTGTGGCTGCTCCCCCCTTCCCTTCCACCCCTCTCTTGTTGGGGGGTTTGAGCAGAACCCCCTCTTGTCCCCATGGTGAGGAACACCCACAGGAGAGCTGGGTCCAGAGGGAGCCATGGTCTGCCCAGCACCTTCCTGGTGAGCAGGGGCTGTGGTGTGAGATGTCACTGCCACCAGGCTGCTGTCCCCGGGGCCACACATGGAGCAGGGAGGAGGCAGGACCCTTGGTGCTGCCTGTCTGGGTGTCCTTCCCATTGTTTGTGCAGAGGAATGGCAGAGGCAGAGCTGGGATGCTGGAGCTGGGCTCTCCTGGCACTGCCTGCCCAGGAGTGTTTGCTCCTGGCTGCCCTGGGATGGCTGCAGCTCTTGGGGATGATGGGGATGAGATGGAGGCTTGGTGGAAACCTTCAGAGCTCAGGTGGTGAGCACGGGGCTTGTTCACTCCTGGGCTGCATTCAGCCCTCCTTCAGCTGCTTGTTCCTCCTGTTGTGCAGGATTGCAGTGCAAGGCTCTTCCCAAACTCTGGAACTCTGGAACTAGGTCAGCCTGAGGAGAGGGCCTTGTTCAGCACTCCAGATGTTTGTTTGTTTTTTTGTTTGTTTTGTTTTTGTGGGTTGGTTTGTTTGTGTGGGTTTTTTTGTTTGTTTTTTTGTTCTTTTTATTTTTCCAAAGCTGAATCCTTTATTTAAGCTCTCCCCAGAAGCCTGGAAAAAACAAAGACTTGGATGTGTTACACAAACCCTAAGTCCTCTGCCTAACCTTCTTTCAGCCACATGTTATAAATAGATCACCTCTAGGGCTGCAAAGAGAGGTTTCTTTTTCAGCATTGCCTTGAGCACAGATCCTCAGGAGGTGGTGTGTGTCCAGGTCACGAGTGGGCAGAAGGCTTCAGTCCCATATGAAGGGTTTGGACATGAAAGCAAATTATTGTGACTCACTTAAGATGAAATTCCTCCCCTTTGGATGGATGCTGGGCTCTGAATATGGGGCTGGTCCTCCCACCCCCAGCTCTTTCACCTTCCTTGGTGAACATCTGCATCAGTGTGAGATTAAATGAGTGGTAGGGCTTCAGTGAAAATCCTGATGCTTCCCTAAAATCTGACTGCTCAGCCTGTGTGCCTGAGTGCCTATGGTGTCATGCTCTGTTGATGAGAAAATCCTAAATCCTGGAGTAGGGTAGAGGTCAGGAATGGGAGCCCCGTGGTGGTGGATGAGTAAGGATGTTATGGAGCACATTCTCATAATGTAATCTGGCCACGGAGAGGGAGAATGAATCAATGTCACCTTGAGTAAGCGTGGAGATCAGCCTGGTCACATTCCTGAGATAGCTCTGTGGAGATCTGACACTGTTATTCATGGCAGACTCAAAACAGAGTCCAGAACCAAGGGTGTAACCCAGCCTCAGGAGGAGTGGGAAGGTGAAGAAGATCAAGGTCATCTCAGGAGGTTGCAAAAGAGAAGGTCAGACGTGGTTCAGCAAGGGCAGAGGAGCTGAGGTTGATTTGACTGTCATGTCCATGCCTGGGGCAGCAAGTCCTGGTGCTCAGCAGGTCCTGGTGCTCAGCCCTGTGGTGCTCAGCCCTGTGGTGCTCAGCACAGCCTGCCCTACTCTCCAGAGATCATCTGCTGGAAGATGGGCACAAGACAAGCAGGATCTGCAGTAGCTCTGGGAAAGGGATGATCTCTTTGTGCTCTTTGCACGGTGCCAAGCACTCGCTCTGCAGCTCAACCTTCGTGCTGCTGGATTTTAAATAGCTTTGACCTGTGGCTCTCGTGTGGCTTTAAAAGCCCCAGGACTCACCTTGTCTCTGACTGGTGTCTAGGACAGCCCCAGCCAAATGCCCATGCAGACTGACTACTCCATATTTTCGCAAATTCTGGTTCTTTCTGTTCAATGTTTTCTGCCAGGATGTGGCTGGAGGGGAGATGCTGAGGGTGGGGGATATCCCAGGAGCTGCTCTGGAGCTGAGAGGGCCATTGGGAGATTGGGGCAACAGCTTCCACCTGGACCCCTCCACATCACCTCCCAAGTGGGTTCAGCAAAACTTCCTGGTTCAGTCCCCCTTGAAAGAGCTGATAAATAAATATCTTTTGCTCTGCTAATACAATGAAGTCCTCTCAGCCCCACTAAATGCTTCCAGAGGCCTTGGTTGCTTATGGGGGTGGGAGGAAAACCCAGCCCCTTTCTGATTGTCACATTCAAGCCTTGTGCAGGCAGAGGTGTTTTCCATATGGTGAGGAGATCGGAGCTGCCCAGCTTGGCACAGCCAGTCAGTTGATGGGAAAATGATACTTTTAATTGTGTGGATGCACTGGAGCTGTTTTCTTAATCCTGGAGTTGGAAATAAATGCAGAAAATAAGGAATATGCAGTTGGCTGGGGATGATTCAGAGTATTCATGGTCTCCCTTTTTGTGAGGAGTTGGAGGGCAAACCTATGCAGGAGGCTCTCATCTCCAGGCTGAGCAGGACATTTCTGAGCTGGTTGGAAGTTTGCTGGGTTGGGCTTATGGAGATTCCAGCCAGCTGAAAATTTGGCCCCGTGTTATGAAATGGGATTCTGGAGTTTCTTCTCATTTCAGAGGAAGCACTTTTTGATGTCTGGAACTGGATTACACAAAACCCAAGTGTGGGGGAGCAATCCTGCTCCCAGAGCTGATTCCTTCTCCTGCTCAATCCAATGTCTTTACTTCTCCCTGGAGGTTTCACATGTTGCTCAGCTCCTGCTGGAGCCAGCAGTGTGTCCCACGGGAGAGCCAGATGTTTGGCAGAGCTGGGCAGAACCTCAGCATCTAGATGGAAACCCAAGTCCATGTGGTGGGACAGGGATGCTGCTGTACCCTGAAGGAGGGTTTGTGAGGCTGGGCATGGGAACAGGGCTGTCAAACCCAACATCTTCCATCTGCCTGCCGGTCCCCAGCACTGCTGCACACTTGTGGAGGGTTTTTTTCAGAGATGTGAGCTGTGGGGCTCCTGTCCATCCTTTCTGCACTGACAGGCTGGGGTCAGACCAGCACTTAGCAGAGGGCTCGGATCTACCCCAAACAAACTGTGTGTTGGGTTTGCAGATGCCTTGGTACTCACTGGCCTGGCTGGAACCACTACACATCTGCTCCAGTCAGGAATCCTGGGACACCAGAAAGGCAGGTAACCCCCCAAATCCTGGAGAAATTTGCTCAGGAAAATCTGAGCAAATCAGTATTCCCCAAATGGCTTCTTCTGCCAGGCAAAGACAGAAAGTTCCTGGTGAAAGCAGAAGCATGGCTACCTGTAACCCAGCTTGGCTTCTAATAGTGATTTGTTTCAGCTCCAGAGGGTGAGGTTTAGCTTTCCTCCCAAGCTGTTTATTACACTAAATACTCCTGAACAACCTCCTCCCCAGGTTTTCTTAGCCTTCAGACAAGCAATAACCTTGGCTCTTGCCAGCAGTGATAATAGAAATGTCTTGCTCTGACTTAAGGCTGATTACTCTCAGGTCACTCCCAAGAATCTCTCAGTCAGAAGTGGACCAGGAGCTTAGGAAAAGATGGAGAGGGAGGTCAAATGTGCATTTCAGCCTGTGCTGTTATCTCCATGAACTCCACTCTTCATTACTCATATTCAGCCACAGACCTCACCGATTTATGGTCCAGAAGTTTCTCTGCGTGTGCCTGGTGGAAATTTGGGCTAAATTTGGCACAGGCAGCCCCTGTGGGAAGGGATTTGTCTCCTCTATGTCCCACTTTGTGAGAGGTCAGGGATTCTAACAATAATATCAGTGACCCACCTTCCTTCCCTTCTGTTGCCAAGCACTTTGTCCTCATCCACTTGGATTCGTTCTGCTCTAGATCCTTGGGGCTGTTCCCTGGGAATAGTGAATGTCATGGCTCTCATCCCTTCCCTTTCAGAAACCCTCCCATTTGGTACCAACTCTATTTAATATTTCATTCTGCATTTTCATAGCCAGGCACTTATAGGCATTAATTATTAAATGGCCACCTTTCCTGAAATAAATGTCTGGCTGAAGACAGCTGCTGGAGTGCTTTCCAAAGAGGGAGTTGGCAAATCAGGGTACATTGCTCTTACAACTTTCAAACAAAAATCTCAAAGGCACCCTTCCCCCCTTTTTTTTTTTTTTGTGGTGCTTGATATTTTCAAAGTCTTACTTTCTTCTTCTGTGCAGGATGGCACCTTCAGAAGCTCTCAGTGTTGATCTAACCTTCTTCTCCCCACAGCCCCTAAGAAAACAGAGCTGAGCCCTTTCAATCCCTCCCTCCTTGCTCCCCTGGATCCAGGACTGCAGCACTATTCCCAAGCTTCTAACTGCAGCTACATCAGGTCAGTAAGAAAAGCTTCTTTTAAACCTCAGTTCTATTAATTTGCAGCAATTCTGAAGTCTCAGCAGAGTTGCTCTGGAGGCACAGGGCGGATGAAGGCAAAGTCTGGTTTGATGCTAACTGAAAGATTTTGTCTTCACCCTTCTGCCATCACATGGCTTGGTCCAGGCTCAGGGTGACCAACGTGGGACAAGAACAGTTCAGTGGAGGTGTGTGTGAAAGTGTTTTCCTTGTAGACAGATGCTGAGGGGAGGCCTGGGGTGGTGAGGACTCATCAATAGGATGGGAGATCTCAGCGTGCCAGCACCAAAAGGCAGAGGATCTGAATATTGCTTTCAAACACAAATTCCCCACTTCATTCCTGTGACTGCTGTGATGCTCTGTTTTGGGGAGCCAAGTGGCTCTTCCAGGCTCCTTACTGTCTGGGTTGTTGGCCACGTGTCCCTTTGCCATCACTGGAGGAGCAGAGAGGCTGAGGCAGCCCCGCAGCATCAGCTGCAGCAGAAGTGCCACGTCCCCCCATTAGGATATTGCTGCTTTGAAGAAAGGCAGCTTTGCTTCCTCTTAATTATTGATGTTTCTCAGATCTTTGAGACGGAGAAAAAGCAATCCAGCCTGGTGAACCTGCCTCCATCCCTTCCCTCCTCCTGATTCTCTGTGGTTCTCCTGTCAGCCTCACTGGGTGCTCATACCCCCAGTGATCTTCTACCTTGCAGGTGGAAAGAATCTGCAGCTCTGCAGCTTCTTTCCACCTGCAAGGTAGAAG